>CAJVGC010000589.1:22162978-22207151 GCA_910822075.1 Senecio squalidus
ATAGTGTAACCTCAAATCCCTGAAAAGCGTTAAAATACGACGTCAACATAAAGTTGGTGAATTATTCGCAATAATTAATAAAAACATAATAGTATAAAAGTTCAATACGTTTTGACCCAAAAATGATAAGATTTGGAGATAAGTCATTTGAAAATGATGTTTCAAAAGATACGTGAAGTATACAAAACCTTTTGATAAAATACCCATACATATATCATAAAAATACAATAATCAATCATAAAAATAGCATACTGGATAGATAATAGCCTTAGGTAAATACGATACACCTGAACCATAACAATACTGGCAACTAACCCCCACCTAGTGCATTACGCTAGGTTGTCCTCGAAAATCAACGTCATACATTGCTAACACGGACGGGCGCCATCCATCAATCCATCGTGTTAACAATGAGGGCTTGTTAGACCCATATAGCGCTATATATACGAACCGGCGGCTAAAAGCTAACAGGTGTGTATACGGGGCCTCATTCTACCACAAAGGCGGAACAAGTTGGGTAATGCTAACCTAAAGGCATTCATATCCAAAATACATAACCATAATACATAATATACCATAAAATACATTTATACAACGCTAATCATGCCCAAAATGTAAAAACGGTAAAAAGGGCAACGAATAACTCACAGAATAGCAAAGCAATCCAAACACGATATGTCGGGAAATAATCAGATACGGTCAAGCTCCCACGTCTAAGTGCCCTAAACATCACGTAAATAAACATGTCTAAGTATCTCTAAGTCTAGTGGGGTATGCCTTAACGATTAACGTTTTATACGGGTTTTTAAAATGACCAACAGGAACATCGATTTAACAGAATTACAAACGTTTCGGAAAGTTCAGCAAGCTAGTTACGCATCACGTAACTAGGAGTTACGTGACACGTAACTGAATTTCGTGACCATCCCAATTACGTGAACTACAAGTCACGTATATGACAAGTTACGTGACTAGCAAGGAGTTACGTGACTAGGAAGGAGTTACGGGCATAGTTACGTGATCAAGAAGCTATTACGTGATCCAGTTACGTTCACGTAACACAGTTACGTGACGTAACTGGGTTTTACGAAAAATTACATTCGGAACGACGATTCAGAGTGTTTTTAGGCATTAAAATCATCCATAATCGAAACCCTATGTCCAGAATACGTTTAGGTACAATAACCCTCAATAAAATCCGAGTTTTGATGGTAAAAAGTGGTATTTTCGAGTTTGACTAAATAAAATAAAGTTTAAAACCAAATCTAAGAAATACTTACCCGATCGAATTGAAATTTGGAGGAAAGATGAAGATGAATACAGTGAACAATAAACAAGCTTCAAAATCGGATTTCAACGGTCGGATCTTGAGATAATTTAGAGAGAAGGAAGGGTTTGTGTGTGTGTTTTGTGTGTGTTTTTAGAGAGAGAAAGGAAAGATGGAAATGAGGTGGTGTAGGTGAAAGTTGGTGGAATAAGAAAAAATTTTGGTGATAACAATGTAGATACTTAGAATAGGACAAAAAGTTTGGTAGGGATTTTTAGGACTATTTTTGTAATAGAATCCCATAGGACTAAAGTTGTAATAAAATTTTGAAGGACTAAAATTGTAATACTTTTTAAACGTTAATCTTAATCGTATAAATAAGGCATAATACCCCTAAACTTATCTTAAGAGCATACTAGACTTATACTAAAGGCACTTAGAACTAAACGTTCCCGACATAACGATTCGAACCACATAAAATACAAATACGATACTCATAAAATACGAGAAATACGAATACGATAAAACATAAAAAGAATACAATAGGGTCAAAACATAAACATAAATAAATAAAACGAATACCAGTCGATAGAAATATACCTAGAAATTCGCGAATGTCACATAAGAATAATTAGAATTCGCGCAATACACTAGACATATTTTTTCCTGAAAAATTGTTCATAAATGATTTAATTTCATTTTGTTTAAATATTGTTGTCTGTATCGAATGTTTTTTATTTGCTTGCGTTATAAATTTTTTATATTGGAATATCATTTTTATTCAATAAATTTTTAGTTGTAATTTTAATTCAAAAGCTAGATTTACATGTACTTTATATCATATTCATCGATAAAGTCATATACTATTAATATATATTAGTTAGGTGCGTAAAATTTATTATATATATACTCAAATTTAAAATATAGATATAAATACATCAATATTTTTCTTACTTAAAAATGACTAGTTGATTAATTATACTTTAGATAAACAAGTTATATACTATTAATGAGAAAATATATTTGTAATTTATCTTATAATATATTCTATTACGTGTTGTTAGTTTTATCCCACATTGGTGGGTGGGTTAACCAAAACTTTGTTTATAAGACAAAGTATACAACAAATGTTTGAAAAGCTTTGTAGGATAACTATGCATTAGTAATAATTATATTAAATACAGGTTATATTATTTTAAAAACTAACTATTATTATTATTTTTATTAATTTGAAAATTAATCATTTAATTTATTGAACAATTATGAGAATTAATAAACATTATTATGAATTTAAACATTTATTTGAGAGTTACAAATTACCACTAATAGTCAGTTTTGAAAACTTAATTTTAAGAGTATTCTAAAATTAGAATACATTAAATTTGCTTTATAGAGTAGTATATATATATATCTATTTTGAAATTTCTTTAATATATATATATATATATATATATATATATATATATATATATATATATATGTATATATATATTTAATAGTTTATATTTGTCGTATCTTTGTCGTATACGTATCTTGAAATTTGAGTTTTACCGTTTCCCACCGTTTCCGTGCATAGAATACAATATACTGTAATGTTATAGGTTTAGTGTATTAATCTATAGAAGATTTGTATATAACTTTTTGAATAGGTGGCTTTTACCATATATATTACATTTTTATCTTACCAATTTCTAAAAAAATAATTTCTTTTACCATATAGCAGGTTTAGCGCCTTCTCCTCCTTTGAATATGACGTCATCCTTCTCTTTTCCGGTAACAACGCCACTTTTTAAACCCCATTATATCTTTTTTCAAATCTGCCCTCACAAGATGTGCTAAGTTCCATCATATATTAGATACCACCACCATCACCAAACCTTTGGGCATTGGCTTGGCAACTGTATTAACAAGCCCTAGAAATTGATCATCATATCTTTAGATCACCCACGTGGCTCCCTCGGTGTCCACGGTATAACTTACTTCCACTAGTTATTTAACCTAATACATGCAATATCCACAGAGTTATTTGTCACCGGTCTCCAATATCATTGGACTGACCAAGAAATTCTTAGCAAATCTGACATAATATCGTTACTAAGCCCCTCTCCCACCACCACTAACCACCATTGATCTTCACTATCAGCCTTTTTCTTTGGATGCATACGGTCTCAAATATCTTTTAATCAAATGTTGATCAGATAATAATAGTTGTTGCCAACAACAATCATAAAAGTATAATTAACGATAACTTAATGAATGATCCGAAGGTTGGTGGTAACATTTCAATTTGATTAGAACCCGTGGATATGGACCTCCTTTGCTTGTAAAACCGTTTAACGGAAATCATATTCAACAAAATTTGCTATTTTACAAGCTAGTATGCATATATATAATACCTAGTTTGAGTAACGGCCAATTTTGAAAGGCCAAATTACCAAAATGTCAAAATATTGGGGTGTTATTTTACAAAATGTCAAAATTTTCAAAATTTTTTACAAAATGTCACATGGTTTGCATATCGCATATCGCATATGCATATGCATATGCGATATGCGATCACCTTATGCGATCAAATTATGCGAACCATGTATTTTTTGCGTTTTTTTGTATTTTCACACTATGTTTGTTAATGTAACTAGTTAATACATTAAAATACTACATTTTAGAACATAAAAATACATCATATTACAAATAACTAATCATCATACAAATTATCGACCGATGCGAGATCTGTACAAAAAGTACATTCAATGGCCATAATTACAGTGTCTAGTCAAATCAAACTTACACTTCGAACAAAAAGTAAATGCAACGTACAAAATTACAGTGTCTAGTCAAATCATAATAATTCACCTCGCATAAATGAATAATGCGAGGTGTAATGAATTATGCGAGATCCGTACAAAAAGTACATTCAACGGTCTATTTAAGCATCACAAAAGATAGCATATTTGTACACACACATCATTATTTTCCGTTTTACACACACAACCATAATGAATTCAAACACACACCAAAGACAAAGGCTCGAAGATCTTATTGAAGAACTCGCCAATCTAGATGAGCGAAGATAAGTACTGCGAGACGAAATTGATCAACTCCTATACGATATTCAACAACATGAAACGGAATCTTCCCAAAATATGGATAGCGATGAACAACCAATTGTCTTAGCTGCAACTGCTGAAGAATTTTTTCTTGAAGGGGATAGAGGGAAAGGTGACGAAGAACAATATTGTCATATTGCTTATTTAGGAAAACGTTTCAAGTGTTGCAGAAGGTTTTGGGGCATTTTGCTTGGACGCACGCAAGACAATGCTTTGTGGGAGATGGTAAGTGATGTGCAAAATCCAGTTTTCCGAAAATTAACTTTTACCAGATTACTACACGGACAGTGTACCCTTATCGGTTGTAAAATAGTATTGGTAAATATCGGGTTCGAACACAGGGACTATTTATAATTGAGAATTTTAGTTTTTGTAATAACACGTAACAAGTAACAATTGGGTTTGGTCTAAAGAAGACTTGATTATACTAATGACAAAAATACTTTTCTGATTCAAATATGGATAAAAGACGCTTGCTTGGACCGTTTACGAATGTGTGTTATCTCTTAGGTGTGAAAATGTCGAAAAACTTCTAATATAAAATCCTAAGTTCCTCTCGAATACCGGATTTCTCCAATTACCTAACCATGCAACTATTCCTCTCGAATATAGTTAACACCTCAAGTAATTGTGCATAAAGTTCCAAGCCGATGTGTGAGAATTAACCTATAAGCTTCCTCTCGAATAGCTTACTAACTAATAAACTTATTTCTCTTAATTTATTAACTAGCGTTTGTGTTATTACTTACTTGTTTAGATTGTTGTTAGCGATTCCTCTCGAATACCGCTAACTCTTAATCAACTAAAGACCAGCCGATTAATTCGTTCTTATTTTAGTAAAAATTACGGATTCCTCTCGAATACCCGTTTTTAGTTTACCAAATAAACGTATAAACAATCTTAACAATATAATCAAAATAACAACCCAAACGGATCCCCAATTAACCTCTACACATCAATCGACTTTCAAACCCAAAATCTAACACATAAACGATCACAAAATCCAAGCAAACGTTTAAAGGAATTAGCTACTCATAATGGTAACGAAACTAATCAAATAGATAAAAGACATAATTCAATTGCAAATGTGAAATAGATAAAAGTTCAATACCAAACTGTTGGGAATAAGTTCCAAGTAACTCCAAGATAGCTAAGTAGAAATGAAAATAACGATTGTTTGATAGAAACTCGAAATTACGATTATAATATGCCTTCTTCTTCTTTGCAATGATGCTTATGATCTGAGATTATGAATGGTGTGGTCCTTTTTCTGTCCAGAATTCGTGGTATATGTAATAGCTAACAAAAGACTCTTTAGTTTTCCCATGATTAGCATTGAATACAAGTCTTGTAATAGTTCTGGGACCTCTTGCACCGCAACCACACTACCTTGCGCCGCAAGTCAGCTCCAGTTTGTAGAGTTTTTCGCTGCGATCGTTTTGGCGCTGACCGGAGGTCTTTTCGAGTCCGTATGCTCCCGATACATCCGTTTTACTATTAGCTGCATTTTGGTCTCGAATTCATCCTTTTTTACTCCAAACATATTAAAACACCTAAAACATAAACTTTACACAAAAATAAGTAATACGAGGTTATCCATTACGTTTTGACACAAAAACATAACAAATATCGCGAAAGAATACGCGTATATTCGAGCGATATCAAACCCCCCATACTTAAGCATTTGCTTGTCCCTAAGCAAATCCGACTCGACTAACTCTAAAATTACAACTTAAGAAAAATTAAGGAATCACGAGCTTTAACATTTAACTACATTCCGGTGTGTAAAATAAAGATATGCGTGAAATTTCTAGATCGTAAAACCGACTACGAACGTCAAGAGTTACTAAATTACTTAAGCAAATAAAAACCGCAATTTCCTAATGTCAATTCCTAATTTATCCCCTAGTTTTGATATTTCTAGATAACCACCGCTTTTCCCTCACTCTCCAACCGAAGTTGGAGCGATCAGCCTTTCGGGCCGACCCCTATACCGCCTTGCTTTCGGGGGAAACCTTAAAATATCACAAAACCGTTTCTTCATTTTGGTTCTTCTTTCTTTGAGAATTTTTGGTTAGTCACTTCATTTAGGTTTCCTCTCACTTTCGTTCACTTCATATACTATAGATTTATATTTTATATTTTCTTTGAAGTGAACGGTTTTGTATAGTGAGGTTGAGTTCAATTTGTTGACGGGAAAAGCCTATGGCCTTTTTCTTCGCCTCTAACTCTCATATGGGATTAAGTGATACTAAGATTCCCCAACTACCCCCGAAAGGGTGCAAGAGACTACAAGGGCTCGGTACTAAGGTTATTAGGTTATCCGGATTTTAGATTTTTCGGGGAAACTTAAGGAACTAAAACTAAGAAACCTAAATTCTTACTTACAAATATTTTATTAACTAAAGATGTTCCTAAACAATTTCACGTTAAAGTACCAGAATAAAGTTAAATACAAAAGCCCCTATCATTTTCCCTAACTATGTTTAAGCGTTTTCTAATTTTTTTATTTTTTTATATTAAGACTCAAATGGGACAAGATAAGAACACGTAATGGATATATAGGAGGGAATATAAAATAAGCTAAATTCCCGACGTCCCCCCCATACTTATTTAACGCACTGTCCCGAATGCGTTTCCAAACTAAAAATTAAAATCAAAAAATTAAAAATCAAACGAAACAAAAATAAAAATAAAATAAAATAAAATAAAAACTCGGGTTGCCTCCCGTTAGCGCTTTGTTTTTGTCTTGAGTCTATAGCTCGACTCGTTCCTCCGTTCACACAAACCGACTAACATAGAAATCGAGGTTTCCCCCAATTTCCTTCCAAAACCAACTTTTCAACATCTTTCCAATATACCTGCAAGCATAAACATCAAACATAAAGTAATCGTTAGAAACATCTAGCTCGTTACGGGTTTTCACCCATTCGTCGTGCCATTTCCTTGTTTTCCGCATTATCGAGCATTCTTTTCGTCCCTTCAAGTCTCCAACGACTCCCCCACACTTGTGTTGTTCATTCCCTTGTTCACTCGGCTTTCCATCCATTAAATCCCCCAAGTCAAAATACTCTTCATTTTTACCAACTTCCAACTTTGGCTCCATTCCGATTTTCAACTCGAGATAAAACTCTCCACTGCTTGATTTAACGTTTTCCTTCTTGGGCATCAATTCCCCATTGACTTCACCTTTTTTCTCTTCTTTTGTAGCATCTAATTCCGTGTTCAACTCAAATAACCTCTCAAAATCCTCCAAAGTTATGTTTACACTAATTGGGTTGTCAACCGCCACCATTTCCGACCCAATAAGCTCCGCCACTTCCAAATTCAAGATTTTCTCTTCCATTGGTGTATTTGTGTTTGATTTTGGTCCCCCATCTTCATTTTTAACTAATTGTTCATCCCCAACTTGATTCTTTGCTTCTAAATCACCTTTTCGGCCATTTTCGGGGTCTGGGGCCTCATTGCCCCGCATCTGAATGAGTTGCGGCGCAACTAACAAAGTTGAAACATTTTCTGGGGCTACTGAAGCTGACTTGCGCTGCAACACATGGGTGTTGGGCCGCAAGTGGCTCAGCAATCCCATATTTTCGTTTTTTGCTTCGTTTTGCTCTTCTTCAGTATTTTTCTTGGTGTCACTCGGGTCCTTTTCGATGTTGAACATTTTCTCAAACTCCTCTAAGGTGATATCTCCATTGGGATTGCTATTTGACTCAACCATATCTTTCAATCCCGTTCCAAGCAATTCCTTGAGTTCCCGTTTAAAACCGTTCTCGTTTCCCTCTTCTTCCAATTCTTCTTCGAGAATTTCCTGTAAATCTTGGTTAAACATGTCATTATCAATAACATCCATTCTAAAACATGTTTCATGGGTCGAGTATGAATGTTTTTTAGATTTTTCATAAGTAAAAATTTCTCTATCGTCATCCACACCCAACGAAATTTCCCTACTTTTCACACGGATGATAGCATCCGCGGTGTTCAAGAACGGTCTACCCAAGATCAGAGGTACTTTGTTATCCACCTCCATTTCCAACACAACAAAATCTACGGGAAATTGGAATCTACGTACTTGTACTAAAACGTTCTCTACAATGCCTAGCGGATATTTGAAAGTTTGGTCGGCTAGTTTAATACTCATTTTTGTTGGCTTTAAAACCCCCAAAGCCAATTTTTTATATAAAGAGTTGGGCATTAAATTTATACTAGCACCTAAGTCAGCTAAGGCGTTGCAATGAAAAGTTTTATCAAAAGTGCAAGTAATTAAGAAACTCCCTAGATCGTTCAACTTAGGTGGAAGCTTGTCGTTCTTTACGATTGACGAGCATTCCGCGTTTAGATAAGCTGCTTGATCCTCTATTGCTTTCCCCTTCTCCTTCACGAGATCCTTGATGAACTTTTTGTAATTCGGCATACCTACAATTAAATCAACCAAAGGAACGTTAACATGAACAGAATTAATTAAATTAAGAAATTTACCATACTGTTCTTTAATCTTTTCCTTCTTCAAGCGTTGAGGATAAGGGACGTTTGGCTTGTAAGCTCCTTTGATTTCCGTTTTTCCCCTTTTTCTTCACTTGGAACCATCGGCTCTTTCCCGGGTCGTTTCTCCATTTCGAGCTCTTCTTCCTCGTTCGAATCACTATCTATGGGTTCACTTATACGCATTGGGTCAGTTTCACCCGTTTCATTCCCGTTCGCCTAACTTTCTTCCTCTCCCCCGTACTTAAAACCCGATCGTGTAGAAACTGCACTCACATTCTCGTTCCTTGGATTCGGTATTTGGTACCTTGAACCTTGGTTAAATTGACCATCTTGGTTGTTTGAAGGTCTCGGGTCTGGTTGGGTAGAAATCTGTTCTTGACCCGTTGGTTGATTTTCCCACATTTCATTCATTTCCTCAATCCTCCGGTCCAATTCTTGAAAAACCGCTTGCTTGCTTCTTTCCCATTGCTCAATTCTATCATCTAACACCTTCATTGAGTTAAAAATACTCTCATTCTGCGCCCCTTGAGCATGAATAAATTCTTTCATCATGTCTTTAAAACTCACATCCTCTTCCTCATATCTCAACCTTCCGTTTTGTTGGTCTCCATAACCCAAATTCCCAGCTCGGTTTTGATAATTCATTTGGTATCGATAGCATTCCTCCGAGTAGTGTGGCCCTCCACATGTTTCACACCCATAAGACCTCGTGAACATCACCCACCTATAAATCCTGAAAAACACAACACTAACAAACAATACCGTGAAAAATATCCAACACAAAATAAAACACAAAAGCTAAAATCTCAATTAAATAAAGTCCCCGGCAGCGGCGACAAAAACTTGATGTGCAAAATCTTGTTTTCCGAAAATTAACTTTTACTAGATTACTACACGGACAGTGTACCCTTATCGGTTGTAAAATAGTATTGGTAAATATCGGGTTCGAACACAGGGACTATTTATAATTGAGAATTTTAGTTTTTGTAATAACACGTAACAAGTAACAATTGGGTTTGGTCTAAAGAAGACTTGATTATACTAATGACAAAAATACTTTTCTGATTCAAATATGGATAAAAGACGCTTGCTTGGACCGTTTACGAATGTGTGTTATCTCTTAGGTGTGAAAATGTCGAAAAACTTCTAATATAAAATCCTAAGTTCCTCTCGAATACCGGATTTCTCCAATTACCTAACCATGCAACTATTCCTCTCGAATATAGTTAACACCTCAAGTAATTGTGCATAAAGTTCCAAGCCGATGTGTGAGAATTAACCTATAAGCTTCCTCTCGAATAGCTTACTAACTAATAAACTTATTTCTCTTAATTTATTAACTAGCGTTTGTGTTATTACTTACTTGTTTAGATTGTTGTTAGCGATTCCTCTCGAATACCGCTAACTCTTAATCAACTAAAGACCAGCCGATTAATTCGTTCTTATTTTAGTAAAAATTACGGATTCCTCTCGAATACCCGTTTTTAGTTTACCAAATAAACGTATAAACAATCTTAACAATATAATCAAAATAACAACCCAAACGGATCCCCAATTAACCTCTACACATCAATCGACTTTCAAACCCAAAATCTAACACATAAACGATCACAAAATCCAAGCAAACGTTTAAAGGAATTAGCTACTCATAATGGTAACGAAACTAATCAAATAGATAAAAGACATAATTCAATTGCAAATGTGAAATAGATAAAAGTTCAATACCAAACTGTTGGGAATAAGTTCCAAGTAACTCCAAGATAGCTAAGTAGAAATGAAAATAACGATTGTTTGATAGAAACTCGAAATTACGATTATGATATGCCTTCTTCTTCTTTGCAATGATGCTTATGATCTGAGATTATGAATGGTGTGGTCCTTTTTCTGTCCAGAATTCGTGGTATATGTAATAGCTAACAAAAGACTCTTTAGTTTTCCCATGATTAGCATTGAATACAAGTCTTGTAATAGTTCTGGGACCTCTTGCACCGCAACCACACTACCTTGCGCCGCAAGTCAGCTCCAGTTTGTAGAGTTTTTCGCTGCGATCGTTTTGGCGCTGACCGGAGGTCTTTTCGAGTCCGTATGCTCCCGATACATCCGTTTTACTATTAGCTGCATTTTGGTCTCGAATTCATCCTTTTTTACTCCAAACATATTAAAACACCTAAAACATAAACTTTACACAAAAATAAGTAATACGAGGTTATCCATTACGTTTTGACACAAAAACATAACAAATATCGCGAAAGAATACGCGTATATTCGAGCGATATCAGTAAGTTTTACATTTTTAAAATTTTAAAATATCAAAGTTAGTGTTGAATCTTGATTATAAATTTTGTTTGTTTGTTTTATAAATATAACAGCATATTGATGCTTGGATAAGACGGTCACAAGTAATTCATAAAAAAACCATAGAAAGGGATAATATGTTGAACACCAGGTATGCAGTGATGCCAACTTTTTTCAACAATGACTTTGTTGAACAACAATGGGAAAGAATAGTTAAGACAGCAACAGGATGTTTGAAAGTTTTCCCTGCTTGGTGGGAAGTTGACATAGTCCTAATTTCAATAAGTTGTCGAAATGAGCACTGGTTCCTTCTACAACTTAAAATATCCACTCTTGAATTGACCATTTTTGACAGGGAATTAGCAGTAGTTCCGGATACACCATCGTTCTCGTCTCATGACTTATTACGAAGAAAACCTTGTAAGGTTTTTGCAAGAAATAAATTATATGAGTAGAGGAGCTACACTAAATGCGAGAAAACCTTTCGGATATGTCGCCAGAGTTCCCCAATGTACAAATAGTAGACAAAATTCAGCTTTGTTTATCTGCTTGTTTATACACCACATACTAACCAATGAAACAAGGGAAATAATTACTGCTGATGTGTCTAACGAGCAAGTGGATGTTTTCAGACAAGTGATGGCAAAAGCATTCTATTCAAAACGTATCGACCGTACTGTTGGATAGAAAACTTTATTGTAATTTTCATTTGTTGTCTTATTTTAATTGTTTTCTAATGTATGTCCTTGTATTTTCAATATTATGTTGTTTCTTTTAGATAAAAATTCTATTAAGAAAGTTGATTTGTAATTTCAATTGTGTTTTTTAAATTTTAAAATATTTTCTAATGTATGCTCTTGTATTTTCAATTATGTTGTCTTATTACATTAAACGGTTAAAATTACAGTGTGTAGTCAAATCAAACTTACACTTCGTACAAAAAGTAAATGCAACGTACAAAATTACAGTGTCTAGTCATATCATAATAATTCACCTCGCATAAATGAATAATGCGAGGTGTAATCAATTATGCGAGATCCGTACAAAAAGTACATTCAACGGTCAAAATTACAGTGTTTTGTCAAATCAAACTTACATTTCGTACAAAAAGTAATTGCAACGTACAAAATTACAGTGTCTAGTCATATCATAATAATTCACCTCGCATAAATGAATAATGCGAGGTGTAATCAATTATGCGAGATCCGTACAAAAAGTACATTCAACGGTCAAAATTACAGTGTTTTGTCAAATCAAACTTACATTTTGTACAAAAAGTAAATGCAACGTACATTGAGTCTTCTATATAAACAACACAAAAACCAGTGAGAATTCATACATTTTACAACAATCTATCTCATTTCTATTTCATCTCATTCTTGTTTCATATCTTTACAACAATCACACACAAAAACTATGAATATCAATCCTCAAAAACCTAAGATATATGTTTGTATGGGAGGGGCGTGGGAGCTGGTAGACGGAGAGGCTCGTTATCTTCCCAAAGGGTTATTCAAACGTAGCCTCCATATACATATTGATTCTACGTTTTCGTCGTTGAAAGCTAGTGTAGCAGCAAAGCTGTCTTTGAATGCTAACTCGGGTTTCAGGTTAACGTACAAATCCGGTGATGATCTATTAGAGGTTGGCGATGATGACGATGCAACAGAATTCATTATCTATGTTGTCAATAACCCTAATGTAAAAGTTACACTTTTTGTCGTGAATCCAACTACGAGTGACGGAGACCAAGCTGAAACCGAAGTTCAACCCATCCACACTGTGCATGGTATCGAATCGTCCTCAGGTGACCAGTTCCAAAACTCTCAATCTCATTATGGTCATGACACATATGACTATCAACACTCACAATATCATTATGGTCATGACCCAAGTGATTTTCATAACTCTCAACATCAATATGGGAATAACCAACATGGTTTTCAAAACTCCCAAGATGTTGGATATGTGTTTCCAGAGTACGATTATTCTGCTGATCAACATGTTGAGTATGTTTATGACCAACAAACTGATTTTGAAAACTCCCAAAACTACGTTTTTCCGGAATATGATTACTCCCAAAATGTTGAATATGAATATGATCAAGGTATTTCAGACGAGGAAAATTCTTCATCATCGTCCGAAAGTAGCGATGATGAAGATAACCCTCTTCTTCAAGTGCCCGAAAATGTGTTATGGGACATGCCTCCAATTCCTGAAACACCTGCCCTATTTAAGCCTCCATCAAAACCTCTTAGATATAACCCTTCTGAACATGTCACATTACGTGATGTTTTCGATAACAAAGAAAAATTAAAAATGGCTTTAGGGTTAAAATGTATAAATGAAGGTTTTGAAATAAAAGTTAAAAGATCAAATAAAACAAGGTATGAGGCAGTATGTAAATTTGAAAAACGCGAGTGGTTCTTGTTAGCCACACAAATAAAAAATCTCGAGTCTTTTGTAGTTAAAAAATTAACCGATAGACATACATGTTCAATAACTCAAATTCATCCAAATCATCGTCAAGCAAACAAAAAAGTCTTGGCATGTTTAATAAAAGAGGCCCTAGAAGATCCAAGCCGGAAATACACTGGGAGAGACATTATCACGGACATGCGTGTTAATCATAACATTAGCATTTCATACCAACAAGCATGGAGAGCAAGAGAATATGCTATAACAATGATTAGAGGGACCCCAGAAGAATCATTTGCTCAACTACCAATTTATCTACATAATTTGGTCCAGCAAAATCCGGGAACCATAACACATATCACGAGGGACTGTGAAAAACGTTTTGAGATGCTATTTGTTGCAATCGGTGAATCGGTAAGAGTTTTTAAGTTATTTTTGTTAACTATTATTATTATTATTATTCATGATACCTCATCATATATCTAATTTTGTTAACTATTATTATTACTAACACTCATAAATCTTTTTCTTTACAGCTTCGCAGTTTTGTCGAAACATGTCGTCCGATAATTGTTATAGACGGTGCTCACCTTAAAGGAAGATATCAAGGCACAATGTTTGTTGCAGTGGGTATGGATGGGAACAACAATATTCTTCCTATCGCATATGGAGTGGGGGCGACAGAGAGTGGACAAGGTTGGACCTGGTTTTTGTCGAAGCTTAGAGAATGCTTGGGTCATCTTGATAACTTGGTATTTATCTCCGATAGAGCAAGTTCAATTGACCTTGCAATAGGCACAGTGTACCCAGATGCTCTTCACGGCCTTTGTTGTCGACATTTGTGCATGAACTTAAGAATTAAGTCACAAGCAAACGAAGACAACGAATATCAATTTTGGAAGACATGTAAGTCGTATAGGAAATCGGACTTTCTGGAAGCATTTAGGCAACTTCGACTAATTCTTCCTGTCAAATCAAGGAAAATTATTGATAACATAGATAAGGAAAAATGGTCAAGGGTTTTTTTCCCCGGAGATCGTTATAACCTTTTGACGTCTAACAGTGCCGAATCTCTAAACTCGATGACCCGTCATGCACGCAAGCTTCCGATTTGTATGCTTCTAGAGTTTATGCGGGCAACTACTCAAAGATGGTACCATGAACATCGCAAGATTGCAGGTAATTCTTTGTCCTCTCATAATAAGTATGATTTCCTATTTTAATAACTTACTATATTTTTATTATTTTTAAACAGAGGATTTGGATCAACCATTAACACCGTGGGCTACAGAAAAATTAGATGGTAGAATAAAAAGAGGCTCCGGATGGAAAGCCATACCGATTAATGACTACATGTTTGAGGTGAAAGACAACAAAAAAGATGCAATGGTCAGTATTCGTGACAAGAAATGCTCGTGTCAAGTTTGGCAAAAGTCTGGTATACCTTGTTCACACCTTGTAGCAGCTTTATATTCTTTGAAAAGGGAACATGATGTCGCGGGTTGGGCACAACATTGGTTCAAGGCAGAAAATTATAAACGGACATATACAGGATCCATATTCCCAGTTGGACATCCGTCTGAATGGTTGCGCCAAGATAAGATCCCAACCATTAAGCCACCATCCATGGAAAGGAGACAAGCGGGTCGTCCAAAAAACAAAGACCGTATACTTTCGCAAGGGGAAAGAAAACAAGTGACATGTGACCGTTGTAAGAAAAAAGGTCACACTAGAAAAATATGTAGTGCAAAGATCCCAGAATACCAATGTTCAAGCCAACCTTCATCCTCCCGTTCAACAAAAGCTGCTTCAACGTCTCGAGGCAAAAAAAAACCTACTAAGTTGTCTCAAGCATCGGTCGATAATTTGTATGATGATTAGTTATTTGTAATATGATGTATTTTTATGTTCTAAAATGTAGTATTTTAATGTATTAACTAGTTACATTAACAAACATAGTGTGAAAATACAAAAAAACGCCGTATAAGGTGATCGCATATCGCATATGCATATGCATATGCGATATGCGAACCATGTGACATTTTGTAAAACTTTTTTGAATATTTTGACATTTTGTAAAATAACACCCCAATATTTTGACATTTTGAAAATAAACGTAAGTAGTCACATTCTAATAACGTTTGATTAAATTTCCTACATACTTATATTCAAAATGAAACGTTTATTTAACAAATTGTATGTTTGTAAATTTGATTCTTCCATCTTAGAAAATATTACTAGCATATTCGAATGTCCAGTACCTATGTTTCTACTTTTGTGATAAATTTATCTTTTTTATAAAACAAAGTAAATTGCAAGCTCAATAAACACAAAAGCACATATGCCATTTTCTATTAGCCTAATGACACCAACTATTTATTACAACTTATATTGTCCTATCAATTTTATTATTATTTTTATATTCCTTTCTTTCTGTATCAGAAACCAAATCACAAATTAATGACCAATTTTTAATTTGGTAATTGACTAATATTTTAGCCGCTGATAAATGACAACAACAAGAAACATTTGATATGAATCGAAGCCTATAGCTTTCGCCTTTTTTGTAAGAGCATCCGAAGTGGTAATCGTTCTCGCCCCCTTCTCACCCACAACGAGGTTGTGGCCTCTTTACCACTTATTTTCCTCTTGTTTTCGAAATCGCTGTGGGCTTCGTTATATGGGTAACAAGCCGTTGTCTGATTTATTTTTATTTTTTTTACAGAAAAAAAATAATAATATTTAACAACCGGTTTATCACTTCTTAAAAATTTGACAACTAGGTTGGGGGTGTTTTGCTGACATGACATGTGACAATCACACAACCGGATTATCACTCCTTGTGCTCTAAAAGTTTATGTATCAAGTACAAATAGGTTATTACGTCATATCTTTAGCTATGTTTATCTGTCACATCATTAAATTTCTTCGACGATGGAGTATCATCCGAGAAAATAAGTAGAGAACCAAATCAACAATAGGAGTGTTAAGATACATTCTCTAAATACGATACCGATTCATGGGTGATTAGTGAAATCAAAATATAAGGAGTGTCAAGTAATTACCCCAAAGTACAAGGACAATAAACCACCTAGTTCATTTTTCATTTTTCTTCCCTCCACATCTGTCCGAACACAAATATTCCCATTCTCCCTCCCTTCACTCACTGGTTTCCCCTTCTCCCCAAAACCCCAAAAATTCTCATAAACCCTAATTTACTTAATCCAAAATCTTCAATTTCACCAAATGACAGAAGCTAACCGTTTCACGGCGAAATCACCACCGCCTTCCACCGCCGTTAGAGCACCGATCGCCCATCCGATTAGACGGAACTTATCGTTATATCCAACTAAACCGCCGTTTATTCCTTCTGATGATTATCATCGCTTTTCAGCTGGAAATGATGGCAGGAAGATCGTTTCCGTAGCTGATCAGCAGCCTGAAATGTTAATCGTTCGATCTCCGGTACTTGTCTATTTATTACATTAATTATACTGTTTTGGTTCTACTACTTGAAATTTGTAGTTTAATCTTTGATCAAGGAATTGAATTAGGTTAAACTTTTTTTTTTCTATTTTGTGAACGTAACTTATTACATTTTAAGATTATAATAAGCTGAGTTGACTCGTGTTTCTAAATTCGTATACGTGCATAATGAAATGATAGTTACTAATTTTGTATTTATATGATGACAAATACTTATGAGTTAATACGAATATTTTTTGCAATTATTGATTTGTTTTATAGGCAGTAAAGAGAAAACTTGGAACAAGCTATAATGAAGGTGTATCGAGTGTATGTGCCAGTCCTGGTTATGGTTCTACGGTTAATAGTCCTGTTCGCACTCCTGTATCTGCAAAAGGTGGACGTGTAAATGGTCGGTCAAAGGATACAAAGAACAATAAATCTCTTCCTCAAACGCCTCTTTCCATTTCAAGTTCACCGACTCCGCTTACTCCGGCTAGCAACGGTCGTTTTGACAATTCTTTAGGTAAGTTTTAGTTTCTACATTTTGTGGCATGTTACTATTAAAAGAACGGTTATTACTTATTCTTACCTAAAACGATATATTGTTGTAGGCCTGTTGACAAGAAAGTTCATTAACCTTATTACGCATGCTGAAGATGGTATCGTTGATCTGAACAATGCTGCTGAAACCTTGGACGTACGTTTGTTGAATGTTAAGTGTTTTTTATTTCTTTCTCTGCAACTTTTTGAAGAAATTATTATCCTACAGGTTCAGAAGAGACGAATATATGATATAACGAATGTCCTTGAAGGTATTGGTCTTATAGAAAAGAAGATCAAGAATAGAATCCGCTGGAAGTAAGGTTTTCTGCATATTATGACCTTCGATAACTAATGCTACTTTGGCTGAACAAATGTATCTTATTTTAAATTTTGATTAACTGTTTAGAGGGCTTGATGCTTCCAAACCGAAAGAGTTGGAGGATGATGCCACTCTATTACAGGCGGAGGTTCAAAGACTTTCTATGGATGAGCGTAAATTGGATGATAGCATCAGGTTATATTTTATCTGTTACATCATTAGATTTGCAAATATTATTAGATTAAATTTATAACTATCTGAGTTGGCTTTTATTGAGACCGTTACAGAGAAATGCAAGACAAAATGAGGGATATGAGTGAAGATGACAATAACAAAAAGTAACAAATTTCTTCCTTTCGTTAGTTAATATTAGTAATACATGATTCTTACTGACATGGATTTGCTTTAGATGGTTGTTTGTAACTGAAGATGATATCAAAAGTTTACCCTGCTTCCAGGTAAAAGTTTGTATACAACATTATCTTGTTTCGGTCTTGTTTTTAGGAAGTTACTTTAGCTAACACACTCACTTACAAATGACAGAACGAAACGCTGATAGCAGTAAAGGCTCCACATGGGACCACTCTTGAAGTTCCTGATCCTGATGAGGTGAGTATGGAAATAATAACTACGAAAGTTCGTTTTTTTATCTGTTATAGTATATGACAGATCTTGGTTTCATGGTATATCAGGCTGTTGACTATCCACAAAGGCGATACAGAATTATCCTTAGAAGCACAATGGGTCCTATTGATGTATATCTTGTCAGGTAAAACTACATTTTGGTTATGATTTAAGTTATATTGGTGAATTTGGGATTATATCTATACGTCTATTATGTTGTGCATTTTAGTCAATTTGAAGAGAAGTTTGAAGATATGAATGGGGTCGAAGAACATGCACCCATGCCAATTGTGTCAAGTTCTGGATCTAATGATAATCCAGCAACTGAATCAACTGTTGTTTCAAATACTGGTACGGAGGTTGACGCACACCCACGTCATGATCAAAATATGAGTTCAGGTGATAACGTACCTCGAGCCTCACCTGGAAGAATCTCGAAAATAGTTTCTTCTGATGTTAATGTAAGTATTGATCGTACTCGTATACATTAATAAAAGCAATGTAGATAAAAACTCCACTATATTTTCACACTTTACTCAATTAAATACTTAAATAGAAGATTATCCGCCATATACTACATATATTGTTATAATCATATTAATTGCTTTATCTGCAACCAATGCAGAATGATGCGGACTATTGGCTTCTGTCAGACAGAGAAGTTCCCCTCACAGATATGTGGAACACAGATTGTATATTTTCTTCTCATCCTGTTGTTGACGTGCATGTTATTCTTATGATGTTACTGATAATATTTATTTCAATAGGCGATATTGGATGGGATGACGTTGATTTACTTGCTGAAGAATTTTGTTTAGGTGATGTGAGCACACCAACCCACCCAAGTACTCCATCTGATGCACCGTCTACATGTTTTAATGCTACTCAACGGTGACAGTCATCTTTGACAAGCTGAGATCAAGAAGAACACAAACGTTATGTAAGTTGTTGTTTTATCGCTAACCGTCCGAGATATGGATAGCTATACTGAAATCCAGCCATGCAGGTATTGGTCGTTTTATTGCACCGTAGGCCTGTAGAAGTTAAAGTACTGAGTTGTTGTCTGAAGCAAAAATATCAATTGAGGGGTGGGGTATAAATTTTGTTGTGGTTGTATTTTATTTTACGGCATTACAAATGAACTGCCTGAGAAACGTATCATCTTTTGACTATGATTTATATAGCTGATAAATTTTGTTTATTGAGCCCTATACTCAAAAATCTTGTTATGGTGTTGTATATAGCTTTGGGTTTGGATTTTGGTTTAGTATTGGGCCTTTGATGCATGGGGCAACTTCTTTACTCTACTAACTCAAGACATTATTATTATATCTTTAATATATAATAAAAGAGGGGCCTTAAATGCCACATGGCGAAGTAAGGTCCATTGGATAGGTTAACTTCTTTGATATCAGCCGTTAGATTAGATTGATGATGTCATCAACTATTATTTTCATTTTACACCCTCTTACAATACATAATTACATTATCTCTTTTCATTCCATCTCCACTAAAATAAAAAATATCTCTTTTCATTCCATCTCAACTAAAATAAAAAACATAATTCTAATATACTTATAGAATCGTTCAACTTGAACTATGATTTACGTTATTATTATTCTAAAATCCGCTAATACAAAACATTCAAACCTGAAGTGCATATGTTATTATAACTATAAACATCAGTATAACATTATTTTCTCATAATAACTTAAAATCTACATAAACATAAAATTTACGATTTTATTTTTATTTTTTCCGCGTTATCGCGGGGCAATAATCTAGTACATCTAAACAAAAGTAACACATACATCATATTTTTATTTTATTTATATTTATAATATAAGACTAATCAAATATATCCTATCACTGTTTTTAAGTCTAGTAATTATTATATTAAGATGGACATTGGACATTGGACATAAATGAACAACTTGATAATATTGTTTGACTTTTTTTAACTAATTGGAATATACACGTCAGTAAAGCTTTTCTAATTCTAATCTTCAATAAAGTTTTATTTATAATAATCCTAAACTCATGGCGTTACATTATTAAATTTGAAACATATCATATGTAATCTGCCACTAACTATTATATTATAAATTGGTATTAAATATAGACTGAATACCATCCAATGATATTCCGAATTTCTGAATAACTTGTCATTTGTTGTCACATTAACGTCTTTCCAGTTTCCACCACAAACTTTGTCCCCACACAAATGCGTCTAAATTAAACTCTTTCCTGTTTCGATCTTAAATTCATCACAACTTACTAGTTTTTTGTTTTTTCTTTCTGTTTCTCTTTAAGCGAAAAAGGGTAATTAAAGGTTAACTATTTATTTAGAATCCCAATTTTAAAGCTCTACCTAATTCTTATAAAACAAATTAAATATAAATCAGATCTGATCCTTCTATTAAATTAAAACGTTTAACTAGCTTGAAGCGAGTCAGTGTTGAGTTTAGTCGAACTCAAACTTGACTCGGTTCAGCTCGTTTAAACCCTTTAACGAGCTAGGTACATAATGATTATTTTTATTTTTATACAAGGACTTAGACGTTTAAATTTTCAAAAGGAAGAAATAATTGGTTTGGATTCTTACAATAAAACCTTCACATCATAAAAACCAATTTGGCAACCGTTGTCTTTACAAGACTAGAAAACACAAAAACAACCTCCTTCTCCTTCTCTACTTGTTCTTCTACTCCGGTCATGGCCACCACAGACGATGCCACCACCACTCCCATGTCCACTCTCCGAAGACGGAACTCCATCGGAACACCATCCACTCTAACACTCCCCACCTCAAACACCACCACAACCACCACCTCAACATCATCATCTTTAGCAGATTACGAGCTCATTTCTCTCAAACCAGCTTCCTACACTTCTCTCCGCGACATCCTTCCATCGCCTGCTTTCGTTGTCCAGTCCCCGAAGCCTCCCTCATTCGCGGTCCATTCAGGATACGAGATTTCAATCAGAAACAGACTAGTTAAACAAGCAGCATGGGCTTACTTACAACCCATGTCAACTTCACCAGACTCTCATGGATCAACAATCTTTCATCGTCTCTGGAATCGAATCACGGATGCTTTTATTCGTTTAGTAAATGAATTCTGTGACTGCTTCTTCCGCTCAGTTCATATCACAACGTCAACCACCTCAAGATTATAACCAACAAAAAAGGTAATCAAATGTAAAACTCCCAATCAAGGGTAATAAAACAATTGAATTAATAATAAATTTGTTATACAAATTTTGTTGTTTTTTTCTTTACAATCTGTTCTGTTCTAAAGATATGATATATATATATATATATATATATATATATATATAGATAGCTAGTTTGAATGAATCAAAGTCCTCTATCCCGTCTAAATCTTAGCCAAACAGGTTCTTTCTGACCCGAGCTAGAGTCATGATGATGGTGATTGTGATTGTGATGGTGGTGGCTGCTACTTGGTTCCGGTGGTGCGGTGGGCGCCCATCTCTCATCGTTTTGTTCTGATTCAAATAAGCTTGGACTTGGAGTCATCGGTGGTGGTGGCCGACGTCCCTCACCGGAGCTTTGATGATTTTGCACACCCTGCATAAGTATTATTTTAGCACACATTCTTTATTTTGAGTTCATACATAAATGCAATTGATTTTATCAGATTGGAATATGATTTGGTAAATCTTTCTAAAACAATATTTAATACAAATTCAGTGTTTTTTGGTAGTTATCATACCTGAGGTGTCGGTCTTGAAACTAAAGGCTTAGAAATTATATACTGCAAGATATCGAAGAACTTTGTTTGGCCTAATTCAGTTGAATTCTGCCAATAATAAATCGCGATGTCCCATGCTTTGTCTCTGAATCCTTTTAAACTCTTTTCTATATCTGTTTCATGTCGCACGATAAATGGTCTCAGCATTGCATCATATACAAAACCTGAACCCTGCAAGCATTCATAACTTTCTTTTTATAGCAACCGAAAACACATATGAAACGAACAAATATATGGTGATTTATTTCTTTACCTTAGTTTTGGGATACCATAAGTAGATAATGAGGGCTAATTTCAATTCTCCGTACATTGGCACCCTATAAGAAACGATTTCACCTTTTTAGTACAAAATAGTTACACAAAAAACGGCTTTTGTGAAGACTGTTGAATGTATACTTACCATGAAATGAAAATATCACCGACTCTTTCAAAAACCGTGAGTATTGCGACAATTACCCTGAGAAGAGAAAAAAAAAAACAGAAGATCAGTTTTTGTTACAAGAATCTTTACCCAAGTTTTGATGCAGAGCAAATTGAAGAGTTGGCAAAAACTTTCAAAGAATATTAAGGGTATCACAAACCGGCAGACAAAAAAGCCCGTTACAATCCATGAGAATATCTTTTCGGGCTGGATGTACATGCTTATTATGATTTGGCTGAACCGTTACGCTCACGTTCTAACTTCGGGAATTATTCAGAGTATTATAAACCAATTGTATTCTTATAAAGACTTTCATGTTAGTTGTAATCATTCAGATCTCCAAACAGAATTTTTATATGTAACTCTCGATCTTATATTTCCCAGTGTTAAACGTGTAAAGGTCAATAATCTAACACCATTATTACATTCAACATGACTCAATTGATTGTTATTAACATCCCTAATTCTTTAAGAAAGGCCATCCCCTTTTACAAAGCTAAAGTTATTAAACTCTAAGCAATGAACAACTTTTAAAAGCGAGTAGAATAAGATTACTCTACATGTTAGAATTACAGTTTTGTGTTACAAAATCGTCAACCACTTTACTAGTTTTTTATGTGGCCATTTTTACAGGTGCAATTCATCATGTTAGAATTACAGTTTTGTAACTCTACATGTTAGAATTACAGTTTTGTAGTACAAAATCGTCAACACACGGAAACTAGTAAAAGGCCATCCCCTTTTACTAGTTTCCGTGTGCCAAAGTGTTTTATTTGACATTATAGTGACCCAACAATTCATTTCTATATGGCCATTTTTACAGGTGCAATTCATCATGCCAACTGGCCTAAATGGTGAAAATGTACTAAAAGTTGAGTTAGTTTTCCACTTGAATTTCGCTCAAATTCATAAGTTATGAAGGTTGATTAATGCCACATAGCAGAGTCCAAGGTTACAGGGGGCATTGTTCAAGGGGGAGCCGGGAGCCACCCTAAACAAAAACTTGAAGCACGTAAACGTACTCGACCCATATGGGAATTTAACCTAGTTTGGCAATTATAGTTGTACCTTATTTGAAATTGTAACCTAACATTGAAATTTAAGAAAGACTTTGTAGTCAGTTGTGAATTTAGCCAATCACACGCATGTGTTCTTGCGGGTTTGTGTCATTGTGTGATCAATAATCATACATTTGTCGGTCAAACCTAAGTTTCTTTCATTGATACAACAAGATCCTCTACACACCAATGTTTCCATATAGCTAAATTGATGAAATTGAGCATAAGATTCGATACATAATCTAGAAATAAGGTCTACATGTTTGTTCTTGATTTATATAAAACCATAATGTCACTTCCAACAATTCTAACAAATGGGTTGGCAAATTCCACTTTTGAGCACTCAAGCTTATTTAAAATGCTTACCCGCTTTGAAACTAATCAGTTAAATGAACATATAAACAAGTATCATCCAAACAATCAAAACTATTTATATGTTCTAAAAGAAACGCAATAAGCAAATAAGAATCTAAAACGCCTAAAATACGATAGCATATAGAAATAGAGAAGGCACTTACCAATATTGACACCAAAACCGTAACTCCGCATTTCCTACACCCTGTTTCTCTATAGTCTTAAAACATTCCAACGCTGGATACGCATACCCAAGAATTAACCTGTACCGGACATAACCATTTATCAAATTAACAAACTCGAACCCCAATTCACAAAATGATAGATAACTTACACAAGACTATTTGTGATCAATTCTCCCAACATCTTCTTCTGTTCTTTTTTTCTCTTTGCCGCCAAAAATTATATAAAAAATATCCAAAATTCACTGCAGAAACGAAAATCTTGAATTGAATTGAATAAAACATAAACAGAAATAATAAAACAGGAAGGAGAGTGATTACCTTAGTAAAACAAGATTAAATGATCTTTAATCGGTCTGAGAGTTGGTTGAAAAGAAATGAATGAATATGAATATGAATATGTATACGTATATGTATATGTATGTATATTTATAGAGACGGCTGGCAGTTGGAATTGGTAAAACGTGCAAGAGAAAGACAAAAGGCAGAGAGGTTTACTTGCCTCCAACGCCTTCTAATTTTCAAATCCTTAAAACCTTTTTTAATACTAATTTTTTTACTAGTTTCTTACATTTCATTCATACAATACAAACCATATACCCTCTTTTTTATATTTTCCGCTCTTTTATGTTTCTAAAGATTCACTTTTATAGAGATGATCCGGATGCAACAAACAAAGTTTAAGATTTTATGGAAAAAGAACGAAAATTGTTTACGTTTTTTGCACCCTTTACAACTTTTATGATTTTGAACTAATCCATTTTAATTGCTATTTATAGAAACTTTTCAACAATATCATCATCAAACTTAATGTTTGTTATCGATAATATTTTTTCATGATCACATAAGGTTTGTTAAAGATAACAAAAAGTTTTAATACACATATTTTAGTTTGAATTATTTGGCATATATATTTCTAGAATCTATTTTTAATGATGTAATAGTTTCGTTGTTGGAGAGTTGCCGGAAGAAGGTCAACGTGACATGGAAGAATCCAATTTAAGGTATAAAATACTAGATAATGTGTTTGAACACGCGTGAAGAAATTATTGTTCAAACATAATTAACCAATAGTGTTCTATGTAACTTTATTTCTCGATATAAAATTCAAATATAATAAAAAAAAAGACATGTTATCTGCTCAGATTAATTAATCATATTCTTTGTTGAATCGTATCATTTATTCATATTTACCTACAATACCGCTTCGTCCAAAATATAGCTTAATAGTGTGTGAGTTATTAATTAAGAGGTTTTAAATTCAAGTCTCGCAAATAACAAAATATAAATGTGAATTACTTGTGGAGTGATGTAATTTGGGTTGATATATGCTCTGGAACAAGGATCAACTATTAGTTAGAAAGTAGATTTGCTTTGAGAGAGACATATGCTCTGGAACAACAAGGATGAACTACTAGTGACATGAAGTATGTTTTGGATGAATTGGATTCAATGAGTTAGTTACCTAGAGTTACTAATAGTGATGCACCGAAACGCCCAGAAAGGTGCCGTGCCCGTTCCGAAACGCCCCCGAAATGCGGCCGAAACGTTTCGGCTTTTTTGAAACGTTTCCTTGACCGTTTCGATGCAGTTTCGTTGACCGTTTCAAAGTTTTTTGAAGTTTCCATGCAGTTACTTTAGGGTTTGAATGGACTTATGTATTCCTAAGGCCTGGAAATAATGTAAATGTAACTAATTGTCAATAATTAACTCATAATCCTTTTGTTTTTTAAGTTGACAATTTACATGAATCTATTTTGGATTTTCTTTAGTATATTTTTATTTTTTTTATAGTTTTTAATTGCCGTTCCCGTATCGGGATTTTTTGATTTTTCCCGTTTCCCGTTCCCATATCGTTTCCGTTTCGGGTTCCCGTTTCCGTTTCCGTGCAACATAGGTTACTATTGCTACTCGGCAATATCGTGGCTACCCTAAATCAACAAACGTTTTTTCAGTTTTTAAATGGTTCAAATGATCACTATAAAGAAGTTAATTGCTACCGACTATTGGAAGTACATGTTCCTTGTTGTCAAAGAGATATATTGTGAATTCTAAGTGTTAGAGTCGAGTGCAGGTGTAGTTAAAAAGTATAGTATATGCCTATATGTGGCTTTAAATGTCATCCACCGGAGTAGTGTTTAGAACAAAGGTAGACCAAATGTTAACGGGAAGAAGATTGCTAGTAGTCATGTCGTGTTCACTTCAAAACAGTTTGAACAGTTATTGAGGAGTCTTCGACATCTTACTATTGGGATGATGAAATTCATTATAAGATTGCTATAGCATATAGGTAATGTTTTCTCTTCCGGTTCTAATCTTGATTTAGTTTTAGATACATGTGCAAATTAATGTTCATATCACTCCTTCTCGTCTAAATTACATTAGGTGATTGTAAATATTTTTATGTGTAGAGTAAATTACATTAACCGACCCTATATTTTATATTAAATTATTGTTTTTATCTATAAGTTCAAAAAATTATATTATATGTCCAGTTCCGAAAACTAATTATACATTTTGTTCATAATATGGCGGAAGTTTATTTTCTACGTTAAAACAGAGAAGGAATATGTAATTAGTTTTAATATAAATATACCACCATTAGAAATGGAAAAGTAATTAATATGTAAAAGTTTCTATAAATTGACATATGGGGTAATAATTTAAAGGAAAATGCTAAATATAGCCCCTTATGTTATGGTTAGATGAGATTTTCCGGTTAATTTACAAGTCAATAAACATCCCATACAAGTTGATGGTAGTTTTTTCGACGGTTTTCTGAACGCTTACTTTTCAGAAGTCAACAATTTTAAGGGTAAAATTTGTTTGCTAATCATAGCCCCGAGAGCTATGGTTAACACTATTTTAAATTAATAAAGAAAACATAATTTTGTATAAACAATAGAAATGATTTAAAAGGTGATTTATGCTATTCACTAACAATGAACTTGAACACGAGATAACAAAAGAAAATTTAAAAAGTTGGTGCTAAACTTGATAAAATTATACTAATAGATTATTTTTATAATATTTTTAATTTCCTTTCTAAAAAAATTATAGCAGCCGTCAACTAGATGTTTTATAATATGTAATTTTTGTGCTAGTAATTACCTAATACACTACTCGACGGCTATAACAAAAATTTATTAAACAACTAGTAATAATTTATTTGAGTAAATTACACGGATTGTTCTTGTGGTTTTATCGAACAAGTTTTGTCCTTTAAGTTTGAAAGTAACAATTTCGTCCTTTTATTTTGAATATATCACACGTACTATCCTTTATTTTAACGGTCGTTAGAAAAATCCGTTAAATTAAGTCACATTTCTTACATGTAAGGGTAAAATTGTCATTTATTAAAAAAAAAAAAACATTTAAACCTAACTCATCACATCCCTCTTTCTCTCTATTCATCCATCATTGGTTCTTGAAGACTATAATATCCCATAACGACCATTTTTGTATCAACAAGATAACAACAAATTGAAATTCATAAATCCATCATTTTTACAAACAAAATTTCACCTACATCTCCCTCTTTCTATTCTATCTCCTTCAGTTATGTTTGTATCTTCGCCCGCCATCTTGTGTCGTCATCTTCAAATATTTAACCAGCCACAAGCCCATCACTATCGCATGCACAAGGCTAACCCCTACACCTCGCCATCTGTGTTTGTCAATCCTCAAAAAATATGTTCAATTTGAAATTTGAACAGATTTGCGATATTACGAGTTTGGGTTGGTTTTAAACACATTTGGGTTTTGAAATTCTCGATTTGTTCCCTATTTTATTATTCCAGATCTTCGATTTCAATTGATATGTTTTGAATGGATTTTAATTCCAATCTAAGGTTATGATTTTTATATGATTTTTAATAACCTTTTTAGTATCTTTGGGTTTTACATCATAAAATCTCGTTTTGTTATAATGTCGATTGGTTGTCCAGCGCGATGGTGGATTGGTGATCATAGAGAGCAGGATAGATTAATAATAAAAACATAAACATAAAAAGAAAAACCGAAACAAATAAATAAATAAAACATAAACATAAAAAGAAAAGTCGAAACAAATAAAAGGATGGATTTGCTTTTGTTTTTAAATTGTTAGTTTTATTTTTCTTTTTACAAGAATAATAGTAATAGAATGACGGTTTTACCCTCATGTGCTATGCACATGAGAGATTTAACGGAGTTTGTTAACGGCCGTTAAAATAAAGGATATTTGTGTGACATATTCAAAATAAAAGGACGGACATTGTTACTTTTAAACTTAAAGGACAAAACCTGTTATTTTGATAAAACCACGAGGACAATCCGTGTAATTTACTCAATTTATTTGTAGCATTATTTTATCATGATCAATAACTGTTCCTCATCTAAGAATAATCATCGTAACGAGGTACTTAAGTTGAATGAGCTGGTTTAGTACAAAGTCACTGATATTTATGAATTATAAACTATCAAGTACATGTTTGATTGATATATCCTATGTTAAAAAACTTGATCCGAACAAAACGCGATGTTTAAAACTAAGAGTTAATTACTTAAATGGTCTCTGTGGTTTACCGGGTATAACGAGTTTGGTCCCTAGGGTTTTTTTCTTGCCGATCCCGTCCCTATGGTTTGGTTTCGTTACGGATCCAGTCCCTTGTTAACTTAAAATAACCAAAATATCCTTAATTTTAATTTATTTTTTTTATGTTTTAAATATTTTTTTTATAGTTAATTAATCTACACGTAAAAAAAAGTTATTGCAAAATTAGTCAGACTAAAGGTATTAGAACTAATTACTAAAATAAAAAAACAAGTATTAAAAGCTTCATTAAAAACCCAATAAAACCGAAAAAATCTAATAATTGATTTTTGATAAACCACACAACACTATTAACGTCTCCATAGCCTATAACACCTTCACAACCAACACCTAGTCGCCGACCATAGCCGACGAAGTGTGGAATTAGAGAAAGACAAAGTGACAACGAAACTGCAATTGTTTCTTGATTTTTTTTATGATATAAATTATAAATAATAATTAAAACTTAAAAAAAGAAAAAAACTAAGGGTATTTTGGTCATTTTAAATCAACGAGAGACTGGAGCCGTAACGAATTCAAACCACAAAAAAAAGATCCGAAAAAAAAACCCTAGAAACCAAACTCATTATACCTAATAAACCACATGAACCATTTAAGTAATTAACTCTAAAACTAATTTAGTTGAAATCTTCGATACAATGGTTTGTAGGAAGCAAATGTAGTTTAAGATGTTAAAAAACTCTTTTTCCTTGGAAACCAAAAAAAAAAAAAAAGGTTCAAGATGTTTCTGGAAAGAGAACCATTAAAAGACATTCAATGAATATAAATGTGAAATTTATTTATTTTTCTTCGTGGTTTGTTTTTCTTATTCTATTTAATTTTGAATCAAAGTTGTTTATTTCATATATATTATATATTAGTTTAATATTCTTATCTTTAATCTTTAATATATAATAAAAGAGGACCTTAAATGCCACATGGCGAAATAAGGTCCATAGATGGGTTATCTTCTTTGATTTCATCCGTTAGATTAGATTGATGATGTCATCAAAGATTATTTATATTTTACACAGTCTTACAATACATAATTACATTTTCTCTTTTTAATTTACATCTCCACTGAAATAAAAAAACATAGGTTTAATTACTTATAAATCGCTCAATTTAGACTATGATTTACCATATTGTTATTCTAATATCTTCTCATAAAAATATCAAAACATGTATATAAACGTAAAAATGTATATATTATTTTAACTATAAGCAACATAGGTATAAACGTAAACGTATATATGTTAGCTAGTATATTTATGACATGGTCTTCTCATAATAACTTAAAATCTACATAAACAAAAATGTACGAGTCAAACTTTATTTTTGTTCGCGCTTTCGCGGGACAATAATATAGTAATATATGATAATAAAAAAGTATAATAAATAATTTCTTTTAATATAAATACGCAAGTACTTATTTTAGTTTATGATGAGAATAACATTTGACTTCTAATAAATAAATATTGTAACTAATAAGAGACATAAATAGATATAATTTAATTCATTAGAATAACAAAAATTAAACTATTATAAATGTTTATAAAAACTTTTAAATAATTACTTGATATGAATAACACAATATTCATATAATTGTTTGAAGGGGCATGCCAAGTGTTATTAATTTTACATTTTATAATAATAATGTATAGATGTTTTATGTGTTTAAAATTTATTATATTAAAATAATTTTATAATAATTAGTTAACCTACTTTAATTTGAGAAACATTGTTATCAAGTTAATTGCTAAAAAAAATAAACCTTATCTAATATATATATATATATATATATATATATATATATATATATATATATATATATATATATATTGGAAGGTGTCTCTTAGGCCCCACCAATCCCGTCATGCAATGCAAATGACATTTGTCTGTAAATTACCCACCCTGAGAGAGCCTCGAACCCGAGACCTCATACAGATAGACAGCATGCCATAACCACTTGAGCAAGCCCTAGTGGTTTTATATATATATATATATATATATATATATATATATATATATATATATATATATATATATATATATATATATATATATATATATATATATATATATATATATTAATTATATTTAAAATAAATACTTATAAAAAGTTGTCAAATGTCAATTCAAGAAATGTCATGTGTCGTACTAAGATTACTCCAATGCTTATTTTCTGCGTATACGCATAATTTTACCAAAAAAAATACAAGTATGATATATGAAATCTGAGTAAACATCGTGTGTCAATAACAATTAACAATATATAATAATATAATTGTGATGTCAGCTATTTGTTATTTCGTTTATATGTATGAGAAAGTTTCATTCTATCAAGTTTTATATATATGTCATTTGAGTATATTTGATGATTTTACGTTATCAAATTTTAAATTTTAATTTATATCTTTTGTTATGTCAATTTGTTAGAAATAGGTCTTCAATGAATTTTATATTCAATTTTGTTTTATCTAAAAGCAGAAATTTAAAGGTCAAATTAAATAGTTTCACAATTTTGTTTTTTTAGTTTTTTGTTAGTCTAGTATGGTTGCATGTTTCAATACATAATGTGTCTATTTTTTAATGTTAGTATTTCCTTTTATTATTTTTGTATGTTTCAATACATAATGTGTCTACTTTTTTTATGTTAACATTTTTTTTTTATTATATGGTATAGTTTTTCCTATATTCGTGCATTATATAATTCGTTTAATGTATGTTAGCATTTTCTTTTATTATTTGGTATAGGACTTTTATACTCGTGCAATGTATAATTCGTTTAATGTTAAACAAAAACAAAAAAATTAAAAGATGTTTCTTTTTCTATGTTATCATTAATTTTTTTTTTTTTTTTTTTTTTTTTTTTTTTTTTTTTAGAGTTATAGGTTTTATTTTTTCTTAGAAAAGATAAAACCAAACAAAAAAATTACAAAGAAATCGTTTTTCTTTTTAAACTATGTTTTCTAAAAATATTAAAAGTTATGGTGTTAAATTTTTTATTTAAAATGAAGGGACTAAAACAAAAATAGTTAATAGTGATGTTATATGTCAAATAATAATGATGTTATATGACATTATTATTTTAATCTAATGATATAGAATTAATTTTAAAAATTATTCAATGACATATACTCTGTTATATAATTTTAACCGGTCTATTTTAATATATATTATAGATAGATAATATATAGATATAGGTAGATATCCTGAGAATGGACTTTTAATTTAAACTAGGAAAGACTCGTGCGTTGCATGAGTCCGGGAGTTTACGTTCCAGCCTGCACTTTTACCTAATGTAAATTTACATTCGCAAGCCAAGAAAAAAGACATCGTCTTCGTGGGATTATTTGATTCGCAAACTATATTTTTTATTTGATACTAATCTAAAAAAAAAAAAAAAAAAAAATATGAAAGCCCAACAGCAAACCAGCCTATAAGCCCAACACCCAAGCAAGCCCAACAGGTCACAAAAGAAAGAAAAGAAAAGAGAGGTGATGGGATTCGAACCGCGGTGTCCTCGCAGGGGAGGTCACACACTAACCATCCCGGCAGCAGCCTCTTTTGGTAACACAAATGAAATAAAATGTATTTAAATACAAACTTTTCATTAAAATAATATAAATGGCACAAATAGTAAGACAACGAGGGGATTTAAATTAGAGTATAATATGAAATAAGTTCTTAATGGACCAGATGATACCAGATGATTAGGGGTGACCAAAAAAACCGAGAACCGGCTAGAAACGCAAAAACGGCCCGACTTTGGACCGGAACCGAACTGGACCGGCTAAGGTGGTCCGGTTCTCGGTTCTCAAAAATACTCAAAAAATAAATCCGGTCCGGTCCGTGGCTAAACCGGCGGTTCACCGGTTCGAACCGAAAAGTTAACTTTTTCTTTAATAATATGCTAATACTTAATCTTATATTCATTAATATTCATTAAATAATTAAACTCGATTATGTTTTTAGAGTCAACTATCACTATATTTGACTTTGACTTTCACTGAAATTGATGAAGAAGATTTGGAAGACTTTAAAGATATTAATAAATGTATTAACTTTTAAATTTTAATAAGAATAAAGATTTTCTTATATGTATGTATTTTTATATAATTACTAACTATTATTTGATTATTTATAGATATTTTGGAAAAAATTGTCGAGATGGAAGATGTGGAGAAGCTAGATGATTGATAATGCACATGACGAATGAATAAACAATTTACGTTTTTTGTTTTTACTATTCGTATTTGGTTTCGTTTTAGTTTTTTACTATGCCTATTACGTATTTACGTTTATGATTTGTAATTCGATACGAGTACTTTTTGTGTTGCTTATCGTTTAACCTACTTTATTCTTAATCTTTGCATGACTTTTTTTTCTTTTTTAAATTGAATAACCTTTTTTATTACTATGTTGTGTATTGTGTGAGGTATTAAAACCGAAAAGAACCGAAAAACCGGCTAGAACCGACTAGGAACCGGACCGGAAATGACACGGAAAAAGCGGTCCGGTCCTCGGTCCACCGTTTCTTGATTTTTTTTGTCTCGGTCCGGTCCGGTTTTTTCCGGGTCGGTCCGGTCCGTGTCTTTTGAACACCCTACAGATGATACGACAAGGCTTCCTTTGCTGAACATGTGTTTTTTTCCGTTTATTGTATATCTCTTTTAATTTGCAATTGGCCCATTCATTTGTTTTCGTGAACAAGTACCTTTTTTTTTGTCTCATGAGTAGTCATGACTTTAGTCATCTAAAGAGTTTAATAAGTTATAAAATTTGAAATTAAACTCAATATTAAAAAAAACAAGATTACTCAAATGTCTTTTAACAATCACAAGTTAATTATTTAATAAATATTTATCAAACACATTTAAACAACTCCCTACTATAGCTAGGGGTGTCAAAAAAATTCGAACCCGGTCGACCCGAACCCGAATAAGTTGAATAAGTTTATTAGGGTCGAGTTAGTCGGGTCTAGAATCTACGATCGGGTTATTCGGGTCAACCCGATTAACCCGAAACTTAATTAGGGTCGGGTTGCAGGTTTTTTTACGCATTCTTATTCGGTTCGGGTCAACCCGAATAACCTGAATAATTTTTTTTTCTTTGTTTTACTCCATTACTAATAAGCTTAACAACATTTTATACAACTCTCTAATGAATTGATAAGTAAAATTCCGATCCTTTCTTGAAATAAAAACCTTACATATGTTTCTTCTTAATTCCTACTCTTTGAAAACATAAATTTTTTTTTTACAAAACACAACTTCGTATTAAAAGTTATTTATATATTAAATGGTTGGATCTTTTTTTATAAATGTTAGTAGTCAAATAAATATTTACAAAACTAATGTATACACCTGATAGTGGCCAAAATATGTTACAAATTATTTTTTTTAGGTTATCATTTTTAGCATTTTGTGTATATCATATCATTGCAACATTATATATTTTTCTATTTAATGTTCATTATAACTTTTGCAATATTATAAAATTTATTTGGTCGCTATTGTTGTGCCTATTAAGAAATTGCTTATTAGAAAATGTTTTGCTCATTAATTTAATAACCAAAAGCTATCTACTAATTTGGACAAAGTTTATTATATATTTTGTTTTCATCCAACCCGAACCCGAATTGACCCGACCCGAATAAACCCGAACCTTGTTAGGGTTGGATTGTGGGTCATGTTTTGAGTTTTGAAAACCCGATTAGACCCGACCCGATTAAGCTAATTCGGGTCGGGTTAACCCGATTAACACACCTAGTCTATAGCTCACAACTCATAATAGAAGCTACAACTCACGACCTGAGGATCCCCCGACTCTAGTTTTAGAAATAGCTTGTATCTATAACTAAGTTTGTTTAACATACCCAATAATGATCTAATAACAAATTACTCCCCAACATAATTGTTATATTATGTCATAAAACTTAATTTTGTTTAAGTCAAAAAGTATTAATTCAATATGTTAGTTCATTCTGTTTGATGGGTCCAAAGATTGATGCACAATAGTAGCCAGGTCTTCTTGGACCTGTTCATTTAATTCAGAAATCAAAAGATATGATTTCTGATATGTACAAGATTTACTATTTGGAGTCATTACTTTTCTGAATGCAGGCAGTAAAGCACATCATTTTCAGTATGCAGTATCACATCTTTGTCATATGTTTTAGATGTCAATTATTATTCATCAAGCTAGTATTGTCAAGTTTGTGTAATTTAGGTATACGGGGTCTACATCCCAATATATTAGTATAGTACAGCTTCATTATTTGATAGGGGCACCGATCATCATAACAATTGATTGAAGCTTGATTATTATAAGCTAGATTTTTGCTAATGGTTTCAGCTAACGAAAATTTAACAAGAAACTGTTGCTTGAGGTCATTAGGCACGAACTTGCTGTTTGTTTAATTAGTTATAATAAATAAGCTTTACAGTATTAATGTTTGACTTGGACAGTAAGTAATCACATACCTAATCGTAACATATTTAGTCACATAGATAATTCAACAAATCATAAAACTATATACCTAAATATATTTACCGTAAGGTAACTCGCCACCCAGCAAAAACTCTATGGATCTTAAAGAGTCGACATGTTGTGAATCCCTACCTTCGAGCAAGTAGGGTGTGAACCTTGGCACATCTAAAGGATAGGACGCGAACATTAGTATCATCTAGTTTATAACCTTTGAATATGAATAACCAAATGCATCACCTACAAGTCGTTATTGGAATATCGACTTCAATGACCATGAGGAAACCCACAGAATACAAAAACTTATTCAGTGATGGCGGTTATCGAATAAGAAAGAAAAAAGAAACCAACAATTGAGAATGTTTATATGACTCTCATTAAGAAAATGAATTTTGTTACAAGAATGTAGTCTCACCCCTCACCCTTTACATGTGAGGGAGCGTTTGTGTTTGTAATCGTTTAGGAACAAACCTCCTAAACTAAATATAATTCGTATACTTGAAGCTCAAGTAAATAAATCATAACAAAAGAAATATATAGGTGAGGGGCTGTTTGTATTTGTAATATCCACTTTATTCGAAGTATTAAATAACCTCGATACTAAGCATCTTCACATAAGTCACAGAATGCTTGAACTTCGGTCCTATAACCACCTTCTTCTTTACGTCTTCTTCTCGTAGTTTGATTAAGAAACCTGTAAGCCATATGTTTTCTTTTTAATCCTCTTGTAAGCATCACATACTCCTTAGATGTAGTAGCCATGTGCTTAACCACACATTCTTCTCCCATGAACACATCTGGTCTAAAACCTACCCTAGATAGGGTCTTTATAACCGTCAACATTTCCGTGGGAGTATTATGTATGAGATATAAATGTAAAATTTACATGATATCTATGATACGTGAAATTTTGATTTTAAGATGTTATGAATATTCTTAGTCTAAGTATTTCCTAAACTAAGTATGATAAGTTCATACTAAGCACTAAGCACTATTTGGCTGAATTAGTTTCTTTATCTGATCATTAATTTTATGAATAGATGTTCTACAAAGAACATAAATCTATTTATCAATCCATACAATGCTGTTGGAATTTCGATCTTCAGCAATCTCGAGGGAACCCTCGGAATACAAAAATATTTAATTATGGTGGTTGTTATTGAACAAGAAAGAAGAAAAGAAACCGAGAGACGAGAATGTTTTAGACGACTCTCATTAAGAAAAATGAATTTTCGGGTCAAGATTAATGCCTCCCCCCTCACCCGTTATATAGGTGAGGGGGGAATCCCTAGCCTACTATAACTTGGTTTTCAAGCTACTTGATTCCCATGTAAACTTAACCTACAAGTAATGTTAGTTTTAATACAATAAGGAAACTTACTTAAACTAATCAGATCCTAATTCCTAGATTACCCTAACTGATATATAACACGTATTGGTTAACAATTTGCCCCTTAATCTGAGAATTAGATAACGCCGATACTAAGTATTGAGGTCTTCTCCCAGCTTCATTAGTAAACCTTTAAGCCATAATCCTTGCTTTACCGCCTCCGTAAGCACCACATACTCTGTTGTAGTAATCATGTGTTGAACCACTCATTCTTTTACTGAGAACACATACCCGGTTCTCAACCTACCCTCTTTAGGGTCCTTGAAACCGCCAACATTCTCGTGTTCACCTTGATCTCTATGCTATGATACCACTTGTTGGAATATCGACTTCAACAAACCTGAGAGATTCCGCAGAATACGAGAAACTTCAATTATGGTGTAGGATATCGAACAAGAAAGAAGAAAAGAAACCGAGAGATGAGAATGTTTTAGATGACTCTTATTAAGGAAAAGGAAATTTGGTACAAACAACCTTATTTTTAGGCAACTACAACTAAAAAAAACATAAACCTAACCTAATACAAATACCTAATACTTCTACAATACCATATCCTAATTATTTAATAGAGTTAATTACATAAATCGTCCTTAAGGTCTACCCAAAATTACGGATTTCGTCCCTAAGTTTAAAACGTTTCATAAATCGTCCATTTTTGGAAACTAATTACGCTTTTCGTCCCTAATTTCTAACGGACGTCCATTTTAGGGACGAAATGTGTAATTTGTCACACCCCGCATAGAAATGGCGGAACCGAGGTGCGCAGTGTATACGGTATCAGAGATTCAAAGGTTACATCAAACATAAATAAACCAAACATCATCAACATAGATAAAGAGTTGAAGTAAAATACTTATTACAATCATCCGAAAATTATCAAAATACGGCTACAGAGTTTGGGATACTAAGGAATTACAATAACAAAGTAAATTTCAGCAAAAGTCCCAAGTAGCCAAGCAAGCATCAAAATAGAGTAACCTCAAATCCCTGAAAAGCGTTAAAATACGACGTCAACATAAAGTTGGTGAATTATTCGCAATAATAAATAAAAACATAATAGTATAAAGGTTTTCAATAGGTTTTGACCCAAAAGATAAGATTTGAAGATAAGTCTTTTGAAAATGATATTTCAAAATGTATTTGAAGTATACAAAACCTTTCGATAAAATATTCATATTTATACCATACGGTACCATACTCATTTCATAAAAATACCATACTCATTTCATAAAATAGATAACATACTAGATAGAATATCAGCTCTAGGAACATACAATACACCTGACCCTTAACAATAGATACTGGCAACTAACCCCACCTAGTGTCTCAAACTAGGTTGTCCTCGATAATAATATTCGGTCGTAAGATTGTTAACATGGACAGGGCACGCCATCATCCAAAATAGTGTTAACAATGAGGGCTTGTTAGACCCATATAGCGCTATATATACTTCCGACGGCACAAGCTAACAGGTGTGTATACGGGGCCTTGTACGACCACATAGGCGGTACAAGTTGGGTGAGATCATCTAAAGCATTCATATCCATATATATATACATACCATAATACATACGTACCATAAAATACTTTTGTTTAACGCTAACCATGCCCAAAAATATAAAAGCGGTAAAAAGGGCAACGAATAACTCACTGATAGCAAAGCAATCCAAATCCTTATATGTCGGGATATACTACAATACCGTCAAGCTTCAACGTCTAAGTGCCCTATACATCACGTAAATAAAACATGTCTAAGTATCTCTAAGTCTAGTAGGGTTATGCCTTAATGATTAACGTTTTATACGGGTTTTAAAATAACCAAAGGAACATCGATATAACGGAATAACAAATGTTTCGGAAAGTCAACGGACTAGATACGTGTTTCTTCATACTTACGTGCACTATAAGTTACGTAAGTATCAAGTTACGTGTCATACAAGAAGCTACGGGTCAAGAGAGTGTTACGTGCATAGTTACTTGACATCAAGGAGTTAATTACGTGAACCACAAGCCAATATCGTGACCAAGAAGCCAATTACGTGATCATGGGACTTGTTACGCGACCAAACAGTTATTACGTGATCAACAATCCATAATTACGTGACTTATCAAGAATTACGTGACTTAAAAGCATACTTACGTGCCAAACAAGGACTTACGTGATGGGCATGGATGTTACGTGACTCATAAGTCACGTAATACACAATTACGGGCGAAATAAGACTTACGTGAATAACAAGTGAGAATTACGTGAATGGGAGTCACGTAATTTCATAATTACGTGCGTAATTGGTTAAATTACGTGACCAGCAAGAGAGTTACGGGCGAAATACACAATTACGTGATCGGGATGGTTAATTACGTGCATACGAAGTAAGTTACGTGCAGTAACGAGATTTTTACGAAAAATAACATTTGGAAATCGATTTTGGAGTGTTCTAAGTGTCCAAATGATCTATAATCAAAACCCTATGTCCAGAATACTATTAGGAACAATAATCCTCAATAAAATCTCGGTTTTGACGGTTAAAAGTGATAGTTTCGGTTTGAATCGAAAATAGGTTAAAGTTTAAAACAAAAATAAAGAAATACTTACTTGATCGAAATGAAACTTGGAGGATAGATAGAGATGATGATGGTGAACAAGAATCCGGTCTCGGATTTGAAATCCAACGGTCCGATCGCCGGAAAAGTTAGAGAGAAGGTGGAGGTGTTTGTGTATGTTTTTAGAGAGAGAGAGTGTGTGTAGGTGATTTCTTGGGGAGGAAGGGAGTGATAGAGTAAAGACAAAAAAAAGATGTAGATAAAGACAAATAAGTTGGTGGAGGATGGTGTTTGTAATAAAATTCATCGTAGGACTAGTTTCGTAATAAAATCTCCGAAGGGACTAAAAATGAAATACTTTTTAAAAGTTAATCTTAATCATATAATTAAGGCATAATTCCCCTAAACTTATCATAAGAGCATACTAGACTTATACTAAGGCACTTAAGACTATACGTTCCCGACATAAAGATTCGAATCACATACTATATACCCGATAAACGTAAATACGCATAAAATACAAATACGATACTCATAAAATACGAATACGATAAACATAAAAGAATACAATAGGGTCAAAACACGAATATAAATAAATAAAACGAATACGAGACGATAGAATAATACCGTGAAATTGCGAATGTCACATAATTAGTTAACGAAAATTTTAACGGAAAATTTCCATTTTAGGGACGAAAAGCGTAATTAGTTTCCAGAATTGGACGATTTATGCAACGTTTTAAACTTAGGGACGAAATCCGTAATTTTGGATAAACCATAAGGACGATTTATGTAATTAACTCTATTTAATAATTAGATAATAATTTCCACCTTATTCTAAGTATTACATAACCGCGATATTAAGAATCTCCACGTAATCAACGCAATGCCCGAACTTCGGTCCTCGAACCACCTTCTTCTTGAGGTCTTCTCCCAACTTGATTAGGAAAACCTTAGGCCACAACTTTTCTTCTAATCCTCCTATAAGCATCACATACTCCGCAGTTGTAGTAACCATGTGCTGAACAACACATACCTTGAACACATACTCGGTCTTCAACCTATCCTCGTCATGGTCCTTGAAACCATCAACATTCCCGTGTTCACTTTGATCTCCTCCATGCACTATAATCACCTCTTCAGATACTTTTACAAAACTCACAGCGATTACAATATCCGGTCTAGCGCATACCATCAAGTTCCCTACAATATGTGCATGTGGAACCTTACACATCTTTTCCACATCTTAGGCATTTTCCAGGTAAACCTTCAATAAAACCTTGAAGCATGACCACAATTCCACCGAAATAGTACAATATTAAACTATACAATTAATGCTAATTTTCAATATAAAAATTGTGACAATCCGTCTTTTCGAGGTATATTTTATTTACCGATTATTACTCTTTTTATTCGCAATGATTTGGACCCTTGTATTTCGCTTTATTTTACTCACGTTTATTGCATTTGAGTCGGGTTTATGTGTTTTATTACTTTGTCTCTCGAGACGGAAGCTTTAGAATCACCTAAGTGCCTAATATCTAGTATTCTCACGTTATTAAAGTATTGCGTTTACGCCATAATCGTCGGTTAAGAAAATCATAATTTGAAATTTCATTACAAAGTTAGTCCTCTAACTTAATCTATTACAAAGTTAGTCCTTTAACGGAGAACTAACGGAATCTGTTACAAATCTGGTCCTTTAACGGAAGTTGACATTTTTGACCATAACAAACCCCCGGTGCGCAGCACCAGAGGGGTGGTGCACAGCACCTAGGCCATTTTCGGCTAAACTCCATTTCCGACTTTGTGGTCAATTTCTTGAGATTCTACAACTCCTTTTCACGTGATTTCTTCTGCAAACTACTCCATTTGGTTATGTTAGATCCATTTGTGGATCTCTAAGCATGTTTTGACCCTTTCTCTTTCCAAACTTCAAACTTTTACATCAAACATGTATTCACTTTTGGTCACATAATTCTCTCTTCACAATTGACTCACTTTCTCTCAAACTTTCCAGAGAATAGAGAGCTTTTGCACTAGTGTATTGAAGAGAAATCCAACCTAAGAAGTTTACAACTTCATCTCTCAAGGATCCTTCACAAAGACCATCATTTCGGTAAGTGTTTTCTTAAGAGTTTTCTTCATTTCTTTCTCATTTCTTCCATTTAACTTGGAGTTCTAACTCATAAATCTTATTTCCCTTGTCTCTACCAAGTTTTGATTCCAATGACACCCATGAAGATGAAGAGTTTCGGTGATTTTCCTTGAAGAAACCTTTGTTCGGTTTTGGGGTATGTAAACTCTCCAAAAATTTCTATATCTCTTTTTTCTTTGGAACCCCTCTAACATCTTTCTATTCATGTGTGAAATGGAAGCTCTCTTACTTTCCCGGAATCCTCCCATCGCCTTGGAGCCTAGTGACTTTCGGTAACATCTCGAAACCCTTGGTAAGAAAGTTTCCTTCGAAAAAACCTTATTCTCTTTTCCTTATAAGACTTATGCTAATGATGGATATTTTTGGTATTTTGGAGCTCCTTACCTCCTCACCACCACCATCATAAAGTCTCTCTTTCCGATATCCTTGCAAGTATCAATAATCGACACGTCTTGCGGGTGAAATCGGTAAAATATTCTTAATCTCTTATCTTTCATTTCATCACTTTTAAATTCGGTTTTAAGCCTTGAAAATGTTAGGTTAACATATTAGACCAACACCAATCGATCTCAGAAACTTTGGACTTAAAACGAATAAAATGTGTAAAGATAAGATATTTACCGAAATTAACATATCTTATGATAAATATATGTAAAACCACACATTTAGACATATATGACACTTGGTAAATGTTAAATGAACCTAAACTAACATTTGGTCAGTTTACACTTTCACCTTAAAACGTCAAACGAAACAGTTAGCAACAAAAACGTAAAACACCTCGGTGCGCAGCACCAACCCATAGGTGCGCAGCACCGAGGGTCTGGTCTCCACAAATTCATTTTCTTGTTGCTTTTCGACTTAGACTCGTAACGTGTTTTGACCTTAAACTCATATCAGTAACTTATTATGTATAAAAGTAGCATATAAGCCAAACTAACGTCTTTGGACTCAAAGACATTATCGCAATCTTAAACTTTATTGGGAATATTTAAACAAACGTTTATTTTACTTTTACGGAAAATTGTTTAAAAACCGTTCTAAATCATTTTACTCTATTGTTTGAAATAAAGGAAATTTTACTCTTAAAGTGTCAAGTTAACTTCCATTCTATAAAATCGTTGACTTTGACTTTATTCAAAATTGTTGAGTTTTGACTAATCTAAATCACATCTCTAATTTTGACTTTCCTTTCAATGGTTGACTTTGACTTTGATCAAGTCAACATCTTTGACTTTGGACCAAGTCAACATCTTTGACGTTGACTTTGGTCGTTGGTAACAATATTCCTTTCAACTGATGTTCCTGGTAGTCATTCGTTGGGCTCGGAATGTATTTCCCTTCTAATAAGTCATATATGACGTGAAATTATCGATATTTTCCTATCGTCCCTATCGACGCGAACATCGTCACCTTGAACCGTCATCACGACTCGACTTTTGGAAATCGGTGGAATACCTTATTAAATCTTAAACTCTAAACTTAACCGACAAGGCTAAACCGAACTATGTTATTGAGATACTTTAGACTTGTTATATTGATTTAGGGCACTTAGGCGGCGGATTTTTAGCTCCTTATTGATTATTACCCGATCTCTTCCGAGCTTATTTTGTGAGTTATTCGAAGCCCCCTTTTCTCTTATTATTTGGGCTGGAAAGCGTTTTTGAAACTATTGTATGATGTATATCTTGTATGCCTAGTGTATCAGTATCACCTTAGATTAGGATGCTTTTAGGCTTGGGTAAGCCCCCCTCATACACTTGTTAGCTTATTGGTTGCATATATATAGATCTATATGGGGTTTGACCAACCCTCATTACTCGAGAGGATATCCCTACGATGAATGTTATGGGCCGTATGTTTATTTGTTGCCTTTGGTATGCATCGCCTTAGGTTAGGGGATTGTGGTCAGGTCAGTTATATGTAATCTTTGGTATCTATACTCACACTAGGATTATACATCAAGATATGCTTTTGAAACGAATATGTTTATTAAATCTTTTATTTGGGTCAAATCTTATTTACTTATTGCGAATAATTCCCAACATTGTGTTGATGTCGTTTTAACGCTTTTTCCAGGAGTTTGAGGATTTTTGTTGATCATGCCTTGCAGCTTTTGGGATCATATATCTATTTGTATTTGGACTTCGTTTGCTTGATGTAATTCCTGTATGATCCACGTATTTGACATTTGCTATGTATTTGTATTCAACATTTGGTACTCTTTGATCTTGTATTGTATTTTGTAAACTTTGAGGCATGATTAATATGATTGTTAGTATGTTGTAATCCTTGACTCTTGATATCTTTAACTGAACACTCTGTCGTTCCGCTTTTAGCGGGGTGTTACAGAAATTGGTATCATAGCCATTGGTTTAGCGAACCAAGTGGCTTTATGAAGGAAATCACTTGGACTATGACCGGAGGCTTTACAATCGATTTTTCTCTGATTTACTACGTGTGCTTTATTTGCCTTACGTGTTTAATTGTTTCTCGTTTTGCTTTTATTATCTAACTCTATTTTATCGCCTATCTTGCTTAACACGTTTATACTTTTAGGACGATGCCGCCTAAGAAGTCAGCACGACGTGGACGCCCGAGTGCGAAGGCCAGAGATGTGAGCACGAGTACGAGGACTACACCTGTTACGAGGGCTAGAGGTCCTACTCCCAGTCACAGACTAGCGGTCCTACTCCCTG
>CAJVGC010000589.1:22207251-22233316 GCA_910822075.1 Senecio squalidus
AACTCTAAAGACTACATTGGTAGTTTGAAAAGCCAAAGCTGATGAAGGCACATTCGTTGGTTACTCTCCCAAAGCAAGGAATATCGAATTTACAATCACAATCGAAGGATTATAGAGGAAAGCTCCAATGTGCCTTAATGAACACTCTACACAGAAGGGAAATGACAAACTTGGTTTTTGATTTGGATGCCTTGCCCAATCGTTTAACTCTAACTTTGAGGTTCAAGCCAATTCATGTTAATACGGATCATGTTATTGCTGCTAATCTATTCCACTGATCACTTCTACGGAGCATTTGCTGCGCTCCCATCAACAAGGTACTGCTCGATTAGATGTGATGGCATACATCAATCTCTTCCGTCTCTATGGAAGATCCCAATCAATCCTTTGATCAAACATCTCATCAGAAGAACCCACTTCTTCACATCACGATCACGGGCAGCCTCTACAAGTAGGACGAACAGTACCACCACCTCACCAACTTAATACAACACGCCCCAATGGTGTTCCACACCTAGTTCAAGAGGATGACAATGGAGTTGAACAAATTGTCAATGAAGAGTTTGAACCTTACACTACCGATATACCTACTTCAGTCACTACTCCTTCATTCACTACTTCTCCATTCACTACTCGTCCGTTCAATGCTCATTATCCTAGCAATGCGATGCCTGATATGAATGATACAAACTTGGGCGTTGAACTAAGACTTGAGAAGATCCCATCTTCTCGTGTTGCCAAGAATCATCCACCTTCTCAAATAATTGGTGAACTTGACTTCTCCATAGAGACTCGAAGTCAAACCAAGTCCAAAGAGGATCCTACCACTGCTCTTATCAACACATGTCTATTTGCATGCTTTCTTTCTCAAATGGAACCTAAGAAAATCCAAGAAGCATTACTAGATCCGCATTGGATCGAGGCATGTCAAGCTGAGCTACTCCAATTCAAGATTCAAGGAGTATGGGAACTAGTGGAAGTCCCAGGTGATAGGTACACGATGGATCTTCAGAAACAAGAAGGATGAACGCGGAATTGTGGTTAAGAATAAAGCAAGACTGGTTGCACAAGGCTACACACAGGAAGAGGTAATCGACTATGAAGAGGTCTTTGCTCCAGTGGCTAGGATTGAAGCAATTCGTTTATTTCTAGCTTTTGCTTCATTCATGGGATTCAAAGTTTATCAAATGGACGTCAAGAGTGCATTTCTTTATGGTGTCATTGAAGAAGAAGTATATGTCAAACAGCCTCCTGGTTTTGAGGATCCTCAACATCCTCATAAGGTATACAAATTGATCAAAGCTCTCTATGGGCTTCATCAAGCACCACAAGCTTGGTATGACACTCTTTCAGATTACCTTCTTCAAAACAACTTCAAAGAGGAACAATTGACAAGACATTATTCTTCAAGAAATCTCACTCAGACATTCTTCTTGTTCAAATCTACGTTGATGACATCATCTTTGGCTCTACCAAAGATTCCTTATGCAAAGAGTTTGAAGACCTCATGCACACTAAGTTTCAGATGAGTTCCATGGGTGAACTCACTTTCTTCTTGAGCCTACAAGTTAAGCAAAATCCGGATGGCCTCTTTATAAGCCAAACCAAGTATGTCAAGGACATCCTCACCAAATTTGGACTCATGGATGCCAAGGTTGCAAGCACTCCGGTTGAAACTCACAAACAATTGACGGCTGATCTTGAGGGGGAGGATGTGGATATACATAACTATAGATCAATGATTGGATCTCTCATGTATCTCACAGCTTCAAGACCAGACATCATGTTTGGAGTTTGTGTATGTGCAAGATATCAAACAAGGCCCAGATGTCACACCTCATTGCAGTCAAGAGAATCTTTCGTTACCTAAAGGGCAAGCCTAACTTAGGCTTATGGTATCCTAAAGACTCTCCTTTTGATTTAATTGCTTATACTGACAGTGACTATGGTTGTGAAACTTAGACAGGAAATCACGACTGGAGGATGCCAATTGACTGGTGTCCATGGCCAATGCAAGAAGCAAACAACGGTTTCAACCTCTTCCACAGAAGCTGAGTACATTGCCGCTGCTAGTTGTTGTGCTCAAGTACTATGGATACAAAATCAAATGATGGACTATGGCTATTTCCTTCATGAACACGCCCCATCCATATTGACAATCAAAGCACAATAAGCATCATCAACAATCCAGTCAAACACTCCAAAACAAAGCATATAGAGATACGCTACCACTTCATAAGAGATTGCAACGAGAAGAAATTGATCCACGTTGAGAAAATCCACACTGACAATCAGCTTGTTGACCTTCTCACAAAAGCATTTGATGTGGAAAGATTCACATTCTTGATTACAAGTATTGGAATGATCAATATGGATTAATAACTTATATCCTTTTCTCTTAGTATTTCTATTGTTTAAAACAAGTCCCTTCGAGAAGCAGTAGTAACCTTATGATAAGAATCAAGTGCCTTACTCTTTAGCATTGCACTATGTTACTACTACAACATTAATAGTAAAAACAAATCTTGACCAAAGTATGATTAGTACGGCCAAACGATTAGTACTAAGGGAAGGTTTAACTACTACTGCCCTAAGTCTATTTATTTGGACGGAATGGTTAATACGGACAAATAATGTGTTACTACGGACCTCTGGATTAATACTGCCAGTAACTCACATTACTACGGACAGTCCAGTTAATACGGCCTATGAACCATTACTACGGACGCTTAACCAACTTACTACAGACTCATTTGTTAATACTGCAGATTACCATATTAAAAGGTTTCTTAAACAATAAGTTTACCCTAATTAATGGTGATTTGACAAGTCAAAATACAACTTGTAACCAACTTTTACACGTGGCAAGTTCCGATTGGACCTAATTTTTAAAATTCAGGCGCAAGGCAAAGCTACTACTGACACGTGGCAATTTTTAATTGGACCGTTACATTTAAATCATTACCCGCGTCTAATCGGAGTCATCAAGTGGTTGGTTCTTTTTAACCGTTTTAGAATTACCTTTTCTTAAGAACCCTAAATCTTCATAAAAAGTTACCGTTAGACTTAAAAATCTCAATTTTCTTTACTTTTGTGACTAACTGTTTGCCTTCTTGTTCATCAATCTCATAATCCTCTCTCACACTATAACAATGGCAGAACTACAATTTCAAAAAACACATAACATGGTAGCTTTCTTGGAGAAAAATGATGAAAACGCCGACTTCCACCAAATTATTGATTTCTTGAATCATTCAAAAATCAAAACGGCGTTAACTATTGATCCAGAAATTAATGAATCTCACATTAGGGATTTCTGGACATCCGTTGAACTGGATGATGTAGAGACGGCCATTAATGCAGTGGTGGATGGAAAAGCAATCAAAGTTACGGAGTCATCTTTACGCAAACATCTACAACTGCAAGATGCAAAAGGTAGAGTAAAACTTCCTTATGACATCCTGATTGAAAATTTTACAAAAATGGGATATGAGGGGGACTTAAATATTTCAACCTTTCTCAAGGCAAAACTCTCCCCTCAATGGAAATTTATGTTGCATACTTTGCAACAATGTATATCCCAAAAATGAACTGGATGGCATGAAGGTAGCTCTGCTCTAGCTAATGCCATGGTTTGTTTGGCAACAAAACGAATTTACAATTTTTCATACATGATTTTTGAAGGAATGCGATGGAATCTTTTAAACCCAAAACTTAAATTTTTAATGTATCCTCGCTTTCTTCAACACCTTTTTAACTGTGAGCTTAAAGATCTTACTAGATCAGAAAAATGCTTTTTCTCACATGCTCATTCAAAGAAAGTTTTTACAAATATGAGGCAAGTTAATAAGGGCAGTTCATCCAATGTGACACCATTGTTCTCTACAATGTTGGTGATCACTGTTCCCCCAGCTGAAGGACAAGTGACTTCACCTCTGTCCCAACCCCCAGCTGCCACCATCAGTACTACTGCAATATCTGTGGGCACTAGTGCCATATCTGAAGCAGGTACTGAAGGTGTAATCCCTGAGGTTACTACGGCAGTTACTACTGCTCATGTGCCTCCAGTTGCTACTGTGAGTTTTACTCCAGTTGCTACTGCACTAGTTACTACTTCTAAAGTAACTAAACCCACTGTTTCATCACCTCACAAACCATCAAAGGCTGCTTTCAAAAGACTCAAGAGGGTTACTCAGTCTCTTGTTTCTAAAACCATCCCCCATTCTCACACTTCAAAATCATTACCTGAAACATCTTCAGGAATGACACAAAATTTAGGGGAAAACATTGAACATACCCCCTTGTTCACTGATTTGGTCCATAAGGAGGGGGGAGACCATGTAGGGAGGGCTGATACTACTGCAGCTTTCACTTCTTCTAGTGAAGCTCAGGACAGTATCAACATAACTAAGACCCAAACTACGGCAACACCATTCACTGCTGAGGACTTGTTCTCATCTTTGGAAGGTGGTCCCTGGCGCCAAGAGACCATGGGAGAGTTACATGCTTCTGCATGATCAACCGCCTGTTGGTACCCAAAAGGAAAGGGGTGAGGGTAGTAGTGGTCAGTTTTTGGAATTGATGAATTTGTACCGATCTCTAATGGTGAAGGTGGAAAAACAGGGTGAAGTGCTGTCTACTCTAACATCTTTGGTGCAACAGGTACTGGCACAACAAGCTTTATTATCAGCCCAGTTACTGCCCAAAAGAATCACCACACGAAGTGCTGGAAACTCACCCAGGCCCTCCAGTTCCTCATCTTCAGATGACTCTCCTGCAGCTGATCAAAAGGGGGAGAAAGAACACATACATCTTTTCTCATCTGAGGAGAGCAAGGGTGAAGATAAGAGAAGTGAAGAAACTGTGATCACTGCCACTTCCAAACATGATGAAGATATGGAAATCATCAGTGCACTTGAGGGGGAGTTAGAGGTAGAGACAGAAAATATGGTGGTGGATGAAGAAGGGGAGAAAATGCTAATAGATGCTGATACTGAACAACTGGTTCAGGGGGAGCAGAAAGAAGTGAAGCAAATGGTTGAAGAAACAGTAGAACAAATGGAATTTGAAGCTGAAATCAATCCTGAAGTTGCTACTGACTCACTTGCTGCTGACCCAGTTAATGCGGATGATGAGATGGTTGTTGCGGACTCAATTGCTGCGGACTCAATTGCTGCGGACTCAATTACTGCGGACTCAATTGCTGCGGACACAATTGCTACTGATCCTATGATTACTAGTCCAGTTGCTACGGACATAGTTGCTACGGACACAGTTGCCACTGACCCCATGGTTACCAGTCCAGGTGCAGATGATGATGATCAATCATACTTGTTCACAACCACTCCTCCCACATTTTATCAAACTTCAAACCCTTTACGAGCAATACATTCTGAAGCTACAACACTTTCAACCACAACAACTGAAGCTCCTGTTCCTACCATTGATCAACAAGAAGCTGAAATGCTTTAATCCAACAAGAGATGACAAGAACAACTGTCATGGCTGATGAAGACACTATAGCATCACAGTTGCTTAAGATCAAAGAAGAAAAACAGAAACAAGAAAAGGAGAAAGCAGAAGAGGAAAGGAAGATGATGATAGCTGAACTAGTTGCTAGACAAAGAGCAGCAACTGCATTTGTTGCTAAACCCTCAGCAACTTCTCTAACCTTACCTGAACAATCTGCTAGTGTGTCTGTTTCTACAGGTAGATGGGGATATGTTATTGTGGATAAGAAGAAGAAAAAGATTCAGAAAGTTGACCTTGATGCTCCAGAACATAAAGACAAAGGCAAAGCTGTAGTTGTGGAGAAATCAAAGGAGGAAAAGATGGAGGAAGAAAGACTTGCTAAAGAGAAAGCTGCAGAAGAAATAAACTTTCAAAATCTTCTAACAGATGAAGAACTAGAAAGGCTAAGACAAGAGCAAGAAGAAGCAGAATTAATGCTCAGATTGGCTGCTGAGCATGAGCAGGCTGAAAGGGAAAGAAAAAGGAAGATAGCTGAAGAAGATGAGCTCCATGCAAGATTGAATCAATCTCCAACTCCAGAAGAGAGAGAAAAGCTAAACAGAATTGCTGAGGAGGATGCAATTCGAGCTAAGGAGAGGGCAAATGAGGACATTTTGAATGATCTAGTTCGTCAGGGTTTGGTGAAATCAGATGAATTGCTTGCAATGAAGATGCAGGAAGATGAACAGAAAATCAAAGTCAAAGCCAAGCCTGAGAAGAAGAAAGTGTCCAAATCCACACGTACCAAGCTAGCTGAAGATAGGGAGAAATATACCACCTATCTCAAGAGCAAAGGTTATAGTGGTAGATCACTAGGTCCTATGAAATTGACTAACATGTTGGATCTTGTGAAGGAGGAAAAACAAAAGGAAGCAAAAAGAGAAGCTGCTCTTGCACGAATTCAAGAGAAGAAAAAGCAAGATGCAGAAAAGGCAATCAAAGCTGCTCTCAAGACTGGAAGGAAAGTGTTCCTTAAGCAAGAACCTGTTGATACTGTTCCTACTGTAGAGAAGCCAAGTGAGAAGCCCAAAAGACAAAAGTTAGCATCAAAGAGGATTCCAATGCCTCCAGCCAAGAGACAGAAAATGGAAGATGCTGCTGCTTCTCAACAAGAACCTGAAAGTATGGAACAAGATTCTCCTGTGACTACTCAAGGGGGAGATTATTCTGCATACATAAATCATGAGGAAGGTCTTAGGTTTACTCCATTGGCAGTAAAACCTCCAATTATCATAGACTGGAAGTTCCTTGGTGGGCAGATGGGTACTGAGTATGAAGTCACTAGACAAGATAGGTCAAAGAAAGTGCTTCATGCTTTTCACCAAGCAATCAGAGATTTTGACAGAGATGATCTGGAACGAATGTACAAAATTGGAAAAGTCAAATTTTCTCATCAAGGAGGTCAATGTTCAGGAATAGATCTTGCTATGGACGTGCTGTGTGGATTGTTTGAACCAGGATACATCAAGAAAAGTTCAGTGTTCAAAAGAGGAAGTCCAACTAATCCAGTAATCAAGTGGTTCATTTATGATCGAAGTGGTGTCTACTCACTTAGAAGAAAGGAGGGAGCCATGGAATTTTATTTGGTGGATGTACGATATCCACATGGACTGAAGACGTTGGAAGAGATGATTGAAGTCAAGCTCAATGGACTTCATGATTCACCACTTGCACATGAACTAGTTTGGAGGATCTTGGTGCAAATCATAGATGAAAAGACAAAAGGAAAAGAAGGTGATTGGCCTAAACAAAGATGAATGAAAATTTGTAATTAACTTGAAATAGTTAAATCATCTTTTGTTAATGAAAATAGTTAGTACGGTTGGAGCATGAAACTTGTACTTTTGATGTGTCATAAAAGTTCAAGGTTAGGGGGAGATTGTTGGGTTATAACTTAGACAAAACAGTTTAACCTATAAACAATACGCTTAACAATTAGAAAAGTAACTTAAACGTTTAATGCGGAAGACATTAAGAGTTACTACGGAAGAACAAGTTAATGCGGCTGTCCAATCAAGTTACTACTGCTGTTAGAGTTGCTACGGAAGATAACAAGTTGATGCGGTCATAACAAGTTACTACGGAAGACCAACTTGCCGTGCAAGAATAATCTAATTAGAGTTATAATTAGATTATGTTTATATTTCCTTTTGTTATTAGATATAGTTTCCTTATTCTAGATAAAGATATATTTAGATAAGGATAGAAGATGTTTCCTAGTTTATCTAGGTCGGCCTCAAGGTCTATATAAAGATAGATCCTTGTATGATAGAAAACACGTTGTATTGATACTTTCATTAATACGATTGAGGCTTATAATTAGACTATATTCTGTTTGTTCTTATTGTTATTCATACAACATTATATTGTTCGATAACTTGTTAATATTGAAGTGTTCATCCGCTGTTGAACTTCTTCAATAGATCACGATCTTAACGAATGCGAACTGATTAGTTTACATTGGCTAATCCGATCCTGACATGGGCTTACATTCAAACTAAACGTTTATTTCTAACAATCACTTCCGCAAATCTTCGAAATTATATTAAATATATAAGGATTCTAATCTGGTTCAGAATCCACCGTTCTTATATTCATCAAACGGACTAGCTCAAGATTGTCTTTCTTGTCATTGTTTGATTGAAATTGCTCTATACCCTGCGAAATTTAAGGTTTGTTAAAGTTATGCAAATAAAGTTGAACTATGGGATACCGGGTACCTTGTCGTTGTTTGATCGTTCATTAGTTGATGCAAATAAAGTTGAATTATGGGATACTTGTAACAATATGGTGATTACCTAGTTAATTAATATGTATCCAAATCCATTGCAAACTAACACGTTTGTCTGCTCGACTTTTGCAGTGAATTTTTAAAGCAGTTAGAAAGTAGATTTGCTTTGAGAGAGACATATGCTCTGGAACAACAAGGATGAACTATTAGTGACATGAAGTATGTTTTGGATAAATTGGATTCAATGAGTTAGTTACCTAGAGTTACTATTGCTACTCCGCAATGTCGTGGCTACCCTAAATCAACAAAAAGAGGAACGATCGTTTTTTCAGTTTTTAAATGGTTCAAATGATCACCATAAAGAAGTCAATTGCTACCGACTATTGGAAGTACATGTTCCTTGTTCAACAAGAGATATATTGTGAATTCTAAGTGTTAGAGTCGAGTGCAGGTGTAGTTTAGAACAAAAGTAGACCAAATGTTAATTGGAAGAAGATTGCTAGTAGTCATGTCGTGTTCACTTCAAAACAGTTTGAACAGTTATTGAGGAGTCTTCGACATCTTACTATTGGGATGATGAAATTCATTATAAGATTGCTATAGCCTATAGGTAATGTTTTCTCTTCCGGTTCTAATCTTGATTTAGTTTTAGATACATGTGCAAATTAATGTTCATATCACTCCTCCTCGTCTAAATTACATAGGTGATTGTAAATATTAATGTGTAGAGTAAATTACATTAACCATCCCTATGTTTTATATCAAATTATTATTTTTATCTATAAGTTCAAAAAATTATATTATATGTCAAGTCTCGGAAACTAATTACACATTTTGTTCATAATGTGGCGGAAGTTTATTTTTTACGTTAAAACAGAGAAGGAATATGTAATTAGTTTTCATATAAATATACCACCATTAGAAATGGAAAAGTAATTAATATGTAAAAGTTTCTATAAATTGACATCTGGTGTAATAATTTAAAGGAAAATGCTAAATATAGCCCCCTATGTTATGGTTAAATGAGATTTTCCGGTTAATTTACAAGTTCATAAGCATCCCATACAAGTTGGTGGTAGTTTTTTTCGACGGTTTTCTGAACGCTTACTTTTCAGAAGTCAACAATTTTAAGGGTAAAATTTGTTTGCTAACCATAGCCCCGAGAGCTATGGTTAACACTATTTTAAATTAATAAAGAAAGCATAATTTAGTATAAACAATAGAAATGATTTATACGGTGATTTATACTATTCACTAACAATGAACTTGAACACGAGATAACAAAAGAAAATTTAAAAAGTTCGTGCTAAACTTGATAAAATTATACTAATAGATTATTTTTATAATATTTTTAATTTCCTTTCTAAAAAAATTATAGCAGCCGTCAACTAGATGTTTTATAATATGTAAGTTTTGTGCTAGTAATTACCTAATACACTACTCGACGGCTGTAACGAAAATTTATTAAAGAACTAGTAATAATTTATTTGAGTAAATGACACGGATTGTTCTTGTGGTTTTATCGAACAAGTTTTGTCCTTTAAGTTTGAAAGTAACAATTTCGTCCTTTTATTTTGACTATATCACACGTACTATCCTTTATTTTAACGGTCGTTAGAAAACTCCGTTAAATTAAGTCCCATTTCTTACATGTGAGCGTAAAAATGTTATTTATTAAAAAAAAAAAAGAGTTAATTACATGGTTCGTCCCTATGGTTTGCACCATTTTCACCCGTCCTCCCTAATAGTTTTTTATTACACCACTGGTACCTAAGTTTGAAATTTGTTGCCTCCAGAGTCCTAAAATGGATGTGCCGTTAAAGGTGCCGTTAAGTGACCTCACGTGTGTCACACGTGATAGGTAATTTCGTCATTTTACCTTTCTCTTTCATTAAACCCAGATTCAATTACAAATTAAACCCAGATTCATCCCAAAAAATCCCCAAATCCTAAATTAATTTCCCCAAATTTCATCCCAACAAACTAAACCCGGATTCATTTATAGAGTGTAGAAATCCTAAATTAATTTCCCCAATCTCTGCTAGTCTCGATTTAGCGATATCAACAAACCCATGATCAGGACGTTCACCTAGGTTTCTGAGTACAGATCGTGTTCTTGAAACATCAACAACAGCTTCACGCATGGAACTAATCAGTTCAGGATCGTTCAAGTACGGCATACGATCAGCGATTTCGAAAAACGGCTCCGGTTCAGAAGTAACGGATTCCGGCAGCGGCGGTGGTTGTTCAATGTCGAAAATCCGGGGATGCAATGAAGAGGATGATGACGATGATCTTGGACCGAGGAGTCCATTTTTAAAAGTAGTTGTTTGGTTCTGCTACTTTTAATGATGGCAAGTTTTTTTATTATTTCATTTCATTGTTAAAATATAGATATAGAGAAATGAATTTTGGTTTTGGATTTGAATAATGGTAAAGATTATAATATATGGATTTTGGTTTTGAATTTGATAAATTTAGGCTTTTGATTTGATTTGATAAATTTAGGTTTTTGATGTTGATTTGATAAAGGTGAAGTGTGTTTGTGTTGATTTGTATGAATTTTGGAGAAATTAATTTAGGGTTTTGTGGATTTTGGGGATGAACACGTTAAATTGACGAAATTACCCCTCACGTGTGACACACGTGAGGACACTTAACGGCCTTTTTAACGTCACGTCCATTTTAGGGACTCTGGAGGCAACGAATTTCAAACTTAGGTACCAGTGGTGTAATAAAAAACTATTAGGGAGGACGGGTGAAAATGGTGCAAACCATAGGGACGAACCATGTAATTAACTCAAAAAAAAAAGAACAACATTTAAACCTAACTCATCACATCCCTCTTTCTCTCTATTCATCCATCATTGGTTCTTGAAGACTATAATATCCCATAACGACCATTTTTGTATCAACAAGATAACAACAAATTGAAATTCATAAATCCATCATTTTTACAAACAAAATTTCACCTACATCTCCCTCTTTCTATTCTATCTCCTTCAGTTATGTTTGTATCTTCGCCCGCCATCTTGTGTCGTCATCTTCAAATATTTAACCAGCCACAAGCCCATCACTATCGCATGCACAAGGCTAACCCCTACACCTCGCCATCTGTGTTTGTCGATCCTCAAAAAATATGTTTAATTTGAAATTTGAACAGATTTGCGATATTACGAGTTTGGGTTGGTTTTAAACACATTTGGGTTTTGAAATTCTCGATTTGTTCCCTATTTTATTATTCCAGATCTTCGATTTCATTTGATATGTTTTGAATGGATTTTAATTCCAATCTAAGGTTATGATTTTTATATGATTTTTAATAACCTTTTTAGTATCTTTGGGTTTTACATCATAAAATCTCGTTTTGTTATAATGTCGATTGGTTGTTCAGAGCGATGGTGGATTGGTGATCATAGAGAGCAGGATAGATTAATAATAAAAACATAGACATAAAAAGAAAAACTGAAACAAATAAATAAATAAAACATAAACATAAAAAGAAAAGTCGAAACAAATAAAAGGATGGATTTGCTTTTGTTTTTAAATTGTTAGTTTTATTTTTCTTTTTACAAGAATAATAGTAATAGAATGACGGTTTTACCCTCATGTGCTATGCACATGAGAGATTTAACGGAGTTTGTTAACGGCCGTTAAAATAAAGGATATTTGTGTGACATATTCAAAATAAAAGGACGGACATTGTTACTTTTAAACTTAAAGGACAAAACCTGTTATTTTGATAAAACCACGAGGACAATCCGTGTAATTTACTCAATTTATTTGTAGCATTATTTTATCATGATCAATAATTGTTCCTCATCTAAGAATAATCATCGTAACGAGGTACTTAAGTTGAATGAGCTGGTTTAGTACAAAGTCACTTATATTTATGAATTATAAACTATCAAGTACATGTTTGATTGATATATCCTATGTTAAAAAACTTGATCCGAACAAAACGCGATGTTTAAAACTAAGAGTTAATTACTTAAATGGTCTTTGTGGTTTACCGGGTATAACGAGTTTGGTCCCTAGGGTTTTTTTCTTGCCGATCCCGTCCCTATGGTTTGGTTTCGTTACGGATCCAGTCCCTTGTTAACTTAAAATAACCAAAATATCCTTAATTTTAATTTTTTTTTTAAAGTTTTAAATATTTTTTTTATAGTTAATTAATCTACACGTAAAAAAAATTTATTGCAAAATTAGTCAGACTAAAGGTATTAGAACTAATTACTAAAATAAAAAAACAAGTATTAAAAGCTTCATTAAAAACCCAATAAAACCGAAAAAATCTAATAATTGATTTTTGATAAACCACACAACACTATTAACGTCTCCATAGCCTATAACACCTTCACAACCAACACCTAGTCGCCGACCATAGCCGACGAAGTGTGGAATTAGAGAAAGACAAAGTGACAACGAAACTGCAATTGTTTCTTGATTTTTTTTATGATATAAATTATAAATAATAATAAAACTTAAAAAAAGAAAAAAACTAAGGATTTTTGGTCATTTTAAATCAACGAGAGACTGGAGCCGTAACGAATTCAAACCACAAAAAAAAGATCCGTAAAAAAAAACCCTAGAAACCAAACTCATTATACCTAATAAACCACATGAACCATTTAAATAATTAACTCTAAAACTAATTTAGTTGAAATCTTCGATACAATGGTTTGTAGGAAGCAAATGTAGTTTAAGATGTTAAAAAACTCTTTTTCCTTGGAAACCAAAAAAAAAAGGTTCAAGATGTTTCTAGAAAGAGAACCATTAAAAGACATTCAATGAATATAAATGTGAAATTTATTTATTTTTCTTCGTGGTTTGTTTTTCTTATTCTATTTAATTTTGAATCAAAGTTGTTTATTTCATATATATTATATATTAGTTTAATATTCTTATCTTTAATATATAATAAAAGAGGACCTTAAATGCCACATGGCGAAATAAGGTCCCTAGATGGGTTATCTTCTTTGATTTCATCCGTTAGATTAGATTGATGATGTCATCAAAGATTATTTCTATTTTACACAGTTTTACAATACATAATTACATTTTCTCTTTCATTTACATCTCCACTGAAATAAAAAAACATAGGTTTAATTACTTATAAATCGCTCAATTTAGACTATGATTTACCATATTGTTATTCTAATATCTTCTCATAAAAATATCAAAACATGTATATAAACGTAAAAATGTATATATTATTTTAACTATAAGCAACATAGGTATAAACTTAAACGTATATATGTTAGCTAGTATACTTATAACATTGTCTTCTCATAATAACTTAAGATCTACATAAACAAAAATGTACGAGTCAAACTTTATTTTTGTTCGCGCTTTCGCGAGACAATAATATAGTAATATATGATAATAAAAAAGTATAATAAATAATTTCTTTTAATATAAACTAGAAGATAGTCGTGCGTTGCACGAGTTCGGGTTGTGTTGTTGAAAGACGTTGTTTTAGCTGTCGAGGTCGATGTTCCTGATTGAGGAAGTGATCCTTGCTATTTAGGAATGGCAGTTGCACGTTCCACATATGCTGCAGTAGTTCCAGTACCTAAGTTCACCGCAGCAATTACATCGGGCTTACTGTATTTGTCTCCTGTTAAAGTTGCAACTGTATCATTAACCTGCATTTTCAAAAAGAAAATATGTCAACCTTTAACATTCTTCACCTCAAAAAACTCATTCGTAATTTGTCAAACATATTTAAACACCTTTGACAACTCTTCTACAACATCCTTGCCGACCTGTTATAAATCAAACCAATGAAACTGAGAAACGCTTGTTTGAAAAATAGCAAAATGTCAAATATAGAAAACACAAGGAGATAGGGTTACCAAGTTGTCGGGCTTCCTCCAGTGACAATTCCAGTACACGTTTTGCACGAGGAGTAAATGGAATCTCTAGAGTAACAAATCCACTACCCCTACCGATAATCTTTTCTACCTCAACATGTGCATCTTTCAAATTAATTCCCATTGACTTCAACACCTTTGCTGTTTAAACTGAACAAAAACAAAAGCGTTAAAAATGAGAGTGTTTTCTCTTTGATAGCATGCTCGTCAGGGTCGTGCTGTGTATGTAGGAGTTGTCGACCTCCAAAATTGAGTGTAAGGAGAACCGCCACTTGATAAAAAGCCTAGAGTTTCATTGCATCATAGATATCATTAATACATTCAATTCAAGAAGCATGACGTCACTCACTTTCAAACCAGACATACCTGAATTAACAAATTCCTCCACATAATATTTGTAATGAGTGGTTCCCTGAGAAGAGAAAAAACAAACAAATTACAAACTAAAATTATAAACCAAACTCAATCGAATTAGCAAATGATCAATCATAGCAAACTATAACCTGCGGCCAACAGGGTCTCGATCGATGAGGTGGTCTGTGGGTGGTTCAGTGGCGAGAGCAAGGGCACCAACAGTATCCATGATAAGGTTCACCCAAAGTAGCTGGCACACAAATCAATACAAATTAAAATATAATTCTTGCATAGTATCGACTCCAGATTTCATATGAAGATAATGAGATTGAGATACCTGCACTGCATTTAGAGGGACATCACCAGAAGAAACTGCTGCGACAACGTTAATGATTAGTGCAGCAACATTTTCAGTAAGCTGGAACTGGATAAATTTCTGTATATTTGCATAAACAGATCTTCCCCAGCGAACCACCTGTTGTGAGAAGACACAAACATGATACAATTTTCATACTGTTTGTAATTCAGTTTATTTAATCACAAGTAGAAATGAAATTAATTACCTTCACAACAGATGAAAAATTGTCGTCTAAAATGATGATGTCACTACTTTCCTTAGCCACCTCAGTTCTAGCAATTCCCATGGCAAGCCCTATATCAGCCTACAGTTGAATGAAATTTGCAAAATTATATTAAACAGATGGGTCTTTTTTTGAATATAACAAAATACATGAAAGAGTAGAGGACCGACATAGAGAAGTTAATTTGGATAAGAAAAGTAGGTTATTTATTTTTGTTACCTCGTGTAAAGCAGGGGCATCATTAGTTCCGTCTCCAGTGACAGCAACAACATGCCCTCTGTTCCTTAGTGCTTGCACAAGTAGCAGTTTATCATTAGGAGAAGACCGTCCCATCACCTGTTTCACAAACCATGCATTCCTAAGTATTTCAACTACAAATAAATGAAAATACCTCATTTATATTAAGCTACAGCCTTTCAACATCAACGTTATAGTAAAAACACATACCGATATCTTATCAGCTACTTCCAGCCTTTGTGATTCAGACATTGCACGAAATGACTTCCCTTCAATCAGGTTTGGCTCACTCGCGTCTGCATCTGAAGCTAGTATTCCACATTCTAATGCAATGGCTTTGACTGTTTGGAGATTGTCACCAGTCACCATTCTCACCTGCATAGATTAAACAAATGAGATAAGTACCAAGACCATGAATCAAACAGATCACTGGAACCATGCAATCATTCTATTTTCTATAAGCATAAAACCAAATCTGAAATATAATGAAGGATATTACCTTTACACCAGCCTTTACACACAGTTGTACAGCTTCTCTGACACCAGGCCGACAAGGATCCTACATTGAAAACCCATGTATAAATAAATTTCAGAACACCAATTACAAAAATGATTAAAATTGCATAGGCTGAATGCTAATAATTGCACCAAAGTCTGGAAACCGTTCCCAAAGCATATACAGTTTAACACAGAATAAACAATACGGAGTGATCCGTACATACCTTCAAACCAACAATCGCTAGCAAAATAAGACCACTCTCACGCAATGCCCAGTTTGACAGTTCTTCATCACTTGGCACAGTTCCTTCAAGTGGTAGGTAGACAATAGCAAACACTAAGTACATGTTTCACTCATGTGCAGCAGGGGCCGTATATCAGAGCGAATATGTACCACATTTACAGGTAGCAGGTATTTAACAAAAGAAGTAACTTCTTGAGATGCTTACCTTCAAAAGCTCGTATATATAGTAACGAATATCAACATCAGAAAGTGTCGAATAGAGCACTTTAAAATCAGTGTTGTTCACATATTCAAATATTAAACTCGACGTCTTTGACTGCTGATCTCTAACAATATCCAGCAACTTCACAATATTTGGCCCACCACAAAGGTTCTGTAGGATTTTAATCTCCCTCTTAATCTACATTCAACAAAATACAAATCATCAACTCTACAATAATGCATACTTAAACGACCATTCCATTTTATTAATGAACCAAACATGCTGAAATGATAAGACTCGTATTACGTTGTGCACTGAATTCCATTACCATTTCGTACCGTACAGAGAAATCGCCTTACCAGGATCGTCAAGGATGCAGAGATGAATATGTACTCTGCCTGCTCAACTAAAGAGCTCCATAGTTCAGAAGCCTTTACATCTGGGTCGGGGGATTCCTTGTCTTATCAAAAGATTTAAGGCAATTTTGGAACGGGTTCCATTTCTTCATCAGCCTTGGATGATGTAACGGTTTTTGAGAGCAAGTATTTGTAATAGCTAAAGTTATAATTAGAACTATTACAAAAATACATACATAAATTATTTAGAAATATGATAAAATGTAGCACCTCAAATATTTACAACAATAAATTGCTACCGTTTCTTATCAACATGATGGATTTTAGTAACAACTATAGAAGGAAATCTAACATACATCTTAACATACAAGACTTAAGTTATACAGAATTAAAGAAGATCATTGGTGTATGTACGCTCTCATATTTTAAGATGTTCGTTTTGGAGTCTAACAAAGCATACAATATTTACTTTACTGAAACAGCTAAAACGATTTAAGTGGTTAACTCGGTCGGTGTTTGAGGTACTTTGTGCTGCCCCATCATATCCTTTCGACTACAAAGAAAGTCATAACATTGCTTCAACATGATAACATGGATCAAAACTTGAAATCTTGAATAATAGTCCCAATTATATCATAAACAATCACATTGACACATAATTTTCAAGCAAATAACCTTTAAAGGTATGCAAGTATTCAAGTTTTAGGCATATGATTATATTTCATACGTAAGATCAACTTCATTGGATGTGTGAATTCTTTCTTACCCGTCGACAGAATCGATGCGGAAAATCCAGACCCGGATACATGATTCTGTAACCTCAGTCAATACCCTTATTAATCACCGATTACCGTCACTCATACCCATATTTCATTACTAATTAGTAAAACAATTAAAGTAACACATTTAAATTCATCAAACAATTAGAGCTAAATTTTCTAATTACTAAAACAATTTTAAATTCATCAAACATTTAAGCTACAGAACTAAACTCAGCCGGAACTAAAGTCAGTCGGAAGTAACATTTAAGCTATGTACCTGTAATCAATGCAGTAACCTGAAGCAATAGTGATTGCAAAAGAACTAAACTCAGTCGGAGAAGAACACCAGCACATAGACACGTGTTAAGCAAAGACGAGCTTCTGATGCCAGCGTGAACGTGAAGGAGATGATGTCAAGAAAATCAGGCCCAAATAAACGAAGGCTTAGACTAAGGCCCAAAAAACCGGGTTAAGGCCTAATAAGGTCACAAATTCATAGGCAGCGATAGAATTTAATTATAGGAGTAATACGCAAGTACTTATTTTAGTTTATGACGAGAATAACATTTGACTTCTAATAAATAAATATTGTAACTAATAAGAGACATAAATAGATATAAATTTAATTCATTAGAATAACAAAAATCAAACTATTATAAATGTTTATAAAAACTTTTAAATAATTACTTGATATGAATAACACAATATTCATATAATTGTTTGAAGGGACATGCCAGGTGTTATTAATTTTATATTTTATAATAATAATGTATAGATGTTTTATGTGTTTAAAATTTATTATATTAAAATAATTTTATAATAATTAGTTAACCTACTTTAATTTGAGAAACATTGTTATCAAGAAAATTGCTAAAAAAAATAAACCTTATCTAATATATATATATATATATATATATATATATATATATATTTTGGAAGGTGTCTCTTAGGCTCCACCAATCCCATCATGCAATGCAAAGGACATGTGTCTGTAAATTACCCACCCTGAGAGAGCCTCGAACCCGATACCTCATACAGATAGACAGCATGCCATAACCACTTGAGCAAGCCCTAATGGTTTTATATATATATATATATATATATATATATATATATATATATATATATATATATATATATATTAATTATATTTAAAATAAATACTTATAAAAAATTGTCAAATGTCAATTCAAGAAATGCCATGTGTCGTACTAAGATTACTCTAATGCTTATTTTCTGCGTATACGCATAATTTTACCAAAAAAAATACAAGTATGATATATGAAATCTGAGTAAACATCGTGTGTCAATAACAATTAACAATATATAATAATATAATTGTGATGTCAGCTATTTGTTATTTCGTTTATATGTATGAGAAAGTTTCATTCTGTCAAGTTTTATATATATGTCATTTGAGTATATTTGATGATTTTACGTTATCAAATTTTAAATTTTAATTTATATCTTTTGTTATGTCAATTTGTTAGAAATAGGTCTTCAATGAATTTTATATTCAATTTTGTTTTATCTAAAAGCAGAAATTTAAAGGTCAAATTAAATAGTTTCACAATTTTGTTTTTTTCAGTTTTTTGTTAGTCTAGTATAGTTGCATGTTTCAATACATAATGTGTCTATTTTTTAATGTTAGTATTTCCTTTTATTATTTTTGTATGTTTCAATACATAATGTGTCTACTTTTTTTATGTTAACATTTTTTTTTTTATTATTTGGTATAGTTTTTTCTATATTCGTGCAATATATAATTCGTTTAATGTATGTTAGCATTTTCTTTTATTATTTGGTATAGGTCTTTTATACTCGTGCAATGTATTATTCGTTTAATGTTAAACAAAAACAAAAAAATTAAAAGATGTTTCTTTTTGTATGTTATCATTAACTTTTTTTTTTTTTTTTTTTTTTTACAGTTATAGGTTTTATTTTTCTTAGAAAAGATAAAACCAAACAAAAAAATTACAAAGAAATCGTTTTTCTTTTTAAACTATGTTTTCTAATAATATTAAAAGTTATGGTGTTAAATTTGTATTTAAAATGAAGGGACTAAAATAAAAATAGTTAATAGTGATGTTATATGTCAACTAATAATGATGTCATATGACATTATTATTTTAATCTAATGATATAGAATTAATTTTAAAAATTATTCAATGACATATACTCTGTTATATGATTTTAACCGGTCTATTTTAATATATATTATAGATAGATAATATATAGATATAGGTAGATATCCTGAGAATGGACTTTTAATTTAAACTAGGAAAGACTCGTGCGTTGTACGAGTCCGGGAGTTTACGTTCCAGCATGCACTTTTACTCAATGTAAATTTACATTCGCAAGCCAAGAAAAAAGACATCGTCTTCGTGAGATTATTTGATTCGCAAACTATATTTTTTATTTGATACTAATTTAAAAAAAAATAAAAAATAAAAAATATGAAAGCCCAACAGCAAACCAGCCTATAAGCCCAACACCCAAGCAAGCCCAACAGGTCACAAAAGAAAGAAAAGAAAAGAAAAATGAGGTGCTGGGATTCGAACCGCTGTCTCCTCGCAGGGGAGGCCACTCACTAACCATCCCGGCAGCAGCCTCTTTTGGTAACACAAATAAAATAAAATATATTTAAATACAAACTTTTCATTAAAATAATATAAATGAGACAAATAGCAAGACAACGAGGGGATTTAAATTAGAGTATAATATGAAATAAGTTCTTAATGGACCAGATGATACGACAAGGCTTCCTTTGCTGAACATGTGTTTTTTTTCGTTTATTGTATATCTCTTTTAATTTGCAATCGGCCCATTCATTTGTTTTCGTGAACAAGTACCTTTTTTTTGTCTCATGAGTAGTCATGACTTTAGTCATCTAAAGAGTTTAATAAGTTATAAAATTTGAAATTAAACTCAAAATTAAAAAAAACAAGATTACTCAAATGTCTTTTAACAATCACAAGTTAATTATTTAATAAATATTTATCAAACACATTTAAACAACTCACTACTATAGCTAGGGGTGTCAAAAAAATTCGAACCCGGTCGACCCGAACCCGAATAAGTTGAATAAGTTTATTAGGGTCGAGTTAGTCGGGTCTAGAATCTACGATCGGGTTATTCGGGTCAACCCGATTAACCCGAAACTTAATTAGGGTCGGGTTGCAGGTTTTTTTTAAGCATTCTTATTCGGTTCGGGTCAACCCGAATAACCCGAATAATTTTTTTTTTCTTTGTTTTACTCCATTACTAATAAGCTAAACAACATTTTATACAACTCTCTAATGAATTGATAAGTAAAATTCCGATCATTTCTTGAAATAAAAACCTTACATATGTTTCTTCTTAATTCCTACTCTTTGAAAACATAAATTTTGTTTTTTACAAAACACAACTTCGCATTAAAAGTTATTTATATATTAAATGGTTGGATCTTTTTTTATAAATGTTAGTAGTCAAATAAATATTTACAAAACTAATGTATACACCTGATAGTGGCCAAAATATGTTACAAATTATTTTTTTTAGGTTATCATTTTAAGCATTTTGTGTATATCATATCATTGCAACATTATATATTTTTCTATTTAATGTTCATTATAACTTTTGCAATATTATAAAATTTATTTGGTCGCTATTGTTGTGCCTATTAAGAAATTGCTTATTAGAAAATGTTTTGCTCATTAATTTAATAACCAAAAGCTAACTACTAATTTGGACAAAGTTTATTATACATTTTGTTTTCATCCAACCCGAACCCGAATTGACCCGACCCGAATAAACCCGAACCCGAAAACCCGAACCTTGTTAGGGTTGGATTGTGGGTCATGTTTCGAGTTTTGAAAACCCGATTAGACCCGACCCGATTAAGCTAATTCGGGTCGGGTTAACCCGATTAACACACCTAGTCTATAGCTCACAACTCATAATAGAAGCTACAACTCACGACCTGAGGATCCCCCAACTCTGGTTTTAGTAATAGCTTGTATCTATAACTAAGTTTGTTTAACATACCCAATAATGATCTAATAACAAATTACTCCCCAACGTAATTGTTATATTATGTCATAAAACTTAATTTTGTTTAAGTCAAAAAGTATTAATTCAATATGTTAGTTCATTCTGTTTGATGGGTCCAAAGATTGATGCACAATAGTAGCCAGGTCTTCTTGGAGCTGTTCATTTAATTCAGAAATCAAAAGATATGATTTCTGATATGTACAAGATTTACTATTTGGAGTCATTACTTTTCTGAATGCAGGCAGTAAAGCACATCATTTTCAGTATGCAGTATCACATCTTTGTCATATGTTTTAGATGTCAATTATTATTCATCAAGCTAGTATTGTTCAAGTTTGTGTAATTTAGGTATACGGGGTCTACATCCCAATATAGTAGTATAGTGGGAAAATGCTTTGGATGGTCATCGTACTACCACAAAATATCCGTATAGGTCATTGAACAAATTTTACGTCTATCTACATCACTATACCGTATTTTACCGTTTAAATTATAACCTTAACTTTAAGAAACCGTTTAAATAGATAACTTTAGTGACTTGCAACCTTTTGGTAACCGCCACGTCATCCTTTCTCCAACATTATATTCCCAACTTTATAAAGCAAGAATTTGCAGGTTTAATATAATTGAAAATTTCTCAAAGGTATTATCAATCACTTCCATTTATGGAGATTAATTGAATTTAGGGTGATCATCGCGCCGCTGTGTATTATCAATCACTTCCATTTTCAGTCCCCAATTTCCTCCATATAACAACCATGGGAAAAAAAACCCTAAACCGAAACAATCCCCGAAATGGAACCTGCAAACGACGCCGTTCAGCCCCAAAGCACCATCAGAAAGAAACGAAAACGAGCCGCAACGATTAACATCAAAATCGAAACCATAAACCCAAGCTCCGATAAATCCTTACCCTTAATCAGATACTTTCCATCCGGATACGACCCGGAGAAACGTAAACGGGCTGAAAATCAACCTAAGGTTACCGTTTTGAAACACGTGAAACGAAACAATAGGTTACAGCTTGTGGTGACTCCTAGTCGCTCTTCCAAAGTGGATTTTGTTGGTACTAATTACTCCGGTGAAGCGGCTGCTCCGCAGATATGCTCCTATGCTGTTGAACGCGCCGCCGTAATCAAAAATTGGAGTGAAGCGAATTTGATGATCAAAAATTGGGGCAGACAGACAGAGTTTGACAGAGTGGAGTGAAGCGAATTTGATGATCGTGAAGCGAATTTGATGAATTTAAGGTTTAATTGGAATTTGATTGATCGGATTGATTGACTGATTTAGGGAAATTGGAGTGTGAGTTTTGTGTTTTTGATTATGATTGTGAAATTGGGGCAGACAGAGTTTGACAGAGTGGAGTTGGGTTTAAAGAGAGAGAGAGAGAGAGAGAATTAGTGGAGGTTAACCTGTTGATCGGGTAAAAATGGTTTAAATAACAGGTTACTTGCGGTATAGTGATGTAGATAGACGTAAATTTTGTTCAATGACCTATACGGATATTTTGTGGTAGTACGATGACCATCCAGTGCTTTTTCCCGTAGTATAGTACAGCTTCATTATCTGATAGGGACACCGATCATCATAACAATTGACTGAAACTTGATTATTATAAGCTAGATTTTCGCTAATGGTGTCAGCTAACGAATATTTAACAAGAAACTGTTGCTTGAGGTCATTAGGCACGAAAAATATTGTTTGTTTAATTAGTTATAATAAATAAGCTTTACGGTATTAATGTTTGACTTGGACAGTAAGTAATCACATACCTAATCGTAACATATTTAGTCACATAGATAATTCAACAAATCATAAAACTATATACCTAAATATATTTACCGTAAGGTAACTCGCCACCCAGCAAAAACTCTATGGATCTTAAAGAGTCGACATGTTGTGAATCCCTACCTTCGAGCAAGTAGGGTGTGAACCTTGGCACATCTAAAGGATAGGACGCGAACATTAGTATCATCTAGTTTATAACCTTTGAATATGAATAACCAAATGCATCACCTACAAGTCGTTATTGGAATATCGACTTCAATGACCATGAGGAAACCCACAGAATACAAAAACTTATTCAGTGATGGCGGTTATCGAATAAGAAAGAAGAAAGAAACCAACAATTGAGAATGTTTTAATGACTCTCATTAAGAAAATGAATTTTGTTACAAGAATGTAGTCTCACCCCTCACCCTTTACATGTGAGGGGGCGTTTGTGTTTGTAATCGTTTAGGAACAAACCTCCTAAACTAAATATAATTCGTATACTTGAAGCCCAAGTAAATAAATCATAACAAAAGAAATATATAGGTGAGGGGCTGTTTGTATTTGTAATATCCACTTTATTCGAAGTATTAAATAACCTCGATACTAAGCATCTTCACATAAGTCACAGAATGCTTGAACTTCGGTCCTATAACCACCTTCTTCTTTACGTCTTCTTCTCGTAGTTTGATTAAGAAACCTGTAAGCCATATGTTTTCTTTTTAATCCTCTTGTAAGCATCACATACTCCTTAGATGTAGTAACCATGTGCTTAACCACACATTCTTCTCCCATGAACACATCTGGTCTAAAACCTACCCTAGATAGGGTCTTTATAACCGTCAACATTTCCGTGGGAGTATTATGTATGAGATATAAATGTAAAATTTACATGATATCTATGATACGTGAAATTTTGATTTTAAGATGTTATGAATATTCTTAGTCTAAGTATTTCCTAAACTAAGTATGATAAGTTCATACTAAGCACTAAGCACTATTTGGCTGAATTAGTTTCTTTATCTGATCATTAATTTTATGAATAGATGTTCTACAAAGAACATAAATCTATTTATCAATCCATACAATGCTGTTGGAATTTCGATCTTCAGCAATCTCGAGGGAACCCTCGGAATATAAAAATATTTAATTATGGTGGTTGTTATTGAACAAGAAAGAAGAAAAGAAACCGAGAGACGAGAATGTTTTAGACGACTCTCATTAAGAAAAATGAATTTTCGGGTCAAGATTAATGCCTCCCCCCTCACCCGTTATATAGGTGAGGGGGGAATCCCTAGCCTACTATAACTTGGTTTTCAAGCTACTTGATTCCCATGTAAACTTAACCTACAAGTAATGTTAGTTTTAATACAATAAGGAAACTTACTTAAACTAATCAGATCCTAATTCCTAGATTACCCTAACTGATATATAACACATACTGGTTAACAATTTGCCCCTTAATCTGAGAATTAGATAACGCCGATACTAAGTATTGAGGTCTTCTCCCAGCTTCATTAGTAAACCTTTAAGCCATAATCCTTGCTTTACCGCCTCCGTAAGCACCACATACTCTGTTGTAGTAATCATGTGTTGAACCACTCATTCTTTTACTGAGAACACATACCCGGTTCTCAACCTACCCTCTTTAGGGTCCTTGAAACCGCCAACATTCTCGTGTTCACCTTGATCTCCATGCTATGATACCACTTGTTGGAATATCGACTTCAACAAACCTGAGAGATTCCGCAGAATACAAGAAACTTCAATTACGGTGTAGGATATCGAACAAGAAAGAAGAAAAGAAACCGAGAGATGAGAATGTTTTAGATGACTCTTATTAAGGAAAAGGAAATTTGGTACAAACAACCTTATTTTTAGGCAACTACAACTAAAAAAAACATAAACCTAACCTAATACAAATACCTAATACTTCTACAATACCATATCCTAATTATTTAATAGAGTTAATTACATAAATCGTCCTTAAGGTTTACCCAAAATTACGGATTTCGTCCCTAAGTTTAAAACGTTTCATAAATCGTCCACTTTTGGAAACTAATTACGCTTTTTGTCCCTAATTTCTAACGGACGTCCATTTTAGGGACGAAATGTGTGATTAGTTAACGGAAATTTTAACGGAAATTTTTAACGGAAGTTTTTAACGGACATCCATTTTAGGGACGAAAAGCGTAATTAGTTTCCAGAATTGGACGATTTATGAAACGTTTTAAACTTAGGGACGAAATCCGTAATTTTGGATAAACCATAAGGACGATTTATGTAATTAACTCTATTTAATAATTAGATAATAATTTCCACCTTATTCTAAGTATTACATAACCGCGATATTAAGAATCTCCACGTAATCAACGCTATGCCCGAATTTCGGTCCTCGAACCACCTTCTTCTTGAGGTCTTCTCCCAACTTGATTAGGAAAACCTTAGGCCACAACTTTTCTTCTAATCGTCCTATAAGCATCACATACTCCGCAGTTGTAGTAACCATGTGCTGAACAACACATACCTTGAACACATACTCGGTCTTCAACCTATCCTCGTCAAGGTCCTTGAAACCATCAACATTCCCGTGTTCACTTTGATCTCCTCCATGCACTAGAATCACCTCTTCAGATACTTTTACAAAACTCACAGCGATCACAATATCCGGTCTAGCGCATACCATCAAGTTCCCTACAATATCTGCATGTGGAACCTTACACATCTTTTCCACATCTTAGGCATTTTCCAGGTAAACCTTCAATAAAACCTTGAAGCATGACCACAATTCCACCGAAATAGTACAATATTAAACTATACAATTAATGCTAATTTTCAATATAAAAATGAATATAACTTGTCACACGAAATGTACATTTAACATTATATAGAAATTACAATTATAT
>CAJVGC010000589.1:22233416-22297139 GCA_910822075.1 Senecio squalidus
CGACAGTTGGAGCCGAAGGACGACGGGGTGATGTACTTCATGATCGTATTTGGGTTCCCGTTGGTCTTAGGCAGTTGATTTTAGATGAGGGTCATAAGTCGAATTATTCCGTTCATCCTGGAGCGGATAAGATGTACCATGACCTGAAGGAGTTCTATTGGTGGCCTGGTATGAAGCGGCGATTGCCGAGTATGTGGGCAAGTGTTTGACGTGTTCGAAGGTCAAGGCTCAGAATCAAAAGCCTTCCGGCCTTCTCCAGCAGCCCGAGATCCCACAGTGGAAGTGGGAGAGGATCACGATGGATTTTGTTACGAAACTTCCTCGATCTTCAGGAGGTTATGATACTATCTGGGTTATTGTCGATCGGCTGACTAAGTCATCTTCCTATTCGTGAAGATTACCGAGTAGAGAAGTTATCTAGATTGTACATCGACGAGATTGTGGCCAAGCATGGCATTCCAGTATCCGTTATTTCAGACCGTGATGCACGATTTACTTCGAGGTTTGGCAGTCTTTACAGCGATCTTTGGGTACCCGATTGGATATGAGTACGGCTTATCATCCTCAGACTGATGGTCAGAGTGAGCGTACTATTCAGACATTGGAGGACATGCTTCGAGCTTGTGTGCTAGATTTTGGTGGGAGTTGGGATCGACATTTGCCTTTGGTCGAGTTCTCATATAATAATAGTTACCACTCTAGCATCAATTGTGCACCATTTGAGGCTCTATACGGGAGGAAGTGTAGATCTCCGATTTGTTGGGCCGAGATAGGAGACAGTCAGATTACGGGTCCCGAGTTGATTCAGGAGACGACCGATAAGATCTTCAGGATCAAGGATCGTTTGGTAGCCGCCAGAGACCGTCAGAAGAAGTACGCGGACCCTTGGAGTTTCAGGTTGGGGATATGGTGTTGTTGAAAGTTTCTCCGTGGAAGGGTGTGTTTCGATTTGAGAAACGCAGCAAGCTTAGTCCACGTTTTACGGGTCCTTTCAGGATATTGTCTCGTGTTGGTCCAGTGGCTTATCGTCTTGAGTTGCCACCTGAGTTGCGCGGTGTGCACAACGTATTTCATGTATCGCATCTCAAGAAGTGCCTTGCTGACGAGACCCTGATTGTACCACTGGAGAAGCTATGTTTGGATGACTCGCTTCATGTGATAGAGGAGCCGGTGGAGATTGTTGACCGAGATGTCAAGAAGTTACGGCGGAGTCGGATCCCGATAGTGAAGGTCCGATGGAACTCGAAGATTGGAGCTGAGTTTACTTGGGAGCGGGAGGACGAGATGCAAAAGAAATACCCACATCTTTTTGCTAGCAGCGGTGTTCACTAGAATTTCGAGGACGAAATTCCTTTTTACTGGGGGATGCTGTGACAATCCAGGTATATTTTATTTACCGATTATTACTCTTTTTATTCGCAATGTTTTGGACCCTTGTATTTCGCTTTATTTTACTCACGTTTATTGCATTTGAGTCGGGTTTATGTGTTTTATTACTTTGTCTCTCGAGACGGAAGCTTTAGAATCACCTAAGTGCCTAATATCTAGTATTCTCACGTTATTAAAGTATTGCGTTTACGCCATAATCGTCGGTTAAGAAAATCATAATTTGAAATTTCATTACAAAGTTAGTCCTCTAACTTATCTATTACAAAGTTAGTCCTTTAACGGAGAACTAACGGAATCTGTTACAAATCTGGTCCTTTAACGGAAGTTGACATTTTTGACCATAACAAACCCCGGTGCGCAGCACCAGAGGGGTGGTGCGCAGCACCTAGGCCATTTTCGGCTAAACTCCATTTCCGACTTTGTGGTCAATTTCTTGAGATTCTACAACTCCTTTTCACGTGATTTCTTCTGCAAACTACTCCATTTGGTTATGTTAGATCCATTTGTGGATCTCTAAGCATGTTTTGACCCTTTCTCTTTCCAAACTTCAAACTTTTACATCAAACATGTATTCACTTTTGGTCACATAATTCTCTCTTCACAATTGACTCACTTTCTCTCAAACTTTCCAGAGAATAGAGAGCTTTTCCACTAGTGTATTGAAGAGAAATCCAACCTAAGAAGTTTACAACTTCATCTCTCAAGGATCCTTCACAAAGACCATCATTTCGGTAAGTGTTTTCTTAAGAGTTTTCTTCATTTCTTTCTCATTTCTTCCATTTAACTTGGAGTTCTAACTCATAAATCTTATTTCCCTTGTCTCTACCAAGTTTTGATTCCAATGACACCCATGAAGATGAAGAGTTTCGGTGATTTTCCTTGAAGAAACCTTTGTTCGGTTTTGGGGTATGTAAACTCTCCAAAAATTTCTATATCTCTTTTTTCTTTGGAACCCCTCTAACATCTTTCTATTCATGTGTGAAATGGAAGCTCTCTTACTTTCCCGGAATCCTCCCATCACCTTGGAGCCTAGTGACTTTCGGTGAAAGTAACATCTCGAAACCCTTGGTAAGAAAGTTTCCTTCGAAAAAACCTTTATTCTCTTTTCCTTATAAGACTTATGCTAATGATGGATATTTTTGGTATTTTGGAGCTCCTTACCTCCTCACCACCACCATCATAAAGTCTCTCTTTCCGATATCCTTGCAAGTATCAATAATCGACACGTCTTGCGGGTGAAATCGGTAAAATATTCTTAATCTCTTATCTTTCATTTCATCACTTTTAAATTCGGTTTTAAGCCTTGAAAATGGTTAGGTTAACATATTAGACCAACACCAATCGATCTCAGAAACTTTGGACTTAAAACGAATAAAATGTGTAAAGATAAGATATTTACCGAAATTAACATATCTTATGATAAATATATGTAAAACCACACATTTAGACATATATGACACTTGGTAAATGTTAAATGAACCTAAACTAACATTTGGTCAGTTTACACTTTCACCTTAAAACGTCAAACGAAACAGTTAGCAACAAAAACGTAAAATTCGGTTTTCGGGAAACACCTCGGTGCGCAGCACCAACCCATAGGTGCGCAGCACCGAGGGTCTGGTCTCCACAAATTCATTTTCTTGTTGCTTTTCGACTTAGACTCGTAACGTGTTTTGACCTTAAACTCATATCAGTAACTTATTATGTATAAAAGTAGCATATAAGCCAAACTAACGTCTTTGGACTCAAAGACATTATCGCAATCTTAAACTTTATTGGGAATATTTAAACAAACGTTTATTTTACTTTTACGGAAAATTGTTTAAAACCGTTCTAAATCATTTTACTCTATTGTTTGAAATAAAGGAAATTTTACTCTTAAAGTGTCAAGTTAACTTCCATTCTATAAATCGTTGACTTTGACTTTTATTCAAAATTGTTGAGTTTTGACTAATCTAAATCAACATCTCTAATTTTGACTTTCCTTTCAAATGGTTGACTTTGACTTTGATCAAGTCAACATCTTTGACTTTGACCAAGTCAACATCTTTGACGTTGACTTTGGTCGATCTCAATAAACTTTGGTAACAGTATTCCTTTCAACTGATGTTCCTGGTAGTCATTCGTTGGGCTCGGAATGTTATTCCCTTCTAATAAGTCATATATGACGTGAAATTATCGATATTTTCCTATCGTCCCTATCGACGCGGAACATCGTCACCTTGAACCGTCATCACGACTCGACTTTGGAAATCGTTGGAATACCTTATTAAATCTTAAACTCTAAACTTAACCGACAAGGCTAAACCGAACTATGTTATTGAGATACTTAGACTTGTTATATTGATTTAGGGCACTTAGGCGGCGGATTTTTAGCTCCTTATTGATTATTACCCGATCTCTTGCCGAGCTTATTTTGTGAGTTATTCGAAGCCCCTTTTCTCTTATTATTTTGGGCTGGAAAGCGTTTTTGAAACTATTGTATGATGTATATCTTGTATGCCTAGTGTATCAGTATCACCTTAGATTAGGATGCTTTTAGGCTTGGGTAAGCCCCCCTCATACACTTGTTAGCTTATTGCCCACGGTTGCATATATATAGATCTATATGGGTTTGACCAACCCTCATTACTCGAGAGGATATCCCTACGAGTGAATGTTATGGCCGTATGTTATTTGTTGCCTTTGGTATTGCATCGCCTTAGGTTAGGGGATTGTGGTCAGGTTCAGTGTATATTAATCTTTGGTATCTATACTCACACTAGGATTATACATCAAGATATGCTTTTGAAACTGAATATGTTTATTAAATCTTTTATTGGGTCAAATCTTATTTACTTATTGCGAATAATTCACCAACATTGTGTTGATGTCATTTTTAACGCTTTTTCAGGAGTTTGAGGATTTTAGTTGATCATGCCTTGCATCTTTTGGGATCATATATCTATTTGTATTTGGAATTCGTTTGCTTGATGTAATTCCTGTATGATCCACGTATTTGACATTTGCTATGTATTTGTATTCAACATTTGGTACTCTTTGATCTTGTATTGTATTTTGTAAACTTTGAGGCATGATTAATATGATTCGATGTTTTGTTTATGGTTGTATGTTGTAATCCTTGACTCTTGATATCTTTAACTGGAACACTCTGCGTTCCGCTTTTAGCGGGGTGTTACAGAAATGAATATAACTTGTCTCACGAAATGTACATTTAACATTATATGGAAATTACAATTATATGGGAAACTTCAATTCAATACGTTTATGTACAACGAAAAATTTGTTGAAGCATGCATGTTTAGTAAAATCCTGCAATAAATGAATGATGATTATAATCAATACATATTGCAATAAAATAAGTAATATTATGAATCTAAGAAAACCGACATAAAAATTAGATATCAATATAATTTAAACGCATCATAAAATAGATAAAAATAGAGAGTTCAAATGCAACGTTTTACCTCATTAGTTGAACGTGTTTCATTGAAAACTTCAATACTTACGCTTATCTCATAAAAAGCATTTGTGAGATCATTTAGAGAATCACATAAAGATAATTACAATGTTGTTTGTTATAATTGAAATGAATGAATTTCTTTTAGGGTGATCATTGTCTATTTATATGGATAAATAAATATCGGTTACAATTTATATATTTAAGTTACATTATAAGCATAAAGAACAATGATTTGTTTATTATTACAATTGGTTACATTTTAACTATTTGTTAATAGTAATAAACATGTTGAAATGGTCAAAAACTATTAAACCATTTTCTATTGAATTGATTATTATTTTTTAAATAAAATTGATAATTAGGATTTAATGGGTGATGATCCTTGATTAAAAGTTGATGGTCTAGATTGAGTCTCCTTATAATAAAACCTTAAAATGAAAAGGTGAATATGGTTTATATAGGAGTATATATATATATATATAAAGTCGAAGTTTATTGAGATTATTAAACTCAACCCGATTTTTTCTAAAGAAAATAAAATGGATTTGGAACTGGTCTGAACCCTACCCTAACCGGTTTCTATAGGTTCGAGTTTAAAACCTCCAAAACCCAACCCGACCCGAACCGGTTTTCCCCCAAAACAGGTTTTTAAACTTTGACCAAAGCCTAGTTTGGTTTTCAAACCAGAACTAGTTTTGGTTTTGGTCAAACCCAATTTTATACACCTTTACCTTAAGGCAACGAATATATGACTAACTTTTGTGATTCAATTTCCAAATAAGTTACTTATAAATGCTTATAATTAAAATGTTGTACTAAAGGATCTTCTTATTTGCAAATTTATAAGTATATTGATGGTTTAATAAATTATAACTTGATAACTTTAATTATATTAGTATGAAAATCAGATTAAATAAGAAACAATTTTTTGTAAGAACCGTAAAAACTCCTCAAATATCGAAAATTAGATATTGAAATTGATAAGTTTTATAAGATGTACAATTTTATGTTGATATTACAACTTTCGATGAAAATTAATGCATTAAAGTCTCCGCTTCTAGATTTTCTTTTTGTGCATCGCCTGACACCAGATACTATGCACAAAGTTGAATATGCTATTTTTACCTATTTATCATACATGATTTTTTTTTAAACTTCAATGTTGTTATATAAAGATATATAATAAAAAAAATGTTTTTTGTATGTATTAAACATCATATTCTAGTGGTTGTTACTATTCTTACAATATTTTAGTTCTTACTAAATCCTCTACTAGTATGTTCTTTTTAACTATATTTTTTTTCATATATAAATTCGGTTAGCTTCAAATACAATAAACAAATATGCTTAATTTATTCAAACACTAAATCATACAAAAGGTTAAATACTAATTTTTATCATATTAAACTCAATTAGATTGTTTGTATTGAACCAAATTTATGCAACACTTTGAACTACACATAGCTTTGAATCACTCGGCTCTAAAATGTATATTTTGTTAGAAATATGGAGTAATTGACTTGGATAATTTCTTGATCGTGTATGATTTCACTCTCTCAATGAAGTAATTCGACCAAATTCCTAACAATTACGAATCACGAATTCTCTATATGGGATAATACAGGAACTGTGACAATCTATATTCAAGGCTAAAGAAGTATAGATCAAGAACAAGAGAGAATTGATTATTTTCGATTTGTTTGATTGAGAAACTGATTATATTAGTTTAGGGTTTACAAACGAAACGGTACCGTTGCAAATATTCGCCGCCCCCTAGAACCCCGCAAGGGGCGCTGCCCTTTAACCCTGCAAAGGGGCGCAAACCCATTGACCCCTGCATTCATATGGAAACAAATTAGATTGTACGAGCGTGCACCCCACACTCTCCAACTCGTAATCGAGCTTAACTTATTTTTCCTTCGGTCTCAAGTAAGTCACAACAACATTAACATGGCTGATCACACTAAAATAACCAACAAATCTCCCCCATTTTAGTGTTATCAATTGACTAACTAAAATAAATAAATAAATAAAACAAACAATACGAAACAACTTATGCATAGATGAAAATGTCGAGACGATTGAATTTTCACTTAGTATATTACACATTCCAAATATTCGAGAATGAGAGTGTCTCTAAGGATTGAACCCTTTCAACTCATTTTGAACACTAGAAGATAATATACACACAAGCTATTACAATACTCTAATGTTATATATTTGACACTATTAAAAGTCACGTGCCCCTATCCTTCAACGCGTATATCAAAGCTAAGTCCAGACTTCTTGAAGCGACAACACTTCATACTCACATAGGTGATTATTTTAGTCTTGCATTTGCAATTTTTCAAAAGAATCGTTAAGAAGTTAAACTTCAACCTAACATACTTGGAGGACTGAACACGTACCTCGGAAAGATATATAATAACATGCTCCAAACACTAATTTTAATTATTAGTTTTTTTATTATTAAATTCATTATTAGTTTTTTTATTATTAAATCCATTATTTATTTTGAAGATCTTACTACTTCTTCATTCAGGCAGGGGGGGGGGGGGGGGGGGGGGGGAGGGGGGAGACGGGAGACTAGCCTTATTACTTCCCACTGGGCGAGAGGTGTACCTAACCCACCTACCCACTCATCAATCATGGTGTTCAGCTGACTTGCACTGATAGACCCCTATTGTATTGGAATTAGGCGCCCATCTTTTGACTGTTGTCAACTAATCTCTTCAATGTTTAAGTTTTCCACATTGAATTCTGCTCCTAACATTGTATTAGGAGGGAATTGGGTATCTCACAATTAGGGAATTTAAATGGACCTCAACCCCATACCTATAACCGACTTAGCTACTAAGTCCCTTGCCAACCTCTTCGTCAAGTGGTAAACTAGATTTTTCTCTGATCTAACCAAGTCTACCGATATCACTCAATTCGTGATAAGCTCATGAACCATGCTATGTCTAACACCTAAGTGTCTAGACTTGTCATTATATATTTGGCTATATGCCCCAGCCAAAGTGGCATCACTATCACAATGGATAAATATTGGAGATATCGGTTTTGGCCACAATGGAATCCCATAGATCAAATTTCTTAGCCATTCTGCTTCGTTTCCAGTTGCACCCAACCCAACAAATTTTGATTTCATTGTTGAGTTGGTAATACAAGTTTGCTTCTTTGAAGCCCAACATATGGAACCTCTACCAAGAAAATACCCAAACAGTTGTTGAAGAATGATCTTCAGCATGATTTATCCAACTTGCATCCGTATAACCTTCTATAACCGAAGGAAATCCAATGTGGGATAAACCATAATTCATAGTACCTTTTAGATACTTGAATATCCTCCTTATTGCTTAGAAATGTTGAGTACTAAGATTACTAGTAAACCTACTTAACCTACCAACTGCATAAGCAATGTCAGGTCGTGTACTTGTCATTGCATACATCTAACAACCAATAGCCTTTAAGTACTCAAGCTAGGAAACAACTTCACCAATATTAGGCACTAGTTTCACAAGTGGATCCATGGGAGTACTCACTGAGAGAAAATTTATAGCAATTAAATTTGTTGAGAATTTTCTTAACATGTGATTGAGTAATTGCAATCCATTGTTCTCTTTGTTGATTTTTATACCTAGAATTAAATCGGCCTCTCCCATATCTTTCATTGAGAACTTTGATGACAAAAATTGCTTGGTTCTATCAACTTGATCTTGATCAGTACCAAAAATCAAGATGTCATCAACGTATAGCAAATAATGACACCTTTACCAGTTGCATCAAATTTACAATAAACACACTTGTCGGATTGGTTTACATTGAAAACATTAGACAAGAAGACTTCATCAAACTTTTGATGCCACTGCTTTGGTGCTTGCTTCAGCCCATACAATGATTTGATAAATTTACACACCTTATCTTAATGTCCTGGCATAACAAAACCTTATGGTTGCTTCATATACACCTCTTGATTGATTACTAGATTGTGAGTAGCAACTAAGGCAATAAACAATCTAATAGTATAGATACGAGCAACGGGAGCATATGTATCGAAATAATCGATCCCTTCCCTCTGTCTAAATCCTTGGATAACCAATCGAGCTTTGAACTTGTCAATTGTCCCCTCGACTTTCATTATCTTTTTGAAGAGCCATTTGCGACCCAAAGGATAACATCCCGATGGTTTATCTGTTAAGATAAATGTATTATTCTCCAATATTGAACTCCTTTCCTCATGAACTGGTTCTTTCCAGAAACCAACATCTCGAGATCTCATTGCTTCATCATATTTTCTAGGATCTTCTTCTATACCGAAACAGTAATATTGAAATCTAGATTCATCTCTAGAACCTTCAACCAAATATATTTGGAAGTCACTACCATATGATTTAGCTTTTCTCGCTCTAGAACTCTTACACGGGTAAGGTTTTTGACTTTGAACTCCATCTACGTGATTTTCATTTCGGGTTTTGCTTGTACTAGGTACCATGTCCTTTGGTCTAGGTATTGATGTGAAATGAGTCTCATCAAAGGTTGCATCTCTTGATTCTATTACGGTGTTTACTGACACAAAATTGCTAGGTTCAATAACATAGAACCTATATGCTTTGGAATGCTCAACATATCCAATAAAGATGCAATCAACACCTTTTTCGCCCAAAATTTTCCTTTTAGGATCAGGTAGTCATATGGGGTGATCTTGATCCTTTTGTTAGGAACTCTATTCAAAAGATAGCACGCCGTCAACATGGATTCTTCCCCCCCCCCCCCCCCCCCCCCCCCCCCCCCCCCCGGGAAAAAACCCCCTTCACTTAGACCCGAGTAGGATAACATGGCATTAACTATTTCCTTAAGAGATCTATTCTTTCTTTCCGTCACACCATTTTGTTGTGGTGTATAGGGAGCCGTAGTTTGATGTATTATTCCTACGGATTGAAAATAAGTAGGATCATAATATTCACCAACTCTATCGGTGCTAATGTTTTGATTAAATCATTTTGATGCAATTCTACTTCAGTTTTAAAGACCCTAAATTTGTCTAAGGCTTCATCTTTAGCATGCAATAAGTATACATTACAACACCTAGAGACATCGTCTATAAATTTTATGACATATTTCTTATTGCCTAAAGAGGTAGCATGAAAGTCACATAAGTCTATGTATTAATTAAAGTATTACCGAACTTCTAGTGATACTTTTAAAAGGTTGTCTAGTGATTTTTGTTAGTGTAACACCCTGGTTTTCAAAATTCAGCCTTTACAAAAAAATTTCAAATTCTTCATTAAATATATCAAAGTAATTCAACGAAAGTCTTTAAAACATTTATTAGTCACGTGCCTCTTAATCCGAAGGCACATGAACAACATCGTAAACCAGTGTTACTTCAAAAATCTAATCAGCATAGTTTAAACCTCAAAATACGCAAAACATAATATAAACTAAGTATCATTTTAACAATCTAAGGCTACCCAAAAGCAACCCATCTCACACGGTTTCTGTCTAAAAGAAAAGCTATCAACCTGTTCAACCTACACGAATGCAAGACATGAAAAGAACAAGTGTTAGCTAAAACCCAAGTAAGACACCGTAGGTTTATAAAACGTCTTTATCAAATCTTCTTTAATAAAACATCTTTATAAAAGAGTCTTATCAAACATCTTTATCAAAATATCTTTCTTAAACATCTTTATGACAACCTCTTTCTTTAATATCATTATGAAAACATCTTTTTCAAAACATTTTTATCAAATCGTCTTATTAGTTAACATGTCATCAATAATGTTAACAACTAAATAACAATCAAACGAGCAATAAATCAAGTAATCAAACTGACAATAAGAAGATCAAACAAATTGTCTAAGTCTATCACATCTTATATCTTAAGGCCATCTAACCATCAATCCATCTAACTTCCATTTTTCATCTTCAATCTTTATCCAACATATCTCAATCCATCTAAACGTGCATAGAACGCTCTCGGGAAACACATCTAGACCATGAGTTCCAATCTACACCAATTCATCTATCGCGCAAGGAACGCACTTGGGAAATGCATCTAAACCCCAAGTCCCTCAAGATCAACACTTTGACCAAGCGGGGGTTTCGCGATTACCACGACAACCATCGACCGCCTAACAATCAGAGAGCAACTCCATTGTTAGCACGACCTCGAGTCACTGAGTCCCACTACTCCGACTTCGTAACATATAAATAGGTCACTTGTCGTTACGGTGCGGATGATAACGGACCCAATTTATCTAGACAGTCCTCTCCATCACCTAGGATGACATTATGCATATGTGAATATCAAAATATGACTCATGTCGTACCATCACATGTCATCGAGTACACGAACATCCGAAGGCACCCGCATACCCATGCTATCGACAGTGTCTATATTTTCAATAGTAGCATCTTAAGTACAACTGTAAAGGTAGTTATACGCTCTTTTACCCTGTCCATTATTTCATCTTCACATCTAAAGGTCGATCACTCATCGATATGGTTAAGTCATGCAATTCATCTAGACCACGACTAACCTACATCATCCTCATCATCATCTTAGTTGACTAAACCATGCAATTTATCTAGACGACGGTTCACCTAATCAACCCAATGCTAATCATCCAAGCATGCAAAGTCTAATTCATGCAATTATGATAAACCACAATTATCATAATTCAAACATCTAACCAAACAAGTGTATAAATCCCCAAAATGCTTGCCCACATTATCGAGGGCTAATCATCTTACAAAACAGCCCCCGAAACATCATCAAAAAACATCATACAACATCAAATAAACAGTCTAATAACAATCAATACTCGTTACTCAAAATCCCGTTTTTGTCATGCATTCGGTTTTGAATACGTATGTACTCACCTTAGCAAAACGAAAGCAAATGAACAAACGAACGAGCTACTAGAATCAGCGGATGATATGGCCACAAAAAGATCGCAAAACAGCCTCTTTCAACCACACATGATAGCCTATCGAAAACGCAAAACTCTATGTTAATCGGACTCAGAAAATCAACCGAAATGCGAATCGAATCGATATAAAAGAATATAGATTCAAACAATATAAATGAAAGGATCAAAATATAAACAATAATCTGTAACATCAAAGGAGTGTGTGATTTTATACCTTCCGAACGAATCACTCGAAACGAAACAGCTTCAGAAAACAACATTTATCTTCAACTTCTGATCACTTTCAGATCTTGATTCCTTCTGTGAACTTGTAGATAATGTCAAAAAATATATAAGAAATTAGGGAATCGGGCTCTAAATAATCATATATGATTTTATAACGTATTTACAAAATAGGTCACCGTAATTCGTTACAAAATCGAGCACCAACGAGATCCTACGAACGAATTAACGAACGAATCAACCAAAACATGATTAATCAATCAATTTATATTATGAATAGATCAATGAACCATTAAGGTTCAGTAATTACAAAAAGAATGGTGATTATACCTTTCGAATCGAATTCGCGAATGCTATAATCGAAAACAATCTTTATCGAATCAATATACACGATTAGGTGATTCCAAAACAAGCAATCGACCCACACATCTCCATGTTATCCTCTCTGGTCGTTGGTGGCTGCTAGGGTTAGGAAATGGTGAAAATGAAACACAAAAAAAACCCTAAACTCGAATTTAAGTAACTGATCACCTTTACGCAGTAAAGGTTTATACCTTTACGCCATAAAGGTGCAAAATCATAACTTTCCAAAAAACCAAAGTTGTAGCTATCGTTTTCACGGTTCGTATGCAAGTTGAAACTTTATTCAAATTCAACATAAACATTCCATTGTTATAATATCCACATCCTACGAATACACCACACTTCGATAAGATAAACTTATCGAATTCAATGAGTTGTTTGAAGCCACATTTATTAAGTAAATGACAAGACAATAAGTTCTTACGAATCTTAGGTACATACAATACATTTAACAAAGTAATACATTTTCCAGAACTAAATTCCAAATCCACAATTTCGTGTCCATGAATAGGAGCATGATGATTATCGCCCATGCAAAGAACATATCCACCATCGACTAGTTTGAGTGTCTTAAACTAACAACGATCCTTAAAAACGTGTGTTCTGGCTCCGGAATCAATCTACCATCCAATAGCATCATCCTGCACGTAAAATGCCTCAGAAATTAAAGAAACAAAATGTTGGACAAAATTGTCCCAATTATGTATAAAAATCTGACCTTCGTTTTTGGTAGGATCCTTAGACCATTTGCCTCCATTACCACTTGTGCTAGCCTTTTTGTACTTCATTTGAACCTTAACACGACAATCACGTTTAAAGTGACACAACATGGCTCTTTTGGCTTCTTGTTCGGACAATCGTTTGACTTTCCATTGAAACTCATTTTCTTCCCTTTGTTATTGTTGTTTTTGTAATTGTTGTTCTTGTTGGTCTTACCAACTTCAACCATGTTGACTGATGGTCCACCAACAACTTTTTCTTTTCCTTTACCCATTTCTTGCGCCCTTAGAGATTCCTCTATACGCAAATGGCTACCAAGTTGTACAAGAGACCACACTTCCTTCTGATGTTTCAGAGTATGTTTTATTATTTTCACGTCGGAAGAAAATTATCAATTATGCTTGAAATGGAAATGGATTCATCAATTTTCAGATTGTGTTGTGTTAAACGTTAAAGGATTTAAAGGAGTTCGTTGTATTGCTCCATGACAGGCCTTGCATCGACCATCTTGTAATTATTGAAATTACTAACAAGGAACTTCTTACTTGAAGGGTCTTCAGCCATGTATTTGAATTCTAAAGAAAACCACAACTCCATCGCCTGATTCAATGTCCTGATAAATATCAAAGAGGGTGTAACGATCCAATTTTGTTAAAAGGACTATTATTGTAATAAGTTTTGGTTTAGGATTATTTTTATAATGAAATAAACACTTTGGGTTAAAAGTGTCGTTATGACAATCTATAGGGTTTATTTTGTAAATAGCTAAAATAAATCTTATATATAAGTTACTTCATTTGAAAGAAAGGTGAAAGCAAAATCAGTTGTTGATATTTGTGTTCGCGTGGTTGTGTGTGTTCGGAGAGAGAGAGAGAAACAAGAAAAGTAAGTCGGTTTAACCATTTCGAATCATTCGATCATCAAAACCTTAACGGTTAATCAAACGAACCACATATTCGGACTCTTGGAGCTGCAAGGAGTATTTTGGTGTAAACGAGTTGAATTCGTACCGTATCGATACCGTTTCATTTTCGGAAGGTATAACGCGATTTTTACATCAATATGTTAATTATATGTTGTTTGCTATTCTTTAGAAGCATTTTGGTTGAGTTAGGTAAAGGTTTATAAACCTGCAACTCTGGTTGTTCTTGGGAAAGATGAAGATGGTAAAAATGGCTTTACGTCGTAAAGCTTTAAACTTTACTCCGTAAGGGCGAACTGATGTTCGTTGAATTTTGTTGACCGGACATCCCTTACGCCGTAAACCTTTGGCCCTTTACGCCGTAAGGGAATATACCCTTACACCGTAAGCAGAAACCCTTTACGCCGTAAAGGTGGTATGAATTAATAAAATGTGGTTTTATTTAGGTGTCGCTAATGTGTTATTCTAGCGATACTAATTGTGTTACTAATTTAGTTTAAGATTTGAATTAGTTGTAATCCTTTGATTTGAGTTCGATTAAAATTGTAACATTGTTTGAATAAATGTTACATTAAACAGGAATATGGTGTAGTTAATTTCGGAGGAGAAGTTTAAGATTTAAACGGATTCAAGGTGAGTACAATATGGTTTTTGTTAAACCGAGCATTATGAAAAAACTATATTGAAACATTAAATGAATGTTTATATGCAGTATTTTGATCAAATATTGATAAACCCAATGCAAGATAACTTGTTTTTATTAAAATGAGTAGTTGTAGCTACTCGTGTACAGTTTAGTGTATATTGTGATGAAATACACATACATTTAATTATATATTTTATATAATTGCAATTGTTGTTATATATTTTATGCATTATAAGGAGTTTGCCTTAGTTTTGCATAAGAGGCCTTTCGCCTGATTACATGTAGTGTAAGTGCTCGTAGATATGTGTTGACGAAACCTAGTACCATTAACTAGGTGTCAAGTGCTAGTAGTTAAAGATGGTTGCGGGGAATTCTAGACCTCCCTTGCCACACGAGGTATTGGGACGTGATCCCATACTGGAGTGAGGTCTGACTATTAAGATGTGTCAATCGGGGACATCACAAGGGAGTGGGGAAGTGTAATAAGATGAAACACCATGGAACTCTCCTTAACGACAACACATTGATTTGAAAAGTCGGAGTAGTAAAAGCTTATATTTCGGGTTATTATAAAGATTGGGAGTCGCACCCCAATGTTTATAATAACATGTAGAAATGGGTGAATAGCGAACGGGGTAATAACTCTAGGGCATAAGAGGGACCCTATTATTGTGAACGTTTAGGGCTTGATAGACTCTTGTGAACTTATAGTTGATCATTGAACTTATATGAATTTGATTTGTGAGATATTCATATATATTGTTAATGATTGTTTAATACCTGCTTATGAGTATGTGGGTATGGTTTGGGTTAGTAAAGAGAAACTACATTTCTTTATAAATAGTCTTTACTAATATTATTGTCTCAGTAGCTTACCGCTAATACTCTTTTTCCAAACCTGTCTTTTGCTCGTAGGTTGCCTAGCTGCTTGTGAGTGACAGTACTTTTGGGGTAGCTTTGCAATCCTCTGCTTTTGGAACAATTGTTTGTATAATATTTGTAATACATTTTTAAATTTAAACGTAACGTATGGTATGTTTGTAATTTAATTTCGGAACCGCTTATCTCGTATTTACTTAAATCGCTGTTTAACTCTGATAATTAGAAGGTTTTGAAAAACGAGATTTTGAAAACCATGATGTTACAATTTGGTATCAGAGCCGCTTTGCTAGTGAATTGAGCACAGAGACCAGTGTTCAGACTCGTAAAAAAATGCGGTTCAAATTTTTAAAAAAAATGGTGACCTAGGTTGGGAAAGGGCTGTGAGACTGAGTTTTATAAGTTTTCTTTTATGTTTCCTAGTGTTTTGAGCCTTAGTTCTTAGGTTATCTTGTTTGGGTTTTGATCAGTAATAGAGAATGTTTCAAATGTCAATGCTCATGAGGGGAACAACAATGGAGATCAAGTTTTCCATCGTACTCATTCTAGGGGTAGTGGACCCGAGGTACACAATGAGAGAGAAGTTTTCACAACAATCGTCGTTTGTTCAGGAGTCTACTTTGAATAGAAGACCTGTTATTCACGAGGAGACGGTTATTGTTGAACCCAAGGGTAGTTCTTATAAAACGTTCTTAACCTGTAAACCACTTGCGTTTAAGGGAGGTGAAGATCCACTTGTTTGTCAGAGGTGGATTCGTAAGATGGAATAGACGTTTAATTCTGCTGTGTTTACTGAGAACCAAAAAGTTAACTACGCTATTCGTATGTTAGAAAATGAGGCGTCGGATTGGTGGGAGACTGTTGATCAGACTTTGTTAGAAGAGGTTCCTAGTAAATTCACATGAGATATGTTTGTGCAGAAGCTTACTGGTCGATTCAGTAGCGAAGGCGCGATGCAGCGCAATCAGAGGGAATTTCTTAATCAGAAAAAGGGAACCATGAGCGTGGCAAAGTATAACACCACATTCACCGATAAACTTCAATTTGCACGTCATTATTGTCCTACTGAGAGATCCCTGGTCACTCAGTATGTTGAAGGTTTAACACACCCTTTTAAATCATCTGTGCATAATCAAGTAACTTTAGAGTTGGCTATGGAAGAGGCTCGTAGGGTTGAAGATGATTTAAATGCTCGCGAAGTTCAAGGGAAGAGAAAATGGGAGGGTCAATCATGGTCCTCCTCAAAGAAGCAGAAATATGGTTTTAAGGGTGATACTCAGAAGGGAAAGTTCAGTGCAATCAAATGCAGAAGATGTGGAATGTTGGGACATATTGAAAGGGATTGTTAGAATAGGGATATAGTTTGTTATAACTGTCATGAGAAGGGTCACATTTCAACTCTGTGTACCAAACCTAAGACTGGGAATGTTAATGTTGGAAATAAGGAAGAGGCTCCGAAGCCTAAAGCTAGGGCATTTCAGATGAAAGTGGGAGAAGCACGCCGTGATGACGAGGTGATTCGTGGAACTTTTATCATTAATTCTTTACCTGCCATAGTGTTATTTGATTCTGGTGCAAGTAGATCTTTTGTATCCACAGAATTTTGTGCTAAGTTTGATATTCCTAGAAACCCTTTAGAATCAATCCTAGAAGTTGATGTGGCTGTTGGTAAATTTGTCCTAGTATCTGATAGGTTTGATAACTGTACGATTGGTATAGATGGATTTAAGTTTCCTATTTCCTTGATCTCAATAGGAATTAGTGAATTTGATGTTATTATTAGTATGGATTGGTTATCTGCAAATGATGCAGAAATAGTTTGTGCTAAGAAACAAGTGAGAATTCCTGTGAACGATGGAAGATTTGTTTATGCTCGTGGAGAAAAGAACTCGATAAAATTTGTTATAATTTCTCAGATGAAAGCAAGGAAGTGTATGGAGAAAGGTAGTGTGGCATTTTTGATGTATGGAATAGAAAAACCTAAGGAAAATATTAAGTTGAAGGATATTGATGTAGTTCGGGATTATCCAGATGTATTTCCTGATGAATTGCCTGGTTTGCCACCATTAAGAGAAGTAGAGTTTAAGATTGAACCTATCCCCGGAGCCAAGCCCATTGCTAAAGCACCGTATCGTTTAGCTTCGTATGAAGTGAAAGAAATGATGAATCAACTGCAGGAATTATTAGAAAAGGGTTTTATAAGATCTAGTTCTTCGCCTTGGGGAGCACCGGTATGGTTTGTTAAAAAGAAAGATGGTTCTATGCGTATGTGTATTGATTATAGGGAGTTGAATAAAGTTACTATTAAGAATAATTATCAATTACCTCGAATAGATGATTTGTTTGATAAACTGCAGGGAGCCAGTTATTTTTCAAAGATAGATTTGAGTTCTGGTTATCATCAAGCTGTTGTGGCAGAGCAAGATATACCTAAAACCGCTTTTAGAACTAGGTATGGACATTACGAATTTATGGTAATGCCGTTTGGATTAACAAATGCACCTGCAATTTTTATGGATCTTATCAATAGGGTTTGTCGTCCTTTCTTAGATAGACCAATAATCGTATTTATAGATGATGTATTGATTTTCTCTAAGAATGTAGAAAATCATCGTTGTCACTTGAAGGAAGTATTAGAAACTCTTAGAACATAGAAGTTGTATGCTAAGTTTTCTAAATGTGAATTTTGGTTGAGAGAAGTTCAATTTTTGGGTCATTTGATTGGAGAGAATGGGATTAAAGTGGATCCAGTGAAGGTTGAAGCCATTCAGAATTGGAAATATTCTAAGACACTGACAGAGATTCGTAGTTTTCTGGGTCTTGCAGGTTACTATAGAAGATTTGTCAAGGACTTTTCGAAAATTGCGTCATCTTTAACCAAGTTAACTAAGAAGAAGAAACCTTATGTGTGGAAGGAAGAGCAACAGGAAGCTTTTCAAACATTGTAAAAGTGATTATGTGAAACACCGATTCTTTCCTTGCCTGAATGAAATGAAGATTTTGAGGTTTATTGTGATGCGTCGTTATCTAGTTTGGGATGTGTGCTCATGCAGAGAGAAAAGGTTATTACTTATGCTTCCCGTCAATTGAAAGATGCAGAGAAGAAATATCCAGTTCATGATTTAGAGTTGGCCGCAGTCATTCATGCACTCAAATTGTGGCGTCATTATATTTATGGAACAAAATGCACCATTTTCACCGATCATAAGAGTCTCCACTACATTAAAGATCAAAAATATTTTAATATGCGATAACGAAGATGGATTGAATTATTAATTGATTATGACTGTGAAATAAGTTATCATCCTGGTAAGGCGAATGTAGTGGAAGATGCTTTAAGTAGAAAAGAGTCGAGATCTAGTTATCGCTTGAAATGTATGAGTATAGTTACAACTTCGGATTTTATTGAGAAAGTTCGTTTGGCTCAGTTTGAGGCTTTGAAAGAGGAGAATATTGACAATGAAGGGTTGCACAAACACATATAAGAATTCAAGGAAAACTCCTAAGGATTTAAAGTGTATTAAGATCGAATTTGGATTCCTAAGTGGGGAGATGTGAAAGTATGGTTAATGGATGATGCGCATAGGTCCAAATATTCAATTCATCCCGGTAATAATAAGATGTATCTCGATTTGAAACCGAGGTATTGGTGGCCTAAGATGAAGATAGAAATTGCTGATTTTGTAGCTAAGTGTGTAACGTGTGCACATGTTAAAATTGAACATCAAAAGCCTTATGGTGAATTACAACAGTTAGAAATTCCAGAATGGAAGTGGGATAAAGTCACCATGGACTTTGTTACGAAGTTACCCACGACTGTTAAGGGAAACGATATTATTTGGGTGATAATTGATTTTTTAACGAAAAGCGCACACTTTTTAGCAACCAAAGAGAATGAAAAGTTCAAAAAACTTGCAGAATATTACATTCGAGAGATTGTGTCTCGACATGGGATTCCTGTTTCAATTGTTTCTGATAGAGATAGTCGATTTGCTTCAAGATTTTGGAATCGATTGCAAGAAGAGTTAGGAACCATAGTGCATTTAAGCACTCTATACCATCCACAAACAGATGTGCAAAGTGAAAGGACAATTCAAACATTGGAAGATATGTTAAGAGCCTGTGTGATTGAATTTGGTGGAAGTTGGGATAGTCATCTACCATTGGTGGAATTTGCATACAATAATTTATATCATGATAGCATTAAGATGGCACCTTATGCAATGTTATATGGTCGGAAGTCCCGAACCCCAACTTGTTAGCCTGAAGTGGGAGAAAAACAATTTTCTGGTCCAGAGATCGTGCAACACACAAAGGATAAAGTTGCTTATGCTCGTGAGTGTCTGCGAGTGGCTAGAGAACGCCAAAAAAAGTATTCAGACATAAAGCATAGACCTAAGACTTTTGAGGTAGGGGAAAGAGTAATGTTGAAATTTGTTGGGTCTGATCTGTTTAGAGAGAGAAAGTTAATCTAGAGAGAGAAAGTAGATTTAGCATTAAGCTCCAAATGTTACATTAATCACACCCCACACTCCTAATTATAGGAGTGTGGGGGCTTTACAAAGACTTCCTAGATATTACAATCATGCCCCTAATAACAAATATAAATACAACGTTATGAATATTCTATTCCTAACAATTCCCTCTTATTTGTAGTTGTTCAAAATATGAAGTCTTTGTCTTGAAGCATCTTCCTTGATGTTATCTTGAACGCGTAGATTCTTGATTTGATCTTCAACCGCAACTTTGAATTTCATCAGAGTAGCTTGTTTTAATCTTTGATACTTTTGTATCTAAAGATAAGTTGCTTGAAGAATCATTTCCTTTCTCTTGAACGCTTGAACTTGACGTTGTATTGAATACGTCCTTGATGAAGTATTTTCGAAGGTCTTGCTCTTTGAAGAAGTCTTAAGAACTTAGTCACCCAAAAGCTCTTATTGGTGAACTTTGAATGATAGTCTTAACGATCTCCTCCTTTATCTTTGTGATCTTCAATTCAACTTTAGATTTCATCAGAGGAGCGTTTGAATATTTGTATCGCGGAAAGCACACTTTGAAAGTTGACTTGAAGAATCTTTCATTTCAAACGAATGTTGAATGTAGACTTGTAGTCTTTGATTTCATGATTCCGATGTGGACATAACATTCGTTTCCTTTGACCGTTTGAACCATAAAGTGGAATGCTCCCCCTTAATTGAGTAGTTTCACTTTATCGTTCAACTTGTAGAAGCTTGATTCGATTTCTTTGTTTGAAGCTTCTTTTGATTGAATAATCATTCTTTTGATTGAATAATAATTTTCAAGTTCTTTGTAGTTTTGATCATTCATTTAGCTCCCCCTCAACACATACTTGTAATAACCTATTCAAAAGTTGATATGTCATGTTGTCGCTTCTATTTATTCTTAAAAGTTTGAATCTTGATCATTTGAACTCTCCATGAAGCTTGTACATTAAACTCTTATTCTTTCCAAACTTGATTTACTTGCATTTATTCTCCAATCTCGATTATGTTTTCTTTGAAGTCACATTTCATTTGTTTCGTGAATGAATACTTATTATTTGAATCTTCTCGAAGCTTGATTTACCTTGACATCTTATCACAATTCCTTTACTTCGACAACACCCGAGAAGTCAACCAAAACCGAGAAATTCTCGCAAATACGTCCGTTATGTAAATCTTTCTTCCTAAAAATTTCCATTTGACCCGATGCATCTTCATCAAACATTCCTCTTTTCTTTCACATATATACTCCGTAATGCATCCGTCTTTCTTTATTCACTCGAATTATCCATTATGTGCACCGCCTTATATACAATCCTTTGTACAACTTTCCCTTTTGTGCACCATGTTATCTTTTGTCACACCCCGCTTAGAGCGGAAACGCGAGGTGTTCCAGTTACGATATCAAGATTCAAGGATTACAACCAATAAATAAACATCGAAATAACATTAATCATGCCAAAAGTTTACAAAGTACATTACAAGATAAAAGCGTCACAACGCCGAGTACAAATACAACTTCAAATGTCATATAACGGATCCCAAAGGAATTACATCAAACAAGGTAAACTCCAAATAAGCAAAATAAATGATCCCAAAAGAAGCATGGCATGATTAAGAACATCCTCAAACTCCTGAAAAGCGTTAAAACGACATCAACAACATGTTGGTGAATTATTCGCAATTTTAAGTAAAAAGTTGACCCAACAACAAGTTTCAACAAACAATGTTAATTTCAAATATCATATCTTGTTTTTCAACCCTAGCGAGGATACTATGCTTAGATTAGTTATACATCGAACCTTACCAGTCCAAAAGACCCAATTCCTAAGGCAGTGTCAACTAGAGGCAATCAACAATGAAGTGCGGCCATAACATCCACTCATAGGAGCGCCCTACCGAGCGATGAGGGTTAGGTAAAATAACCCATATAGCTATATATATGTAACCGTTGGGCATACAGCTTAACGAGTGTATAAGACACCCAATCTAAGGCAGACCTATACCACTAGGTAAACAAGATAATCAACAATGTCCCGCATACATGCAGACAATTTAAAATACACTTCCCAGCCCTAAAAATAGTAAAGACAAGGGCTACGAATAACTCACAGAGAAAGCTTCAGCAACAAATATCGGGTACACAAACACCAAGCTACAACTCCACCGCCTAAGTGCCTTAAAATAATAAACAAAATAGTTTTAGTATCTCTATAAGTCTAGTCCGGTTTAGCCTTGTCGGTTAAGATTAAGTTTAAAATAACATTCCAACGATTTTTAAGTCGATTCATGATGACGGATTAAGAAGACGATGTTCCGCGCCAGAAAAGGGCCGATCGGCAAGATATCGATCTTTCACGTCAATGGTGACCGTTGGAAAAGAATGATCATTCCGAGTCGAAAGGAATATTGATACCAAGGTTTTATTGGATCGAGCAAGGTCAACATCAAAGAGGTTGACTTGGTCAAAGTCAAGGATGTTGACTTTATAAAAGTCAAATGTCAAAGAATTTGACTAATAAAAGTCAAATGTCAACGATGTTGAGTTATAAAAGTCAAAGTCAACCATTTGAGGTGAAATCAAAGTCAACTTGAAAGAAAGTCAAAGTCGACACAATTGTCCAAAATAGAGTAAAATCACTTTCAAAATGCTTTTATAAAAGGTTTGTCGTAAAACTATTATTTGATGAATTTAGATTTCGATCGCATTTGTCACAAAGGTTTATTTGTCGCAAAGTAGTCAAAACGTCCGTTTTACATGAGTATTTTGACAAGTGTTTAGACTTGTTTAGAAACATAAGATGTATTCGGAGGCTTCGTTGCGGCATTTCCCAGAACCAAAACGTCGCGACGATTAAAATGTTTTAACTGGATTTTTTTGATGGAAAGTGTCCCGGTGCGTCGTCCTAGCTCCTAGGAACGGCGCCCTGGCTTTAATTTCAGATTCATGAAATTTGACGTTTTGTCGAAATCCGATTGTTTAAAGGTTTTGAGGTTAAAACGCAAACTGTCAATAACTTATATTTTGTTCCAAATACATTTACCAAGCTTTACATATATGTAAGTATATCATTTTACATACTAATATATATATATAATATGTTAATTTCGGTTAAAATCACATCTTAACATCTTTTTGTCCAAATTTTGTCCAAAACCAATATATTCAAATGTGTTGGTCTAATGCATTATTCCTAACCATTTTTTCAAGGCTAACCGAAACATAAATGGAAAAAAATAAGGAAATTATATGAAAATGAATTCGAAGAAAATAACGATTTTACCGTTACAACCGCGAGATCTACAAGCTTGAGATTAAATAAACCCGAAAACAAGCTTTGGTGGTGTGGTGATGAGTAATATTCAGCTCCAAAACACATATAAAACCACCATTAGTTTAGATCCTTACATGCAAGAAGAATAAAAATGTTTTCGGAGAGATTTTCGGAAAGTTTACTTACCACAAGATCTAAGTAATTTCCTTTAAGAAAAGCTAGATGGATCTTCCCCAAATGAGATGTAGAAATGGAAGACAAAAGCTTGAGATACAAATAAATAATAGTTGGTGTTAGAATCTCTAACTTATGAAGAAGAAGATGGAGAAAATGGAAGGAAAAATGAAGAAATCGTTAAAGAAATCTTACCAAAGATTATGGAGATCAAAAGGAAATGGTTGTTTAGATGATCTTGGACTTGAATCCTTCTTTAAATGTGTGATTTCCCCTTCAAAGTTTCTGGAGTTGTGATGTATTTTGAGAGAGAATGTGTTGGGATTTCTTGGATGAAAATGAGAGAATATGTGTGTGTAAGTGTGTGTTTTGGTGTTGGAGTGAAGTGAAAGACAAAAAGGGGGTTAGAAATGATGTGGGATGACTCAAGATGTGATATTTCTGGACTTAGCACAGGCCTTACACGTTTGGGACAAGTGTACATATCACAATACATGCAAAAATGAGTCACCAAAAACAAAAAAATTTGTCCAGGGGGTTTAGGGCGTCGCCCTAGGTGTTTAGGGCTGCGCTCTGGCCAAAATCCTGGATTTCTGATTTTTCGTTTGCGCGATCGATAAGTAGTTTCGTTCGTTGAAAGTTTCCGATTCTTTTTGCAATGAACTTAGGAAAGTTCCTTATATGTATTCTTAGTATTAGTATTCATTTTATGATTCAATTTCAATCTTGATTCCTAGATACGTACTTTTCGGTAATAGCGTGAAGAAGAGCAAAAGCGCGATATCTCGAAGATAGAGGATACGTTAACCGACAATTTTGGCATAAACCCCTAACTTATTACCACGAGCATACTAAATATTTGGCACTTAGGTAACTACAAATATTACGTCTCTAGGGACGAACCAAGATAAACACTTAAAACCCGATCTTCAATAATAAACCGTGAGTAAGAACAAAGCGAAATACAAGGGTCAAAACAATTGCGAATAAAAATAAAATAATACGAGAATAAATGTATCTAAAAATGACGGGACGTCACATCTTTCACAAATACTGATTGATGTTGAACAAATTCTCCATTGTATGTACCCATATTTTCTTTCACAAATTCTCATTCTTTCATTCTTTTCACAATTCCCCATTCTTTGCATTCTTTGCGTTTTTCCTTTCCATTTGTACTCGTTTCTTCAAACACTCCATTGTTACTCGTTCTTCCCCAATCTTTGCTTTTGTATATTCCAATCTTCGTTTTTGTTACATGTTTTTCCCATTTCTTCATATACACACCTTCTTCCCCTCGGTACACCATATACACACGTTTTTCCCATTTCTTCATTTACACACATTCTTCCCCTCGGTACACCATATACACACGTTTTTCCCCCCTAGGTACACGTTCTTCCCCTCATGATGATTATGGCTCGTTGTAATCATCATGTAAAAGTGTATTACGTCGTGAAAAAAATGAGACATACTCCCCCAAATATCAGAATTTGAGAAAAATATCCTTCCAAACCGATCGTGTGATGTTTACGATACTTTTGAATTGCAAAACTTGTCTTCGTTTAGATCATCGTTGAAAAACTTGTATGCTTGAAGACTTAAAGGAAATCTTGTCGTTCCGAAGTCTTGATCTTTGAAATCTTGATCGTGAGCTCAAATAGTATCGATAGTCATGAATATGGGAAAGTAACTACGAGATCACTTAGATTGCTCGTTAACACAACAATCAAAATCAAAAAAGAAGTCGATTGTGTGACCTACGTTCAATGTTGGTAAAAGCGTTAGCATTGGTAGGATTTCCATTCGATCATTGTGAAATACCAAGATCGTTGGTACCACTACAAATGTTCCGAGCTATGTCACAAAGACATGCTTTTTGAAAATTCGTTCGTGTGCTAGAAAATGTTTAACATTTGGCGCTAAACTCAATAGTGCATGAAATGAAGTCGAGAAATGGAGTTGGTTTTCTCTTGTTTCAATATCAACATTCCCCGAGTGAGAATATGATAGAAATGTGCTAATTCTTCGTGTATATTGAAACAAATTCTTGTGAAGAATTTGAGTGACAATGAGGTATATGTACATTGCATCACTAGGTCTATGATGTCTTTTTTAATATCAAAAATCAACGCATGAAATTCAATTGAAACTTGGCTACTTGACGATTTAATCGGTGAAGAAACGGTCTCTCATTCTTTTAACCGTGTCACACACTCCTCACTCAACCTCTCATAATTTTTCAACTCTACCCTCATTTTGGCATTTTAAAAACGATGTTTTGTTGATTTTGCACCTTTAAAATCCTAGACCTAAAGGACCCTCACATTCAAAAGTTATTCCTTGGGTAAGTCCCTCTAGCTCTGGTTGGACTATAGAAAAAAAGATATATTATTGAAAAACGCTCAAGGTGCCTCAACATTTAGCCAAATTTTGAGAAACATTTGTCAACCAAAAGATGTGGAATTTACAATATGGTGACAATTTTCCAAAGTGACTTGGAAGTTTGCTATATTTTCGAAAAGACGCTCCCCCTCAACATATGGATTTCATTATCAAAAACTTAGCATATGAAGAGTAATTGAAAACCAATATTATGACAAAAAGGTTTTTAATAATGGGAAGTCTTTCGAAAATACACTTGATGTGTTCATGAAAGAATATTGCATTTCGAAACATTTATTTGAAAAGATTGTTTCGTTGAAGCTTATTTGAAAGATTTAGGAGGTAGTTCGAAAAATGATTTTATGAACTCCCCTTAAAAGTTAGATTCTCCAAGTTCGATCAAACAAGTGTATTGCAAACTAGATAAAATAAGAAAAACCGCTACTAAATCCTCTCTAAAAGATGAAATAATTCTAGTCGAGATTCAAAATCCGCTATTAAATCATGTTTTTCGATTAAATCTAGTTCTAGTCGAGTTAATCAAATTTTGTTAGTTTACAATTTTGAAATGATTTGTCATTTCGAAACACTTGTTAATTACAAAAATACTATCAAACACAAATATAATACTTTGAATATGTTAGTTCTAGTCGAGATTAAAAATCCACTACTATTCACATTCATCATATTAAACTTGTATTTAGATAAATAAATTCGTAATTTTTCCGGTTATAGAACGGGTTTCAATTTGAAATAATTGAAAGTCTAAACAAACTCAAAATATCATATAAGATAATAATACCCAAAAGTGATAGTTCTAGTCGAGATTAAAAAATCCGCTACTAAACACTTTCAAATATTACGTCTCTCAAGTGATAAACTAAGTTTGTAATTTTGTTCAAAAAGGATTTATATTTTTGAAATACGAAATTTGTTAACAAATAACAAAATAACATGTGAATGTACTAGTTGTAGTCGAGATTTTGAAATCCGCTACTAAAATACATCCAAATGAAATAATGTCATTAATTAGACAAATATCGTGTTTTGAACAAAACTTGTTTTTGAGATTATCGAAAAAGATAGAAAATGTACTTTGTCAAATAGACCAATATCAAAAGAATGTGCTAGTTCTAGTCGAGATATAAAATCCGCTACTAAAACACATCCTAAATAATATTTTTCCATTCGTTAAAAATACGTCTTTACATTTAAGTTTATCGATAAAATTTGAAAGCCTCCCTTTTGAAAATACAATTGATGTTTTCGTTTTTAATACTTCTCCCCCTCGAAAATTCGATTGTTATATTCATTGCAAAAAAGCGGAAGAATGGAAGCTCTCTCTCAAATTTGTGAAAAATCATCCAAAGTGTTATATTTAGAAATGAGTTGAAACACTTAGAAGTTTTCGATTTGTAAGATATTGCTTAAAACATTTGAATTGTTTTTACTTTGAACGTATGCAATATCAAACAATTTTGTAAAAATGATGATCATTTGATTGTCGGATTTTGTTTTAATTTTGAGTTCTACACTAATATTTCCCAAGTTATGTAAAGCTCCCCCTCAAAGATATACCTAGCATGTTCGAGTTCCTAAATGATGAAATAGGAAGTCGTTTTGAAAAACATCCGTGATTTTCATTAACATCATATGGATGAAAATGTTTTCAAAAGTTTTTGATTAAATCACAAATAGTTTCCCAAATCAATCTTGAATCCCCTCCCGTAAAACATAAATGATTCATTGGAGGTGATTCATGATTCATTTCATAAAAATGAAGGAAAATATTCTATGAGATGTAGAATGAACTCCCCTAAAATTTAGAGATATGTGTTGAGGCGCTCCTTGAAGATTGAGTCCATGTGTTTAGAATTCGTCGTGAATTCGTTGAAAATATTCGTGAAGTCGTTTTAAAAACATGCTTCCCCAAATGCTAGATATGTCTTGAACGCTCCGATAATTAAGCATTAGTCCGCAACCATGTTGTTACGTAGTCGTTTTGAATCCGTTTAGATATTTGAGAATATGTTTCCATGTCGAGTGTCAAAATCCTTCTCTTAAGTGTTTGATATGACATGAATGCTCCAATTTGGCACGAGTCCGCAACCGTCTTGTTACGAAGTCATCTTGAATCCGTTGAGTCATTTTTAATGATGTTTCCAAGCCGAGTGTCGAAAACCTTGACTCGAATGTTGGATATGGCGTGAAATAATCAATAATGGTGACTAAATCCCAACCTTGAATGCAAACAATTGTATAAACTCCTCCTCAAACGGTATTCACCTCCTTGTTTGCGAAACACCATGGAAAATCCCCCTCGAAATAATATCATTCGGGAGAAACTTTGAGTTTGTGAACTTGAGTGCATATTTCTTCGTTTCACTCTTTTGCTCAAGAGAATGTTTCTTTGATGAAGACGTTGTCACTTTGTCTTCTCAAACTCGTTATACATTTGTTGAGACGTTTCTCACTTTTTCCATTTTCACATTTGATGAAGACTTTGTTTGCGATATGAGACTTTCTTCGATTATTGAGAATCGTCTTTGTGTTCGAGATGATGGATTAAGGAAGATTCATGGTGAAGCTTGAGGTGATGGAGAGAATAACTTGTATTAACCACTTCTTTACTTTGTTGAACATCAGCAAATGTATCAAATTCGGATGTTGATGATGTCGATGTTGATGCTTAGTCATTCTTGTGAAAGCCGTTAAATTCTCAAAATCATTGCATCCTTGCATGAAAACTTCATTGTGTTGATGTTTCTTTATCATTGCATTTTTTAATCATCATGTTGGTCGCCTTATTTAAATCACCACGTTTATTTGTTGCGCAAATCTTATCAATGTTGTGTATCATCATTCAACTTTGTTGTTGCGTCGTTGCTTATTCATGTGAAAGCCACAAATTATTATCTTTCTAAGTCCTTGAGGTTACGTCGTGAAAGTTCGCTGTGATGTTCGAGTCCGAAACTGAATTGTTTCGAAGTCATTGGGGTTACATCCTTTAGATATTTCTTGTAAGCACTCCATGAAGTTCGAGTTCGAAACCGAGTTGTTCCGAAGTCGTTTTGATAACCTAAGTTTCTGCACAATTAAACCAAACTTCTTTTGGTACTCATTGCATTTTGGGTCCTTTTTGGTTAGCTTTGTTCGAAAACCATTGATAAGTCGTATTGATTATGTGCAAAGAATATGAATTCCATTTCTCCATTAAACACACATTTGAGATAGTTGATTTTGCAATCGGTGTGTTTGTTTTTGAAATTTGTGGAGACTTTTTAATCCATTTCCGTTCATGAGTTGGTGAAGGAGTTCTTGGGACAAAATCATTTGGTGAATGTACCATTTTTATTCATTTGATGGAACATTTGGAAATAATTTTTTCTTCGATTTGAATGAATTCATTGAAGTTCGTTGTTTAATTATAGAAACAAAACTATTCACTTTTTGCACCAAATATTTAACATGTGATGATGCAAATTCAAATAACTCGGATATTGAATAAGTGTATGCTTCCGTTTCCTTTTTGTTCATTGGAGGACAAAGTGCATCCTTTTCAACATGTTTGCGATGATTGTGGATTTCAAACTCGAAGTTTTCAAAGGTGTTGTAAAAGTTTCATTAGTTTGTGATTTCGGAGAATACTTTTGATTATTTTTCGAGAAAGAATTAGTACTCGGAGAAACCACCTTTGAAAATGTTTTGGAAGATTCACCGTTGTAAATCTTCAATGGAACTTTAACATCCTTTTTCGAATCTTTTTCAAGAGTTTTAGATTTCCGTTTCTCCTCATGTGAAATGATTGGGGTTTGTGATGAAACCGGACCATTCATTTTCCACATTGAATCAATCTTTTGTGTTAATACATCAATATCTTTGTCTTTTGCAAGCAAAACATTTTGAAGAAATGATATCTTAGAAAGAGATTGTTCATTCGAAGAGAAAGATGTTGTAGATTCTTGTTTTGAAAGATTGTTAATTTTAACCATCGTTTCCAATGTAGATTTGTCATTTGAAGTTGAAGAATTATCAAGTGATGCTTTTTCGAAAGACGCAATTTTTTCTAAAAAGTTATGTTTTTCATTCTCAAAGTAGTTAGTTCGACATTCCAACTCTTGTTCAAGTTTCGAAAATTGTTTTTCTAAAATAAGAGTTGTAACGTATACTTTTTGAAAAACAACTTGTTCCAAAACATCATCGGAATGAAGTTCCTTTTCGTCATAATTGGGAAAGTAATCATCCGAAAGAGGAATTTTCCTAGTTTTATAACTCTCATTTAATGATTTGTAATCAAAAGATATTTGCGTTTTATTCAAAAGTGGTCGTTTTGCATCCTCTTTTTTCAATTTCTTTTGATGATCTAATGAAATCCATTGTAACATTTGCATTTCCCAAAGATTTTGTGTCGTAAAGACCGGGAGCATGATACATAGCTTCTTTAGATATTTTGAATTATCATGACCCAAACCTTCTTCTGGATTGAAAAATCGAAAATCTTTCGGTTTGTTTGGAAAAATGAGTTGATTTGTTTGTTCTCTCAAACCATTTCTCTTTAAAGTTTCAACTTCAAGTGCTTGTGATTTTAAAGATTTAACTGTCATTTTATAATCTTCAATTTGTTTTCTTAAAACCATAAGATTATCATTAGCACTATGTCTTTCATTTCTTTCATTATTTAACTAGGTGATTAATTCCATTCTTTTAAATCTTTCATTCAGTCGTTCTTTTATAAGAATCTCGAGTTCCAATAAAACACTTTGATTATATTTTCCCTCATCAAACTTTATGGTTTTTGCTTGTTTTTGAAGTGTATTGATTAAATCCAATTTTTCATTAAGTTCATTTGTAAGGATTTGAATATTAAACACACTTTGGTCATATTTCCCCTTCCAAGAAGTTGCTAACTCTTTAAACTCTTCGAGTTCGGAATTGGTAAGGTTTAAAGCCTGAAGTTGTGATGTCAAAATTTGAATTTTATTTGAAAGGTTAGAATTCTAATTTAAAAGAGTAGCTTTTTCGTTTGAAAACCTTAAAACCAATTCGGATTGAGTTTGCAACTTCTTTTCCAACTCAATGATCGTAGTTTCTACTTTAAAAGATGAAGATTGTACCTCATTTGCGTTGGCTTGACATGGTGAGAAGTTTGAACGCGTTACCGTTGACAAAAAGTCTCGTGTACGTTTAGCAACGTTTCGCATTTGATCCAATCGAACATGACCGTTCCAATTAGAAGGAGACAATTTATTTCCCGTGTCATCACACAACTTCTCTAACTCCTCTAGTTTTATCCAAGCTTGATCCGGAGAACAATAAAATGTAAGCCCTTGATCGTTGTCGATTGTGAAATCCAAAACACTTCCCAAAATGTATTTCTTCATGATATAAAATTTGATGGCGAAAATTTCTATATGCTGAAAATTTGAAGAAAAAGCCAGATAATCTTGACCCGTGGTATCTCCCGCGTGTATAATCGTTTTTCCGAAACTTGTTGAACCAATCGATTAAAATAACACAGTTGAATTCGTTTTTCAATTCGATTCCGAAAATGTCAATCTTGTATTTTTCCGATGCTTGAATCTCGTCAAATTCGTCGCGTAATTTAACCGGTATCCGAAAATATGCCGGAAAAAAAATAGAAATCGCTCTCTTTGAAAAAGTTCTTATTTTTCGATTTCGTCTCTAATGTGAAAACCTGGAATTGCAAAACTTCACTTTTTTTTGGTAAAGTCTTGAAATCCTCGTTTTCAACTGATCGGGATCTTTTGTGCTCGTTGTAAACACCTCTTCATGTTCGAATGACTTAGTCAAATGAATCTGGTTGTGTATGACGAATTCCTAGTCGTATGAACACTTGGTCGCGTATGTTGAATTCCTAGTCGAATGAACACTTGGTCGTGTATGTTGAATTCCTAGTCGAATGAACACTTGGTCGTGTAAGTTGAATTCCTATTCGAATGAACACTTGGTCGTGTACGTTGAATTTCTAGTCGAATTAACACTTGGTCGTGCAAGTTGAATTCCTAGTCGAATGACTTGATCCGTGTCTGTTGAAAAGTTGGTCGAACCTATCTATTCGTGTATGTTGAAATCCAATCCATGTCAACACTTAGAAAAATTTCGAAAAATTTGAAATCCTATTCGTGTCCGTGTAAACCCAAATCGTGTTCGAGTACATACAACTTTTGTCTGAGCAAATCACCGTGTTAAAACCCCACAAAAACCATATGTGTCATCATAATCCACTCGTCCCAACATTTAGAAATATTTGATCCTTAAACCCTTATTCGAATCAATTCTGGTCGAATGCTAAACTTTTCACACGAATAACCAAAATCTCACACGAATAACCAATTCGATTCAATTTTTAACTAATTTGAATAACCATCAATTCGACTCAGTTTCACACGAATAAAAAATGAACTAACACGAATTAACTTCCTATTCGTGTATGTACAATATCCAGTCGAATCTATCCTATTTGAATGGATCCTAGTCGAATCTCTAGTCGAACGAAGTGTTTTCAAGCACCCCGCTCTGATACCAATTGTTGGGTCTGACCAGTTTAGAGAGAGAAAGTTACTCTAGATGAGAAAGTAGATTTAGCATTAAGCTTCAAAGGTTACATTAATCACACCCCACACTCCTATTTATAGGAGTGTGAGGGCTTTACAAAGACTTCCTAGATATTACAATTATGCCCCTAATAACAAATACAAATACAATGTAATGAATATTCTACTCCTAACAAAAGTTTCTCCATGGAAGGGAATTGTCCGATTTGGCAAACCAGGAAAGTTAGGACCTCGATTTATTGACCCTTTTGAAGTACTTCAACTTATTGGGGAATAAGCTTATAAGTTAGACTTACCTCAGGAACTTGACGGTATTCATAACGTATTTCACGTGAGTTATCTTCGCAAGTGCTTATCTGAAGAACCTAGCAATATACTGTTGGAGGAATTGCGGGTAGAATATGATATAAGGTTATTTGAGGAACATGTTGAAATTTCGGAAAGAGAAACCAGGCGGTTGAGAAAGAAACAGGTTAAGTTGGTAAAAGTTCTTTGGAAGAATCGCTTAGGATCGGAGTTGACTTGCGAGACTGAAAGTGATATGAGGTCTCGTTATCCCCATCTGTTTCAAGATTGATTCTGAGACGGAATCATTTTAAGGGGGGGAGAATTGTAACGATCCAATTTTGTTAAAAGGACTATTATTGTAGTAAGTTTTGGTTTAGGATTATTTTTGTAATGAAATAAAATTTTGGGTTAAAAGTGTCGTTATGACAATCTTGAGGGTTTATTTTGTAAATAGCTAAAATAAATCTTATATATTAGTTCCTTCATTTGGAAGAAAGGTGAAAGCAAAATCAGTTGTTGATATTTGTGTTCATGTGGTTGTGTGTGTTCGGAAAGAGAGAGAAACAAGAAAAATAAGTCGGTTTAACCATTTCGAATCATTCGATCGTCAAAACCTTACCGGTTAATCAAACGAACCACATATTCGGACTCATGGAGTTGTAAGGAGTATTTTGGTGTAAACGAAATTGAGTTTCCTTAACGTTGAATTCGTACCGTATCGATACCGTTTCATTTTTCAGAAGGTATAACGCGATTTTACATCAATATGTTGATTATATGTTGTTTGCTATTGTATAGAAGCATTTTGGTTGAGTTTGGTAAAGGTTTATAAACCTGCAACTCGGGTTGTTCGTGGGAAAGATGAACATGGTAAAAATGGCTTTACGTCGTAAAGCTTTAAACTTTACACCGTAAGGGCGAATTGATGTTTGTTGACTTTCGTTGACCGAACATCCCTTACGCCGTAAACCTTTGGCCCTTTACGTCGTAAAGTAATTTACCCTTACGCCGTAAGCAGAAATCCTTTACGCCGTAAAGGTGGTATGAATTAATAAAATGTGGTTTTATTTAGGTGTCACTAATGTGTTATTCCAGCGATACTAATTGTGTTACTAATTCAGTTTAAGATTTGAATTAGTTGTAATCCTTTGATTTGAGTTCGGTCAAAATTGTAACATAGTGCGAATAAATGTTACATTAAACAGGATTACGGTGTAGTTTATTTCAGAGGAGAATTTTAAGATTTAAACGGATTCAAGGTGAGAACAATATGGTTTTTGTTAAACCGAGCATTATGACAAAACGATATTGAAACATTAAAAGATTGTTTATAAGCAGTATTTTGATCAAATATTGATAAACCCAATGCAAGATAACTTGTTTTTATTAAAATGAGTGTTTGTAGCTACTCGTGTTCGGTTTAGTGTATATTGTGATGAAATACACTTACGTTTAATTATATATGTTAATAATTGTTATTGCTGTTATATATTTTATGCATTATAAGGAGTTTGCCTTAGTTTTTCATAAGAGGCCTTTGGCCTGATTACAGGTAGTGTAAGTGCTCGTAGATATGTGTTGACGAGACCTAGTACCATTAACTAGGTGTCAAGTGCTAGCAGTTAAAGATGGTTGCGGGGAATTCTAGACCTCCCTTGCCACACAAGGTTTTGGGACGTGATCCCATACTGGAGTGAGGTCTGACTATTAAGATGTGTCAATCGGGGACATCACGTGGGAGTGGGGAAGTGTAATAAGATGAAACACCGTGGAACCCTCCTTAACGACAACACATTGATTTTAAAAGTTGGAGTAGTCGCTCCCCAATGTTTATAATAACATGCAGAAATGGGTGAGTAGCGAACGGGTGAGTAGCGAACGGGGTAATAAAGATTGGGAGTCGCTCCCCAATGTTTATAATAACATGCAGAAATGGGTGAGTAGCGAACGGGGTAATAACCCTAGGGCATAAAAGTTGGAGTAGTGACAGATGTAGTCATCATTTTCCCACTGGCTTCTTCGCCTGGTTTGTTCCATCGTTTCGTCTTCGTAAATTCTGGCATCGGGGATTACAAAACGTACACAACCTTCAAATTGTTGAAAAAAATGCATCTTCTTCTGCCAGCGCCTGAAATCTATTCCTTCGAACTTCTCCAATTTTCTAAACATCGATGTCATCTCCTTGACAGATTCACACGTCATGATTTACAGATTACTTCATTGATTTGTTAGAAATTTGGGGTAATTGAGCGGGATAATTTCCTGATCGTGTATGATTTCACTCTCTTAATAAAGTAATTCGACACAATTCCTAGCCTTTGGGTATCACGAATTCTCTATATGGGATAATACATGAATTCGGACAATATATATTCAAGGCTAAAGAAGTATAGGTCAAGAACATGAGAGAATTGCTTTTTTTCGATATGTTTCTTTGAGACGAAAAACTGATTATATGAGTTTGGGGTTTATAAACGAAACGATGGCTTTCAAACTGTTGCAACTATTCGTTTTGCAGTTACACCTAATTAATTATTCGTTTTGCAGTTAAACCAACTAGGGGACCCCCTTAACCCCGCAAGGGGGCGCAACGCCCTTGACCACTGCATTTATATGGAAACAAATTAGCTCGTACGAGCGTGCACCCCACACTCTCCAACTTGTAATCGAGCTTAACTTGTTTTTCCTTCGGTCTCAAAATAAATCACAATAACACTAACATGGCTGATGACACTAAAATCACCAAGATGTTTCATCAAACATCCCTAACTTTTCTTCTTCAATTTAATTAATTATTTTTCTTCTCTACTTTAACATACATATTGAAGTACCATATCTTGTTTTACTTATCTTGCATGTGGAGTGAAACATACTATCAGGGGTGTTCGAGGATCGGTTAACCTCGAAATTTTAAGAAATCTCGAACTTAACCTATGATGCGGTTTGGCTAAAAATATGAACCTTAGCCTAACATCATTTAGCAGTTAACCTTAATTCGGTTAACCTCGTTATGCGGTTAACCTTCGGTTTTTTAGCGTTTAACCTAGTATTTAATACAAATATAAATATTTTATACAAAAGTAATCTATACGAGTTTTGAAAGAAAAAAGAAAAGAGCAGTCCATACATATGAAATACAAACATAAGTAAATAAGATTATATAATCCATAGTAATTATCAAAAATCTATAATCATCTTGTTTATTTATAATTAATTGTTGTTTCTCAGAGTTTTATTCTTTATACTTACATGTATATAAATATAAAGAAATAATATAACTATAATAAGCGATCCGGTTCGGTTATTCGTTTATATTAGAGTACCGATCCTAATATGATTCACATAATGTGGATATTAAAAATATTATGAACCTAACATGAACCTCATTGCGCGGTTATCCTATATTGCGGTTCAATTTGGTTCGCGGATCGGATTCGGTTCGGCGGATATTTTGAACACCCCTACATACTATAGCTCTTTAAGTCACTCCATGTTGCCTTGCCTTGTTTACACACTGAATTGTCTATCCAAATAGTTAAAACCTTACAAGAATAGTACAAGTTTTTTTTTCTCACCTTGTTTACATCCTGAATTGTGTATGACTGTTTTATATGCCGATTGTTTATAACTCGGGCCATTTTCAATATTACACTAAAATACCAAAATGGTGTGAATATTTGGTGTAAATTCTCTCCAATGAAGATAGCTAAATGGTGTAAATATTTGGTGTGACACTATTCAATCAACCATTTTCAACCAAATTTAATGTGATACTATTCATTACACCAAATTTCATACATCAATTGTTTATTAAATATGTATGTTTTAAACTTAATAATTAATTATAATATATACATTTCTAAAGCAATCTCATTGAGATCTTTAAAATAAGTATAGTCTTTACTATATTTTTCAACTATTTTTTTTATCTAACTATTTTGTTAAAAATATCAAGTTAATATAAAATTAAACTTGTTCTTAGTTTTATTATAAAAAATCATTATATGGAAACATTTTAGTGTGAACAATTATTTTGTTTAGTTAAAAAAGGGTTTTGGTGTTCATCTTTGATGCATAAATTGGAGAGAAATTAGATTTGGTGTAATAAAGATTCCCTTTATACACAAAGATGGTGCTAAATTTGTAGGCATACATTAGAGATGCACAAAGTGGTTTGTATTAAGGTTGTCAAGATCAGAATCTTACTATGGATCGTTTTTGTCTTGATCGTGATCGCAGGATCCTTAAAAGATCTGAAAAAATTGTACCAAATATTTTAGTCAATATCATGCGTTGTAATTAGTATAAAAATGTAAATATATGACATATTCATAATAAATATTAATTTAAACATAATATAAAAAACTTTAATGTGATTTACATCCATTCATATTATTGAATATATATTCTTTAAGCTTTGTTTTAAAGTATTGAACTACTAAAGTGAATATGTGATGAGATATATACTTTTAGAGGTTATTCATTCACTAATTTCATAAAAACCTTGAACATTTATGGTTTTTTAACTCGGTAAGTTAATCTAAGTAGGATCGACTAAGATCGAGATCTTAATATCCTATGAGCAAGATCGGGATCCTATGTAGATCCTATAGTATAGAGATCATACGTAAGATCTTGCACGTTTTCAATTACTAGAATCGTAAAATCGTAAGATTTTAAGATCTTGATCGTAATATCGATAACCTTGGTTTGTATGATTGCCCCTTTAAAAAATTTCAACTCAACATAGGGTATGTTTGGTTGGGGGATTTTAGGGGCTTATCGGGGCTTGAGCTTATGTTTTGATCAATATGTCTCGTTTGGTTGTGAATTTATAAGGGGATTATTGAAAAATTAAGCCCCCATAATCCCAAAAGTGATAAGCTTGTTGAAGAGGCTTTTAGAGGGCTTGAGATTATGAATTGTAAAATTAAGTAAATAGCCTTAATATTTATAAAAGTAAAAACTATTTTATGCCATTTTACGTTTTTTTACGTTTATAAGCTCCAACCCCACTACCTTACCAAATATGTTTTCATCTACATATTTATAAGCTACAGCTCAAGTCATAAGCCCCAACTCCATCTCCAACTTAAACTTAAGGTAAAGTTCCATCTCTTACCAAACTACCCATAATTAAAAAGTATTATTACTACAAACTCGACGTGGTTCAATTTATTTCTTATTGATTATAAATGACGCGACGGATGACTGTGACCAAACAGTGTCTGTGACTTTAGCTTCTACCCCCTTCAAGTAAGTAAAACCCCAATCAATGACACACAAAATTCTCATAATTTCATTACAACTTTCTCAAGAATGCCTACCGTCAAAAAGAAACTCAGTGGCACAACCACCGCCTCCTCCGTCAGCGTCGGCTGCGGCTACAGTTGCCGGAGACTAAATCTCTCAAAAATCTTCAACCCCAAATCCAACAAACACAAACACATGAACCACAACCATAGCTCCTCCTCATGGACCACCACTACTTCTTCTACTACAGCCACATTGTCACCAAAATACTCAGACTCAACAAGTGATGGGTCTAGAGCCGTTGAAGGGTTCGGGTGGCTAGGCGGCAACAGTTTAGCCGTCGAAAAAGATTCGAGCGATCCGTATTTTGATTTCAAGGAATCAATGTTGCAGATGATAATGGAGAAGGAGATATATGAGAAAGATGATCTTAGAGATCTTTTGAACTGTTTCTTGCAGCTCAATTCTCCATACTATCATGGAATTATTCTCAATGCTTTTAATGAAATCTGGAATAATCTTCCAAACTAATATATGCATTTTGATATATGACAAGTGGGGTGTTTGGGAATTTCTTAGTCGATCTTTCGATAAAACAAACTGCTCATCTGATTCTAATTAATTTTTCCTTTTGAATCCAAACACTATCTTCTGTGTGGTGTTTGATCATAAGCAGTTTAATAAGCAATCTCAAACACTCCCAAAATTCTAATGCATATATATTACGTCCTACTTATATATAGCTTTATAAGCTTAGGATGTTTTTTTTCTTTTCTTAAGAAATTAGTTGTATGTCATGGTGTTTTAAGGTTGTTGAAGATTTTGTTTTGAATCGTCAGTTGTAATATTATAATGCCTGATAATATATGTTAACTGTAAAATGACTAGTGGTTTTTGTTTTCTTTAATCTTGTTTTCTCTAAGTGAAGCATCTATCTTTATTGCAAGTAAACATAACATATAATGTAAACTTGTTTTTTGGAGTAAATATGAATCACAAAAAAGCTTTCAAAAAGGTTTACCTTCTACAGTTTCTTTCACAAAGTATAATAAAGAACTTGAAAAGAAAATTTAGGAAAATATTTAAAGAGTCGGCAACAATAGGTATTAAGTGCAAGCTAATGTGCTATTACGATAAAGTGTAAACTAAATATTAGTAAATAAGATAATGAATGATCTCTTTCTTTTAAAGGTGTTAAGCTCCAGGGGTGGCAACGAAACAGTCTCATGGAATAAATGGAGAAAATAAATCACGTAATAAAGCAGCTAAAGAACTCGTGGCAAGAACTGAACACTTAACAACCGTGATGACGTACCATCGGTGAGATCGAAGGAGTTCTTTCGGATCCCACCGATGGTACTCATTAAAACCCACAAGTCCATAACTGTACTCATTAAAACCCACAAGTCCATAAAAGTCCATAACTGGTACGCAAAAGGAATTAAAGGAAAACTTATTATTTAGGGATGACCTTTTTGCCCAACGGACCGAAAGATAACTTTCGGTCAGATAGTGCAGAGTAACGAATTGAACAGCGGATAAGAGTGTTCTCATTAAAGAGACATGTTATTATCCGAATATCATCCACTATAAATACTAAACTCACAACTTATTTGCAAGGTAATCAAGATTTATAAAGAGCTCTCCTACTTTACATTTCATATTTTCTCCTCCTACTCTTTGATTACTTACTCTCACACCCGAGGTAAATCAGGAGAACTTTCCCCACCTGATTTACTCGGTTCGTTTTCATAATGCAGAAGTAGAGTGAGATCAAGATAGGAAAGAGGCTGAAGGTCTTCTTCGGACAAAGAGTATCGGATCCGAACCTTCGAAAGGGGGTGTGTTAGCTACATTCCGGTGTCGCAACATTTTGCGCCATTCGTGGGACATGGCATCAATCGAGAACACGTCTGGAAGTAACAAAGAGGTCATCATGGAAGAAACACCCACTAATGAAAGACCGAGGCAAGAGAGTTTTCAAGGAATCTCGAGTGACTTCCTGGAAAAGAACTATGATTCGTTCAGAGCGATATTGGACGAACATGAGAAACGAATGAAGAAAGATCAACCCAAGAAAAGACCCACCTTGGTGAGCAGAATCAGTTATTCGAGTGAATCGGAGAAGGATGAAAGTGATGAGGAGGTTGATCTAAACCTGTAGTATCAATCTGAATACGTCTCTAAGTTCACTAAAAGAATAGCGACCTTCGTTATGCCGAGGAAGGCTAAGATGCGCAGTATTGTCAAGACATATGATGGAAGTGGTGATCCGGATGACCACATGGCTATCTTTTCCGGAGAAACAGACACCGAAGGATGTCCTATGCCAATATGGTGCAGGATGTTTGCCCAAACTTTCATTGGTCCGACCAGAGTATGGTTCGGTGAGTTGCCGAAAGAAAGTATAGACAGCTTCAAATACCTGAAAAGGAAGTTCGAAGTGTATTTCGTACAATAGCGACGATACACTCGAGGGCCAACAGGTATAGCCAAGATTAAGCATCGGGAGAACGAGAATCTGTGGGACTATATAGAGACATGGAAGCAAGAGCTCCTCCAAGTTTAGGGAGGAGATGACTCTCAAAGTCTCAGGTTTCATGGCCGGAATCCGCGTTCCCCCGCTCATAGACAATCTAAATGCACGTGCTCCCTACGGTGGATTAGATGATGGATCGGGTGAAAAGATTCCTAGACGGAAAAGAGGCATCGAGGCAATACATTGAATCAAATTCAGCAGCATCTTCCAAAAGAGAACCGAAACTGTCGTCCACTAGTCCTCAACGGAGACCATCGCCCAACCGAAAAAGCTTCTATCCTACTAGTCATGAAAGAAGGTTTGGAAGGGGCCTTGTCGGAGCTTCACCATTACCAGGAGCGGGAGAATCCCGAAGACACATCAACTTCACAGAATTAACCAAGTCCCCAAGCAAAATATTTACCGAGAAATGAGAGGTCAATTTCTCCATCCCGACACCGTTGGTAGGGACGTCGGACAAAAGATTTCTTGACCGATAGTGTGAATTCAATAGAGACAAAGGGCACTACACGAACAATTGTTTCCAGTTGAAAAAGCAGATAGAAGAGGCGGCACGAACACGACAACTGGAACACTTGATTGAAGGGATCAAACAAGGAAACTAGAAGAAGCAAGGAGGCCTCGGTCAAGGACGAGGGAAAGGAAAAGAGATCCAAATGGTGTTTTATGAAGGAGAATGCAGTCAAACTACCGAAAGAAAAATGGAGCCATGGTTGAAGAAAGAGATGTCATTCCCGCCCATAGAAGGAAATGAAAGAACCATGGACCCGATGATCGTCGTGGGAGATATTGGGAATCAGACGGTACATCGGATCTATGTGGATAATGGAAGTGCTTCGAAGATCCTTTTCGAACATTGTTTCTTGAAGCTAGATGCACGAATCCGGGACATTTTGAAAGAATCTTTCACTCCGCTCATAGGATTCTCGGGAGAATCGGTGATGCCTTTGGGACAGGTAAGGCTACCGTTCACCCTTGGAAATGAAGACAAGTTTCGGACAATTGAGGTAGATTTCTTAGTCGCTCGGGCATCCTCTCCTTATAACGTTATAAAAGGGAGACCGGGTATATCAAAGATAGGAGCCATAGTATCAACTTCCCATGCCCTCATGAAGTTTCCAACACCTAAGGGCATCACAGAGATAAGGCCGGAAGTGAGAAAAGTATTGGAATTCCAAAGAATCGAAAGAGGAATCCGTAGAGATAAAGAGGAAAACACGAAAGAAAAAGTCATAGTTCATCCGGAATTCCCAGAACAAACCATTACCATTGGAAGTACCCTAACCGAGGAAGGTAAATAAAAACTAACGTTGTTGTTACGTCAGAGTAAGGATGTTTTGCTTGGAAACCGTCGGATATGATGAATACCGAGAGGAATGGTGGAACATAAGTTGGGGATCCAAAAAAGGAAAGGCCCAATAGTTCAAAATAAACGAGGCTTAGCTTCGGATAGGAGTAGGACCGCATGTGAAGAAGTGAGACAACTGACTGAAGTTGGGAGACTTCGAGAAGTGAGATTGAAACACCCGGAACCAAATACACTCTATATTTTTTTATTTTTTTTTTCAAAACATGAAATTAATATTCTAAGGTGTTACTTATTTCATCTCTTTAGTCAACGACAAATGTCCGTTAACATCTCATTTTACAATTTGGAGCGGAAGCTCTTACAAAAACATTTTTAAACATTTAATCTCTACAATACGGTCCCCTTCCCTTCTTCTTTATCTTGCCTTGCCATAAAACTCGATTACCTACAAAACATACAATTAACATAATATATTAGCGTTAAGCTAGTAATATACCTTACGATTATGTTAATCACATCTAACACGACTACTTTAAAAAATCTATTCTTTCTTTCTATACAATTACTTCTTTTCTCTTCCCGACAATCACATTGTCGTATCTAACACTTCTTCTCTTTCCCGACAACTAAATGTCGTATCTATCACTTCTTCTCTTTCCCGACAACTAAATGTCGTATCTAACACTTGTTCTCTTTCCCGACAATTAAATGTCATATCTAACACTTCTTCTCTTTCCCGACAACTAAATGTCGTATTTAATACTTCTTCTCTTTCCCGACAACTAAATGTCGTATCTAACACTTGTTCTCTTTCCCGACAATCACATTGTCGTATCTAACCATTCTTTTCACTATAACAATTTTAAACATACTTCATACACATAATAAATAACATAACATAAACAACCACCATAACATAAACAGCCACTATAACTTAATTAACCACCAAAATATAACTAACAACCATAACAAAGCTTCTATGGTTTAATTCTCGTTATATGCTCAAACAATATATACTTTATTATTGCTTACAAGATATTCCAAGACTAATTAAAGTCTCATCTTTCTCTTCTTCCAACTATATAGCGTTGGTTCTTAATTCTTTCCGACTATCAAAGTCGTATACATACCCTCGCGGTATGTGAAATTGATTCTACTTCTTCTCGACATATAAATGTCATTTCTACTCATCTCTAACTTAATAATGGTTTAGGACATCATTCCTAAACTTAAACTACTTTAGGAATCACTAAAAACTGGTCTACACATTAACTGCTACGCATCTAACAACAACTGCTACGTATCTAACACGACTGAACTCAAAACCACTCAATGAGTGCCAAATGCGGAGCATCAAGGCCCAGATGCGGCGCATTTGGCCAGTGAAATGGCTGATTTTCGTTTTTGATATTTTCCTGCACTTGCACGTTAGTTTACGGCACTTCTAGTTCTCATTTCTGCTAACAACTCAACCATATATATAACTAGTATATAAATCAACTCTCCAATATATTTACATACAAATATAAACATTCAACATATATTAAATAAGCTTCGTATACTCACCTCAAAGTCGGATTAAGCTGCAACATATAAAGCTCTTCCCTTTTACTCTTCTTCTCCAAATCTGCGTTTTTATAACCAAACACAATTCTTTCTTTCAATACATCTTACATACATATTAATTCATGTATTAATCTCATCATAACTCTTTCTAACTATTTATAACTCTTTCTAACACTTTCTAACACTTTTGGCAAATTCTACCCAACTTGCCACTCCTTGAGTCTTTTGACCCATTTAACTCTCTAATACACAAATAAGCATTTTAACTCTTTAAACACATTACATCAAACATAAATAACACATTGCAAATAATGTTTTCTTCCCTTTAACCATTTCTTACCCATTTGCCACATCTAAACGGTTCACATGACCCGTTTGGCAACTAACATAACATACTTAACACCATTTCACCCAAATACAATTTCGAGTACATTTAACTTATCTTTTCTATCATAAACATGATAATAATCATTCTTAACATTAATTCTTTCATTCTAAATCATTCTCACAATAATAAACATTTCTACATAACAATTCATCTTTTCACCCATTTAAGCTAAAACATGAAATCTTACAAAATTTCATATAAATAAATCTTTCAATCTTCTAAACCTTTATATATATTATTAATCATCAAATAACATATAAACAAAGCTTAATTCTAACAATTCTTCAACTTTCATGATTATCCCCAAAATAATCAAATATCTAAATTAACCAATTTAACCATTTCCATCTTCACATTAAACATCTAAATGATGTTATAACACATAATATAAACTCAATTTCATCAAACAACTTAAAGTATATAATCATACCTCATTTTTCTTCCATAAGAACCAAAACTAGGGTTCTTAAACCCTTAATCTTCACTTTAATTGATGTAATACACTATAAAATAGCTTCAATTTGATATCTTCTTCTTCTTTGAAATCTTCTCCAAACCGACATACACACACATATTTACAACAATCTGTGGAGAAGACACCTATCCTCCACCTCTTAACCAATTTTCCATATATACCACTCTAGTCCTTCATCTTTCAAAACCTTACTAAGTTACTTACTTAACCATTATAGTTAGCAATTTAAATCCTTTCTAACCAAAGTTAACTATTTTTCTTACCAATTTAGTCGTTCTCCATTTCTAATTTCTATTAAAGACTAAAACATAACATATATCTATAAAATATTCTTTATCCGAAACTAGGATGTTACAGAGATACCGAACCTGGGTAGCCAACCTAGTCATGATCCTGAAAGGAGATAACACATGGATAACGTATTTCGACTTCAAAGACCTGAATGACGCTTTCCCGAAAGATATTTATCCACTCCTCGAAGTCGATCTAAAAGTAGAAGCATTGATAGGCTTTAGTTTAAATGCTTTTTAGATGCTTACAAAGGGTATCACCAGATACAAATGGCGAGGGAAGATGAAGACAAGACAACATTTTACACCTACATGGGTATTTTTTGCTACAAGAAAATGCAATTCGATTTCCGGAGCTACGTATCAAAGGTTGATGGATAAGGCATTCAAAGATTAGGTTGGTAAATATTTAGAGGCCTACATCGATGACTTGGTGATTAAATCCGGTTCTAAAGACCGAATGCTTGAAGACATCCGAGAAACGTTTTCCAATATCCGGAGAATAGACATGAAGCTAAATCCGAAGAAGTTTTCTTTCGGAATGGAAGAAGGGAAATATTTTTGTCACATTGTCACTCCTACAGGCATAAAAGTAAACCCAGAGAAAATGTGGGACATCGAAGCCATGAACTCACCAAAAACAATGAAAGAAGTCCAAAGCCTTAATGGTAAAATCATAGCTCTGGGAAGATACCTGTCCAAATCAGCCGAAATATCCTTACCTTTCTTCAGAACGTTAAAACATTGTCTGAAGAAAACTGACTTCCGTTGGACCACCGAAGCAGAGGAAGCTCTAAACGATATGAAAAAATACGTGATGACCCTCCCGACTCTGATTACACCAAGAGAGGGGGAAACCCTCATCATGTACCTCTCGACGACAACCGAAGTAATCAGTTCAGTACTCAAGGCCGAAAGACATGGAGAACAAAAGCCCATTTACTTCGTGAGTAAAGTCTTACAGGGCCCTGAGAACAATTATACTCAGATTGAAAAACTGGCACTCCTATTGGTATACGCCTCAAGGCGGTTAAAAAGATATTTTCAAGCACACAACATCCATGTAATCATCAATCAACCATTGAAACAGATCATGAAAAATCTAGAAACGGTCGGGCATTTAACCAAGTGGGCTATAGAACTGGGAGGTTATGACATAAAATACATGCCTAGAACAGCAATCAAAGGGCAAATCTTGGCGTATTTTCTCACTGAAATGCATGATGAAGAACTTTCGGAAAAAAACAAAATGTTGGACGAAAGAAAAACGGAACCACTCAAAAGCACGAAAAGAAAGAGTCCGGAAGACCAAGTACCAAAAGAAAAGGCAAAGGAGGAAAGCCCGATATGGAACCTCTTCGCATATGGGGCTTCAAGCACAGAAGGTTCAGGGGTAGGAATTCTCCTGATCAGTCCTGAAGGAGAAGAGTTCTCATTCTCTATTCGTTTTGATGTTGATAACACTAACAATGAATCTGAATATGAAGCACTACTAACCGGTCTAGAAAAAGCTAAAGATAAAGGAATAAAGCACTTGAGTGTTAAAGTTGATTCCAAGTTGGTAGCCAACCAGATTAACGAAACATACGAGGCAAAGGAGGACCGAATGAGCTAATACAAAGACCAATCAAAAATCATGATGGCGTGATTCCAGTCTTGTACGATTGAACAAGTACCCAGAACGAAGAACAAGGTAGACGATACACTAAGTAAGCATGCATCGATAGCTTTAGGGAACACCAAGATGAAGGTGATGGTGGAAACAAAGAAATACCGATCAATAGAGGGACCGAAAGAAACATTAATGATTGTGGAAGAAATAGTCACATGGATGACTCCCATCATCAGATTCTTACAAGATGCAATCCTGCCGGAAGATCAAAGGGAATCCCGAAAGATTAGAATAAAATCACCGAACTATGTCCTAAAAGCTACAATCATCTCTCGAAAAAAATCCACTTTCACCACTACTTCGATGTCTTGGTCCATTTGCAGGGTAATTATGTCATTCGAGAAATGCACGAAGGAGCCCGTGGAATGCACGCCGCACCAAGAAGAATTGTTTTAAAGATCACATGGCTAGGATAATTCTGGCCAACTATGCACTTCGATGCCATAGAGGTGATCCGAAAATGTGACTCATGCCAGATTCATGCTCCAATATCGAAGCTCCCAAAAAAAAAAACTGGGTTTCGGTGCTTTCCTCATGGTCATTTCAAAAGTGAGGTATCGACATTGTTGGAAAGTTCCCAACTGGCACAGGAGGAATGAAATTCCTAATTGTTGCGGTTGATTATTTCACAAAGTGGGTGGAAGCAAAAACAGTGGTCCGAATCACGGGGAAACAAGTTCAAAAATTCGTATGGGAAAACATCGTCTGTAGATTCGGCCTACCGAATGAACTCATCTCAGACAATGGTAAACAATTCTCTGAAAACCTACTCGAGAAACTAGTGCACAATGATGAAAATCAAGCAAACGTTCACATCCGTAGCACACCCTCAAGGTAACGGATAAGTAGAAAGAATCAATAGAAGCATCGGTGAAGGAATAAAAGCAAGGTTAGGAGGATATGGGACTGATTGGGTAGATCAGATATCTCACGTCCTATGGGCTCACAGAACCACCAAGAAAACTAGTACGGGAGACACACCTTTCAGCCTCACTTACGGATCTGAAGCAGTTGTCCCAACCGAAGTAGGAATTTCGAGCCACCGTTTTGAACACAGAAGCAAGCAGACGAACGAAGAGGAAATCCGACTTAATCTTATTCTGTTGGAAGAACGAAGGAATCTGGAAGCAATCCGAGAAGCAGAATATAAAGAGAAGCTCGAAAAGAAATACAACAAAAAGGTGAGAAAGGTGACATTCGGCAAGGGTGATTTGGTGTTACGAAAGAACAAAGCCAACAGACAATAGAATGAAGGAAAGTTAGGACCAAAGTGGGAAGGTCCTTACAAAGTAATTCGGGATAAGGGCAACGAAGCTTATGAACTGACATACATGAAAGGCACCCTTATCCCAAGAACATGGAATGGAATGAATCTTTGAAAGTACTACTAGTAGGAAACTAGCCAAAATGTAACAAACAGTGTAGTCGTTATGACCGAATGAATGAAGGCTATGCCATTTTTTTCTTTTATTTTACTATTATTACTAGCACGATTTGAGTACAATTTCATGGCATTTGACGAAATGTAAAACATGCAAATAACTCAAACAAGCTAGGAAAAAGTACAGAAAAAACCATATGAGATTGAGCCTAACCTCATTGAACCGGACCTAAGTCCGGAAGACTATATGAAATTGATCCTAACCTCAATAAACTGAACCTACCTCCGGAGAACTATATGAAATTGAGCCTAACCTCAATGAACCGGACCTAACTCCGGACAACTATGTAAAAATTGAGCCTAACCTCAATAAACCGGACCTAACTCCGAAAAACTATGTAAAAATTGAGCCTAACCTCAATATATCGGACCTAACTCCGGACAACTATGCAAAACTTGAGCCTAACCTAAATATCCTGGATCTAACTCCTAATACATTATTTGAAAACATTAATGATCAAAACAAGAACTGGGCACAAAACATGTAAGTTTTTCATTTCAATATTCAATATTAAGTCATATTCTTACAAGTAAAGGATACGACATTCATTACAAAGAAAATAGAAAAACAACCATTACAAAAAAAAATAGATAGATGCAAACACTATTCCTCATCAGAAGGAGGAGCAGCCACAGGTTCAACACTCTGAAATTCCTTCAGAGGTAAACCATAAGTGGCGGCCAACATATCGAAGTAAGGGTATGAAAGGTCTCCAATCTCAGTTAAAGCCTTCTCCAAATATGAAGCAGGACTGGGATTGAAGAAGGGTGATGAAGATGAAGGTTGCTTCATACGCCCAAGGTTGACACCAGCAATCAGACCGTCATGACATTCAACTCGGTAGTTTAGCATCCGAATGTTATCTTGGGGATGGGAGTATTCATAGCTGGAGTGAAGCTTGTTGGTCGCATGTTTCGGACCCGTTGTTACCAGCCAACTTATGTCCGAACGTAGCAAAGCTATCTCCAAATCTTGAACTATCAACCTCTCCTCCAAAGACTTAAGTATACCACCTTTAGCTTGGACATCTTAAACAAGATTCTTTTTTTCAGCTTCATGACGAGTCCGAAGCTCAGCCAAAGCAGCCTCATGATCATCCTTCAATTTCTCCAAGACAGCTTGATGTTCGGCTTCAATTTTTATCAGTAATAGCCTGAACAAACACATCACTGACCTGTGAAGAAGTGATTTTTTTGGCCTCCATCTCTTTCGCCAGCTTACGAGACTTCTTCCGATAATGCTTCTTCTCATCCAAAGCTTTAGTTAAGTCTCGTTTAGTGGCAGAAAGTTAAACTTGTAAGTCCAAGGCTCGGAACCTTTGCTCTTCCATTTCCCACGTCGAGGATTCCACTCGGCGACGGAGGTCTGGACCAATTGCACATAATGAGGCAAGAGCAAAGTCGAACCCCCCCCCCCCCCCCAGCTGCTATGTTTCCCATCTTCTGCATGCGAAGATCACGGTTAATCTCATAAGCTTCGGCCTCGTACAAATCTCATTTCTTGATCTTACTGATGGTGAGCACAAAGGGTGATTCGGAAACCTCCGGATCAAGTTCATCGGCATCCGAATCACTAGTGGTCCAGCTGCTTTCAGAGCTGGAGCTTGATGGTTTCTTCCCAGCAGTAGGAAGAATTCTCTTTTTCGGTTTCTCTTCCTCCCCCGAACCTGAAACAAAGAAAGAACTCCTTTTTAGTAAAAGCAAAGCACAAGTAAATAACAATAATAATTATAATAATAATAATAATAATAATAATAATAATAATAATAATAATAATAATAATAATAAGAATAAGAATAAGAATAAGAATAAAGAAAGGGGGATAACTCACCACTATCCGTATTCGACTACCTGAACGTTTTGAAGGCGAAGGATGGCCAATAGCCTTCCGGTCAGAAGGATTAAAAGGGGAGGTACGGGCACAACTCTCTACTGGAGGAGTATTGGCAACCACTTCAGTAACGGGCTCTACAATAGCCACCTTACTACCCCCACCAATGTCCGGAGTAACAGAAGAAATAGTCTCAACTGCTTTCTCGGCTTGTACGATAGATTCAACTTCAAGCTCTTTCTCCTCCTCGTTACCTTTTACCCCACCAGCGTCGTCACCCTCATTAACACTCGGTTCAAAAACAGGTTGCTTCACTTGATGACCTGTAGAAAGATCATCAACAACCATTAAACCAAGAACAATGTTCATTTATGAAGATGTCTCATAAGAAGAGTGATCCAGATAATATTTCGTACCATCCAAATGAAGAGATTCACTTTCGTTCTCAGAACTCATGGCAGAATTCTCTTTCCTCTTTTGACAAGGCGTCTCTATCACCACCTCTTTGTTCTTTTCACCGGGGCGAGAGGTATCTACAACAGAAGGCCCGGACTTAACAACCCTATTGACGCCTTCAACTTCTGAAGCTTCCTTAATTACTACCCCTTTCACAGCAGAAAGAACCTTCCTTTTCTTCTTCTCCGACATCTTTTTCTTCCCCACCTTCGGAATCTCAGCATCCTCACTTCACCCTTAGTTTCCTCATCATCAACAACTACAACTTTGGTAGCTTTCCTCTTCCTCTGTGTACCAACTGCATCCCCCAAAGATATTGACTTCTTTGCAGATAAAGCATAAAAAAGAAGGAGAATAGTATTGTTACCATCTCTAACTATGCGAAAAGCACCGGAAAGAATGGTCACACGGGCCGGAACAACATAATCCTCATCATACGGTTCCCTCAACTTATAGCCTCGAGGGAAAAAAGCATCGAAATCAATGTAAGGAGGAGGAAGAGGATCGGTAGACATGTGAACCACCCTTGATGACATCCGAACCAACCAAGGCTCTTCTCCATCGGTGATGTGTAGCGAACCATACACTACCCCCTCCCAGTAGGACAACATCCAAAAATCAATCAGAGGAAAATCTACAAAAAAAACAACAGACACATAAGTACAAAAGGCTATAACCAATAGAAGAGACCAGGCAAAAAATAAATACCTCTATCGTTCATCTGAAGAACGGGCCGGGATATGTTTGATGTCCAAACACGACTTATCCCAGCAAAAACAAGAACATGCTCCGACAAAGTCCTACAAGCTATACGATGTGCCACAAATTCGTTCCCTGTAGTCTACGGGACCATTCCATCGGGGATAGGGTCATCAGCCACGGACTCCTCTTTGTGTTTTCACCTCATCCGGATAGGTGCTACTCCGGCATTCACAAAAAAGAATTTGTTTTTCCCCTACTTCCATCCGGAAGGAGAGTCGGATATACATTATGGGTTAGGGGTTTTCGTTTGTCAACAGTAAACCAATCGCCTTCTTTGCCGAGCTTGTAAAAATATCGAAAGAGGGTAATAGTAGGCTCAAATCCAAGCGCCCAACACTGGACCTCGAAACAGGTCAGCTTCAACGCCCCCAAAGGATTAAGTTGTGGGGGAGAAATATTAAAATACTCACAAACGGCTAGAAAGAGTGTAGAAAACGGAAGCCGAATGTTTGAAAACTCAAACCACTCAGCATACACCCCAATATTTCCGAAAGGAGGATCGCGAATAGTATCATTTGGGACCAAAAGGACAGTCCCATATCCGATACCGATGGCATACTTCAGACACAAATCATCCAACTCCTTTTGAGTAAGAGTATCAAAAGTCAGACGAAGGTTTTCTTTGTTTTCTTTCGACAAACTGATGAATAGAAAGAAAGAAAAGTATAGATCTGGAAAGAAAAGAAATTTGGATCTGAAAAAGCACATAGTAAAAAGAAGAGTGAAAGTAAAAAATGAAAAAGAAAGACGTATTTATAGGGAGAGTGGAGGGCAGACGATGGGACGCGCGTCCCTTCCACACCGCCTTTATTGGCCACTAAGAATAGAACACATGCCATCGTTAAAAATCATATAACCGTTTTCCCGCCAAAACCGGAGGGAATAAATACTTTTAAATTTTCAAAATCTTTTCACTAACTGAACTTCAATTTTTTAAGTCTAGCATTGTATAGTCTTACCTATACAATAATGACTAGGGGGATGATGACGTACCATCGGTGAGACCGAAGGAGTTCTTTCGGATCCCACCTATGGTACTCATTAAAACCTGCAAGTCCATAACTGGGTACTCAAAAAGGAATAAAAGGGAAACTTATTACCTAGGGATGACCTTTTTTCCCAACGGACCGAAAGATAACTTTCGGTCAGATAGTACAGAGTAACGAATTTACCAGCTGATAAGAGCGTTCTCATTAAAGAGACATGTTATTATCCGAATATCATCCACTATAAATACTAAACTCAACTCATTTACAAGGTAATCAAGATTTATAAAGAGCTCTCCTACTTTACATTTCATATTTTCTCCTCCTACTCTTTGATTACTTACTCTCACACCTGACGTATATCAGGGGAACTTTTCCCACCTGATTTACTCGGTTCGTTTTCATATTGCGGAAGTAGAGTGAGATCAAGATAGGAAATAGGCTGAAGGTCTTCTTCGGACAAAGAGTATCGGATCCGAACCTTCAACCCCCTTGTGTTAGCTACATTCCGGTGTCGCAACAAACCGTTATTGGTCTTATGATTTTGAACATGTTGGTTAAATAATTCTATCAACTGTTATTAGAGCTGCAGTTTTAACTCGAATGATGTGTTTAGCCCAAGTGGCAAGATCCCCCAACAGAGCGGAGTTGGCTTGAGAGTATATCGACAGTATGTAAAAAGGTCAGATCATGTAAAGTCGTTGGAGATGAGTCCCAAGAGACAGAACTTGAGTCTTAGGGGAGAATTGGTGGAACTGATGTCAGACATCGATTAACGTATAAATTAAATGTTAATATATAAAAAATAAGTTCTCCCCTTTATTGCTAATTAGTTTTAGAAATTAAACATCATTATTTTTATGATGTTGGAACAAATGGTCAAATCAAAAGGTTTCATGAAAACTAAAATTTGTCAAAGTGACATTTTCCAAAAGGCTATACTACAATATCAAAACCCTTTTAGCCTTAACAAATTTAACAAAGAAAACATCGAAATAGAATCACAAACGTAACCTAATTAATATGTATGCATGAATCTAACATCATTTGTGGAAGTGCAAGAATGTAAAACTAGAGAATACAACTTTTGTTTTCCTGTTAAAGACAAAATTGACTACAATCAATTTGTGGTACCAACTTGGACATTATTGACAACATAAACTTTGGTTTATTAGCTTTTGAATATATTAATGGACAAACATGTATTCTTTTTTCATAAAAGCAATCAGACATGATATATAAGTTTCTGAAATATCACTAAAAAAGATATGAATAATGATATATTTCAAACCATAATGATATTTGCTTAAAATCGAATATATTCAAGTTTTTGAGAATACAGGGAACTTAGGCATAGGGATTTGAAAGGTTTTAATTGATGAGTAAACAAATGTATAAGATCATCCGGTGTGGGCTCGTTGTGACACCCACAACGAGCGAAACTACTCGTTATCACACCGACCCATTTCGTTGTGGGTGTCGTTGTGGAGACAACGGCTAGTTGTGAGATCTTTTGTTTTTTCTAGCAACGGTCGAATAAAGAAAAAAAAAATTTAATACCAACGGTCAAAAATACAATCGTTGGTTTTTTTTTTTTCCACAATTTCACCTATTTTTTTTTTTTTTTGAAACGGCAACTCCTGCGGGCCAGTAATGGAGTATCATCGTGCCACCATTATCAGCCACCCCCTCAATGGCCGCCAAAGAGGAAACCCTCTGGAGAGGCTCGAACTCGAGACCTCTCCTTCACCAGGAAAACCCCTTACCAACCAGGCAGAACCTGATTGGCATTTTACATTCACATTTTAACCAAAAAATCACACCTTCTTTCAATCTCATTCTATCTTAATCTCAATCTCATACCATAATCTTAGTCTCATACCATAATTTCAATCTCAAAATGTCTTCATCGTCTTCAAACGCTCCCCAAACAAACACAAACACACATTCGACGTCACAATCACAAACACCCTCCGGTTTCGCAAACTTCCACAACACACCAAACGCCCTATTATCACCCCAAATACCAAACTTTTCCCAACAACAATAACAACAAATTCTAAACAAATTTTTAGCGCACCAAGCATCACAACCACCTCAAGCAATGTCAATCCCGATCAATTATTAATGCATCATCAACTTTTGATGCATCAACAATCCCAACTTTTCCCCCAACAACAATCACATTTTTTTTCCCCAACAATCCCAATTTCTTCCCCAAAAAACACAATTTCACCCGATCAATCACAAAGCCGAGTTCAAGAAACTCAAGAAATCGTTCAAGAAACCGAAGACGTGGTCCAATAAACGCGACAACCCTCCACATCTAATCCCAAAAAGAAAAAGGTGTGCTTAAAGGTGGCATGGTCGGCGGCCGATGAGGTCCTTTTGGCAAAGATGTGGTGCCACGTTTCTGAAGATTCCGAAAAAGGTAGCGCACAACCCGACGCAACATTTTGGAGACAGATCGTTGGGGGTTACAACGAACAATCCAAGGGGAAAGAGTTTGTGGAGAGAAAAAAGGAGTCCCTCAATAGCAAGTTCACGGCGATGAGTGCCTCAGTAAAGAATTTTATAGGCCACCATTCGGAGGCTTTACGACTTCGAGCTAGCGGGACCGACGATTCGAAGGTTATAGAGGCGGCTCGTCAAATGTTCTTTAAGACGGAGGGTGTTACTTTTAGGCATATGGGGGCGTGGGAAGTCTGGAGAGAACATAGCAGATGGCGTGCATTTAACAAAATAGATACTCCAGTTGCCACCGTCAACCTTGAAGACGTGGATATTTCGGATGATATTTTTGCGGATGATCAACAAGAACGACCTCGAGGAAAACAAAGAGGAAGTAAAAGAAAAGAATCATTCGACGCATCCGAAAAGGCACAATCATCTTCATCGTCGGCGTTTTGTGGAGCGATCGCGGCACAGTTAAAAAAAATTACAAGAACAAAAAAGGATGTCGCCAAAAAAAAAAAAAACACTCCTAGGACAACAACAAGCGGCTCTCCGACAAGAACAAGAGGCTCTCCAACAAGAACATGTGTTTATTCAAGTGCAAGAAGAGACGATATGTGGTTTCTTCAATAAAGCACGGAGGGGTTACCACAAGCACAAGCGGAGTGGATCGAGGCCGAAAAAATAAGAATCTAACAAAAATATGGGATGATTTAGATTACTATTTATTTTAGTTTTAATAATTTGTATTTTTTTAATTATTTGTATTGTTTTTTATTTTAATAAAATATTCTATTTATCTTATTTAAATGTTTTAAAAAGAACAAATAAAACACTGGGACCATAGTGACTCTATGTTTCTCAGAATCATAATTTTCACTGCCACGTCAGTAAAAGTAATTTTAGAATCACCAAAATCGTGATTATCATACTGAGTGAAGAGTTTGGGTTTTAAAGCAACTTTAAATACCCACTAAATTAATAAGTTGGTGAAGAGTGAACCACATTTTCCAACATAGTGACTGTACGTTTCTTTAACGCCATGGGCTTCTTTCTTTCATCAATTCATCCAAACCTAAATTAATGCACTTTGAATGCTCAAGGGTCTTACTTGTCCCTCACTAATACCGACGGAAAGAGAGTAAAAATGTGATCATAATTTCAATCACACTCGTTTAATATATATGTTCGTTTGTTTATTTTCACGTTCATTAGTTTTTATTGTTTATTTATATTCATTTAGCATTTAAACGAATAAAATAAAAACTAATACGAACAAACTTTATTATAAGAATGAACATAAATAAGAAAATCCGTTCATTTAAATGTTTGTGTTTATTTATTTTTCCGGTTCAAGTTAAACGAACAAATGTTTAACGAAACTCATTTGTTTTCATCCGATTCTTTTAAAACCCTACCTACAAGAGTTAATCTTGCCAAATAGGGGAACATAGTTCTATCCACAAATTGTCTGGTCTGCAATTTTAGGACCGGAACAATCTATCATCTCCTCCTCGAATGTGGTGTTACTAAGAAGTTGTGGTATTCCATCGCTCAATGAAGGATTGTGAAACTTCATGTCTTCAAAGATTTTGACCTTGTAAGTTGTAACAACTAGTGCAGATTTATCAACCTTTTCGAATTTCATTTGTATTATAATGGCTAAAAGAACAACTTGAATTTCGAAATCGAAGCTAATGTTCTTCTATAATATACCAATAATCCATAGAACATCTTTAATTTGTGCATTATAAAGGAGGAATAGAAGATATAACAAATTAACGACATATATATGAATGCAACTTGACATGATCTCTATGGAAGCTACTGATTCGGACCCATGTTGTGCAATGATCTTGATATTTTTTGTTTCAAATGCAATATGACCAAGGAGAGGATCTTACTGAAATCAGACATAAGTCTCATATGAAGAATCTCAAATATTATCAGTGATCACTTATATATTATGCTTAATCATATTCAACAATAATATTTAATTTACATGTAACAAAATTATCATTAAAATTCTAATAAATAATAAATATGTATAATGAGTAAAAGAATATTCAGCAGAAATATTACTGATCAATTTATAGTGAATGAAGTATAAACATTTTAAATTGACGAACTAAAAAAAGAGATAATTTTATGAAAAGCCTCTATTATTGTCATCCTCTTTGTCGTGGGAGCGTGGACAATTATGCCAACCTCTTGTATTGGTCTATAAATATCCTAAGAACATTTTTTTTTAAACTCACCTCTTACATCTTTAATTTCTGAATCAAATTAAATACAATCTCATTTATTTTTCATTTTCAGATCATAAATTGTATTATAAGAGGGTCTCGATATTTGTTTTATCTTTTGTTCTTGGTCGGATCCGACTACCATAAAGGAGGAAGCTTTTCGATTCTTTTTTCACAAATTCCATGAAAAATGGTAGGTTCGTCCACTTTTAATTAACCCGCTCTTTTGTAAATTGTTTGATCGACATAGCCAACACATTGAATAGCCATTCACAGTGGGAGAAATAAAAGCAGCAACTTGGGCTTGTGGTGAGGATAAACCCCCGGGCCCGATGGGTTTATTCTCAAATTTATGAAAACCTATTTCGATATTATTATTACGAATATTATGCGGTTTGTTAGAAATTTTGAAGCCACTGGTGTTTTTGGGAGAGGGTGTAATTCATCTTTCATCACTCTTTTACCAAAAATCAAAGATCCGTTGAACCTTGCGGATTACGGGCCTATTTCTCTTATCGGAAGCTTGTACAAGATATTGGCTAAGGCATTATCAATTCGGTTGAAAGGTGTAATAGACCATGTGGTGGGAGATACTCAATCGGCATACGTGAATGGAAGAAATATATTAGAAGGGCCGCTTGTTATCAACGAACTTTGTTCATGGGCAAAGAGGAAAAAAGAGAAGATGTTTATGTTCAAGGTGGATTTCGAGAAAGCATTTGACTCTATTAATTGGAATCATTTGAATTCGGTAATAACACAAATGAACTTTGGCACTAAATGGCGAAATTGGATTCACGGGTGTTTGTCATCGTCCTTTGCTTCGGTATTAATCAATGGCTCTCCGACAAAGGAATTTCATATTTCGAAAGGAGTTAGACAAGGAGATCCGTTTTCTCCTTTCTTATTCATTATTGCTATGGAAGGGCTTAATGTAGCTATGAAATCGGCTTGTGATAAAGGATTATTCTGTGGGAAGATGATTGGAGCTAACGGACCATCCGTATCTCACTTGTTTTATGCGGATGATGCAATATTCATAGGTAAAGCTTGTAAAGCAAATATGAAAAACTTAGCAAGGATTCTTAGATGCTTTCACGCCTCGTCCGGATTACAAGTCAATTTTCACAAATCCATGGTGTTCGGGATAGGCACATCTACCTCACAAGTTAGTAATTGGGCTATGCTTCTTGGTTGTATACCCGGTTCGTTTCCTTTTACCTACCTTGGTGTACCGGTTGGTGCCAATATTAATCTCAAAAAGCACTGGGTACCAATCATTGATCGCCTCAACGCTAAACTCTCTGGTTGGAAAGCTAAGAATTTGTTATTTGGTGGCAGATTGACACTACTCAAATCGGTTCTAAGCAGTTTGTCATTGTATTACTTTTCGTTATTTAGAGCTCCTAATTGTGTTATTGACCCGCTCGAGCAAATTAGACGAAGATTTTTACGGGGTGGTTACGGCACTGAGAAGAAAATAATTGGGTGGCATGGTCAACTGTCTTTAAGGTTGTAAATAACGTAAGGCGTGGCGTGGCGGCGAGGCTAAGCCTCAAGCTTTGTAAGACATGGCGAGACATGACGTTTTTCAAGGCGTGACAAGGCGGCAAAATTTTAATAAATTTTAGAATTTTTATATATACTTGTATATATATTTACTCTTATTAAGTTGTATCAATAAACAATAAATTAACAAAAAGTCAATGTTTTTACATTTCAATATACATCTAATCTAAATATAGTAACCTATTAAACAAAAATCAATGTTTTCAAATTTTAATATACATTTAATCTAAGATATAGTCACCAATTTATAATCAAAGATATTTATAGCCATTTTTAAATTCTTTTAACAGTTTTTAAGTTTTTTTTTTTTTAACATTTTTTTCATAACGCGTTACAAAAAACTTAGAAAATAACGCGTTAAAGCTCGCCATGGCGCGCTTTTTCACGTTTTCTGGACGCCACGCCTAACAACGACGTCTTGCATGTTTTCGTAACGTCGACGTCACGCCTCACGAAATGGCGCGCCTTGGCTCACGCCATGGCGCGTTATTTAGAACCTTGACTGTCTTAGCTTCAAAAGAAAAAGGAGGACTTGGCGTGGGTTCTTTAAAAACTCATAATTGTGCTCTTTTGACGAAGTGGTGGTGGAGACTTAGGGATAGCAATAGTTACATTTGGAAAGAGGTGATCACAACAATACACAATCTCAATTCCAAATCAGTGCAACATAAGTTAAAGGGGAATTCGGCAGGGGTTTGGAAAAAACATCACCAAAGTGGTTGCTGATATCGATAGTTTTGGTTTCAAATTCAGTGATTTTTTTCTCGTTACAAGCTGGGAATGGTAAAAGCTTTCTTTTTTGGAAAGACATATGGTTGGGCGACATTGCATTCCAGGAAAGATTTCCTACTCTTTACTCTATCGAATCACATAAAAACTGCACAATATCCTTCATCTCCTTGCTACAACCCGTTTAAATGGTGGTCCGGATAAATTGGTTTATAAATTATCTTCACCGGGAGTATATGAAGTAAATATGGCAAGGCCGTATATTGATGATAAAATTACAACAATTGGCTTTCTTAATATGCCTTGCTCGAGAATTGCCCCTCTAAAGGTCAGTTGTTTTGTATGGCGGGCAGCATTGGGAATAATCCCTGTGGCGAAGTGCTTAATTGATAGAGGGGTACAAATCGGCTCGATTCTTTGCAAGAGTTGTGCCATGGAGGACGAATGTGTCGATCATGCTCTTATTAGGTGCCCGAGAGCTCTCGACACTATGAGATGGATTTTTAATTGGTGCGGGATCCCCTTACCCTCTTTCTCTTCAGTGGTTGAAATTTTGGAATTTGGAGCCAATTGGGGGAATTGTCCTAAAATAAGAAAGGTTTTTATCACCATAATTCAGTGTATGTTATGGAGTATTTGGAAGGTGAGGAACGAACTGGTGTTTAACAACTTACAAAAAATATATACGGTCATTGCAGGGAAAATCATATCAACTTCTTTCATGTGGATTAAACATAGGAGCAATTTTTCATGTAAGTGGGCCGATTGGGGATGTTGTCCTTTTTCCTTTTCTTTGTAATTTTGTTTCTCCTTTTATTTACGCCCTCTTAGTTATTTGCTAAGTTGTGGTTGTTTTAATATATTTGCCGTTTCCAAAATCTTTTGTTCTTGGTGAAATAATAGTGAAAGGATTGATTAGGGATGACAATGGTCACCCGATTCACTAGATATCCATCCGATCCGATTCACTATCGGTGGATATGTGAGAACTAAATGGATGATTATTAGATATGGATATGAATGATTAGTGGATCGGATATGGATGACAATTTGTCATCCATGGATCATCTATTTATCACCCGAAATATAACTTTTAATATATAAATTTATAGGATTTTCTAACATATGTCTCTCTATTTATATGTAAATTCAATATGTGAATATGTTACATAGATTGTGATATGTATACATTTATATCCAAAGTTAGATAAATCATTTAAATAAGTATATAACTATAACAGCCAACCCCACAATATATAATCAGATATTTCAAATTTTAATTTTGTAAATATGAGTGTTCGAACATCTATTATTTAAATATAATTACGTTAGCAAAAAATAGTAACACATAAAATTGATCATAAAGTCTTTTAAAGACGTACATAAAGTTCGACATAAGTGTGTGGTTCACTCGAAAATCTTGAATGTATCCACATCAAATCGAAATATATAATGAAATGAACATACGTGTTTCTATCGAAGCTAGTACTATTGTAGTACATCTAATAGACAAATTATTATAAAGTTTTAGGTTAAAATCCAAATATCCAACGGATATCCATTTACCCGCATTATCCACTAGATATGGATATAGATGAATGATGCAAAGTTAAATGGATATGGATATGGATGATGGGAAAATAAATGGATATGGATATGGATATGACATCATCCGATCCATATCTGATCCATTGCCACCCCTAGGATTGATTGAGAGTTAAGTGAGGATAGTGCAATAACAAAAAAATTGTAAGTCCACAAAGCTTTTTGTAGCGCTTGTATAAGCAAGTGAGAAAAGAGTTTGTGAAGTCGAATCTTCTAAGTCTAATATAACTAGTAAAGAGTTCGTGTTAGGGTAAAAGTGGGTTAATTTGGTTCCTACGTTGTTGAAAGAAACAAAATATGGTATTTTTTTTCCATTTGTGTATAGAACAAGGTATTGATACAATTTATTTTCCAACGGTTAAAGACACGACACGATTAGTGAAGAAAATCTATTATTATTTATAATCTAGAGTCGTCGGCTATCTAACGTGTGAGATATTCCAAATAGTGGAATGGTATGCATTTCAAACTCCTGACTCTTTGGTTGCCCTATGTTTTAATTACCATAATTTGATTAATGGCATACTAATTCTTGAGGTATAATGATATTTAAACTTCTCAGTTACCCTAAGTTAATAACACATAGTCACAGACGTTTTTAGGTACTCCAAAAGTTGGTGGTATTAATGGCATACTAATTATTGAGGTATAATGATATTTAAACTACTCAGTTACCCTAAGTTAATAACATAGACGTTTTTAGGTACTCCAAAAGTTAGTGGTATCCACTTGGAATCTTAATGGTTTGAACGACCATAATGTGATTAATGACATACTAAATATTGATGTATAATGATATTTAAACTGTTGAGTTACCCTAAGTTATTAACACAAACGTTTTTAGGTACTCATAAGGTTGGTGGTTTTGTGTTTTTCTATATAAGTTAGTTCGCCAGAAAAGTTACTTTTCCATCAACAAGCCCCATAACCACGTACAATTATGTCTCTTTCGAAAAACATGTCTCACTCCAAGATTGGCGCCCTTTACCCAACTAGAGAAGATTGGGTTGTTCATGTACGGCTTTGTAGAATGTGGGAGGCAATAAATACGAAAATCGGTGATGTCTTACTTGGGTTGGAGATGGTTTGTCCCACCCCGCAAAATGGCGGAACCGAGGTGTACAGAGAATACGGTATCAGAGATTCAAAAGTTACATCAACATAAGTAAACCAAACATAATCAACATAGATAAATAGGTTTAAAATAGCATACTTATTACAATCATCCGAAAATATCAAAATACGGCTACAGCGTTTGGGATACTAAGGAATTAACAAAGCAAAATAAATTCCATGCAAGTAATCCACGTAGCCAAGCAAGCATAACGTCAAAAAGTGTAACCTCAAATCCCTGAAAAGCGTTAAAATACGACGTCAACATAAAGTTGGTGAATTATCCGCAATAATTAATGAAAACATAATAGTATAAAAGTTTCAATACGTTTTGACCCAAAAGTGTTATGATTTGAAGATAAGTCATTTGAAAATGATGTTTCAAAATATACGTGAAGTATACAAAACCTTTTGATAAAATACTCATACATATACCATAAAAATACCATAATCATTTCATAAAAATAGCATACTGGATAGATAATAGCCTTAGGTAAATACTGTACACCTGAACCATAACAATACTGGCAACTAACCCCACCTAGTGCATTACGCTAGGTTGTCCTCGAATTCAACGGTCATAACATTACTAACACGGACAGGGCGCATCCATCATCCATCGTGTTAGAAATGAGGGTTTGTTAGACCCATATAGCGCTATATATACGAACCGGCGGCTAAAAGCTAACAGGTGTGTATACGGGGCCTCGTTCTACCACAAAGGCGGAACAAGTTGGGTAATGCTAACCTAAAGGCATTCATATCCAAAATACATACCATAATACATAATATACCATAAAATACATTTATACGACGCTAATCATGCCCAAAAATGTAAAAGCGGTAAAAAGGGCAACGAATAACTCACTGAATAGCAAAGCAATCCAAACACGATATGTCGGGAAATAATCAGATACGGTCAAGCTCCCACGTCTAAGTGCCCTAAACATCACGTAAATAAACATGTCTAAGTATCTCTAAGTCTAGTGGGATATGCCTTAACGATTAACGTTTTATACGGGTTTTAAAATGACCAACAGGAACATCGATTTAACAGAATTACAAACGTTTCGGAAAGTCAGCAAGCTAGTTACGTGATTTGCAAGGAGTGTTACGTGATCCTCATACTTACGTGAACTACAAGTCACGTAAGTGACAAGTTACGTGACATGCAAGGAGTTACGGGACAAGAGTTACGGACCAAGAGTTAATTACGTGATTTGCAAGTTTCGTGACATGGGAGTTACGTGATATAGGACTTACGTGACCCAGGGAGTTACGTGTTTATCATAGTTACGGGTTTAGAGGTCTAGTTACGTGCCAGGAATAATTACGTGCTCCAGTTACGTGCACGTAACACAGTTACGTGACGTAACTGGGTTTTTACGAAAAATTACATTCGGACGACGATTCAGAGTGTTTTTAGGCATCAAAACCATCCATAATCGAAAACCCTATGTCCAGAATACATTTAAGTACAATAACCCTCAATAAAATCCGAGTTTTGATGATAAAAAGTGATGTTTTCGAGTTTGAAACAAAATAATAAAGTTTAAAACCAAATTCGAGAAATACTTACCCGATCGAACTGAAATTTGGAGGATAGATGAAGGTGATTACGGTGAACAATGAACAAGCTTCAAAAGTGAATTCCGACGGTCGGATCTCTAGAAAATTTAGAGAGAAGTGTGGGTGTTTGTGTGTGTTTTTAGAGAGAGAGAGGAAAATGGTGAGAAATGTGTGTGTAGGTGAATGAGAGAAGAATAGGAAAAAAAATCTGGTGTCTAATAAGACAAATGGGTTGGTGGGGGACTAAAATTGTAATAGAATCTCCCATAGGACTAGTTTTGTAATAAAGTTTCTGAAAGGGCTAAAGTTGTAATACTTTTTAAACGTTAATCTTAATCGTATAAATAAGGCATAAAACCCCTAAACTTATCATAAGAGCATACTAGACTTATACTAAAGGTACTTAGAAATACACGATCCCGACATAACGATTCGAACCACATAAAATCCAACATACGATACTCATAAATACGAGAATACGAATACAATACTCATAAAATACGAATACGATAAAACATAAAGGGATACAATAGGGTCAAAACATGAACATAAATAATAAACGAATACGGGTCGAAAGAAATATACCTAGAAATTCGCGGAATGTCACAGTCTCCCCAAGTAAAAAGAAATTTCGTCCCCGAAATTATCACCTGGTACTACTTCCGGGGGAAAGGTGAGGCTACTTCCGCAGAATTTCATCTTCGCGTTCCCAAGTGAACTCAGCTCCAA
>CAJVGC010000589.1:22297239-22543952 GCA_910822075.1 Senecio squalidus
ATAACATTACTAACACGGACAGGGCGCATCCATCATCCATCGTGTTAGAAATGAGGGTTTGTTAGACCCATATAGCGCTATATATACGAACCGGCGGCTAATGTGTATACGGGGCCTCGTTCTACCACAAAGGCGGAACAAGTTGGGTAATGCTAACCTAAAGGCATTCATATCCAAAATACATACCATAATACATAATATACCATAAAATACATTTATACGACGCTAATCATGCCCAAAAATGTAAAAGCGGTAAAAAGGGCAACGAATAACTCACTGAATAGCAAAGCAATCCAAACACGATATGTCGGGAAATAATCAGATACGGTCAAGCTCCCACGTCTAAGTGCCCTAAACATCACGTAAATAAACATGTCTAAGTATCTCTAAGTCTAGTGGGATATGCCTTAACGATTAACGTTTTATACGGGTTTTAAAATGACCAACAGGAACATCGATTTAACAGAATTACAAACGTTTCGGAAAGTCAGCAAGCTAGTTACGTGATTTGCAAGGAGTGTTACGTGATCCTCATACTTACGTGAACTACAAGTCACGTAAGTGACAAGTTACGTGACATGCAAGGAGTTACGGGACAAGAGTTACGGACCAAGAGTTAATTACGTGATTTGCAAGTTTCGTGACATGGGAGTTACGTGATATAGGACTTACGTGACCCAGGGAGTTACGTGTTTATCATAGTTACGGGTTTAGAGGTCTAGTTACGTGCCAGGAATAATTACGTGCTCCAGTTACGTGCACGTAACACAGTTACGTGACGTAACTGGGTTTTTACGAAAATTACATTCGGACGACGATTCAGAGTGTTTTTAGGCATCAAAACCATCCATAATCGAAAACCCTATGTCCAGAATACATTTAAGTACAATAACCCTCAATAAAATCCGAGTTTTGATGATAAAAAGTGATGTTTTCGAGTTTGAAACAAAATAATAAAGTTTAAAACCAAATTCGAGAAATACTTACCCGATCGAACTGAAATTTGGAGGATAGATGAAGGTGATTACGGTGAACAATGAACAAGCTTCAAAAGTGAATTCCGACGGTCGGATCTCTAGAAAATTTAGAGAGAAGTGTGGGGTTTTTAGAGAGAGAGAGGAAAATGGTGAGAAATGTGTGTGTAGGTGAATGAGAGAAGAATAGGACAAAAAATCTCGTGTCTAATAAGACAAATGGGTTGGTGGGGGACTAAAATTGTAATAGAATCTCCCATAGGACTAGTTTTGTAATAAAATTTCTGAAAGGGCTAAAGTTGTAATACTTTTTAAACGTTAATCTTAATCGTATAAATAAGGCATAAAACCCCTAAACTTATCATAAGAGCATACTAGACTTATACTAAAGGTACTTAGAAATACACGATCCCGACATAACGATTCGAACCACATAAAATCCAAATACGATACTCATAAAATACGAGAAATACGAATACAATACTCATAAAATACGAATACGATAAAACATAAAAGGGATACAATAGGGTCAAAACATGAACATAAATAAATAAAACGAATACGGGTCGAAAGAAATATACCTAGAAATTCGCGAATGTCACAGTCTCCCCAAGTAAAAAGAAATTTCGTCCCCGAAATTATCACCTGGTACTACTTCCGGGGGAAAGGTGAGGATACTTCCGCAGAATTTCATCTTCGCGTTCCCACGTGAACTCAGCTCCAAAACGGGAATTCCAACGAACCTTGACAATCGGGATCTTGCTTCGTCGTAGACTCTTAACATCACTAGCAACGATCTCAATCGGTTCCTCAACGAAATGAAGCTTATCATCAATCTGGAGTTTCTCAAGCGGAACTAATAACGTCTCGTCAGCCAGGCATTTCTTCAACTGAGATACATGAAATACATTGTGTACGCTACTCAGTTCTGCCGGCAAATCTAGTCGATACGCAGCTGGGCCGATGCGGGCTAAAATCTTGAACGGACCCGTGTATCTCGGACTCAGCTTGCTGCGCTTCACGAATCGGACAACCCCTTTCCATGGAGATACCTTCAATAACACCATATCTCCAACACTGAACTCAAGAGGCTTTCTGCGCTTATCAGCATACTTTTTCTGTCGATCTCTTGCAGTAATTAATCGTTCCTTGATCTTGAAGATCTTGTCAGTGGTCTCTTGTATAATCTCCGGACCAGAAATCTGACTATCTCCAATTTCTGCCCAACATACAGGCGATCGACACTTGCGGCCATACAAAGCTTCAAAAGGTGCACACTTGATACTCGGGTGATAGCTGTTGTTGTACGAGAACTCAATCAACGATAAATGAACGTCCCAACTACCACCAAAATCAATTGCGCAGGCTCGAAGCATATATTCCAAGGTCTGAATAGTTCTCTCACTCTGACCATCGGTCTGCGGATGATAGGCGGTACTCATATCTAACCTTGTACCCATAGCAGTCTGGAATGTCTTCCAAAATCGTGAGGTGAAACGAGCATCACGATCGGAATTAATCGATACAGGGACTCCGTGTTTCGATACAATCTCTGCAATATACAAACGCACGAATCTCTCCATCGGATAATTCTCACGAATCGGTAGGAAATGAGCAGACTTCGTCAATCGATCAACAATAACCCAGATACTGTTATAACCACTCGAAGATCTCGGAAGCTTCGTAACGAAATCCATAGTAATACGCTCCCATTTCCATTCGGGAATCTTCGGTTGTTGGAGTAGCCCAGACGGTTTCTGATACTCAATCTTCACTTTGGAATAGGTCAAACATCGACTAACATACTCGGCGATCTCACGCTTCATACCCGGCCACCAATAGAACTCTTTCAAGTCATGATACATTTTGTCGGAACCCGGATGAATGGAATAGTTAGACTTATGGGCTTCGTCCAGAATCAACTGACGGATACAAATCGGAACCCAAATACGCTCGAGGAAATACAGAACTCCATCCTCCTTCGGTTCTAATTCCAACGCCAACTTATACAACCTTTCCTCTTTAACACGGTCCTCTGCCATAATACCTTCCTGTGCTTGAATAATCCGAGCCTTCAAGCTCGTCTGAATAGATATCATCATAGAACGGATACGGACTGGTTTGACTGTTTCCTTACGACTTAGTGCATCAGCAACAACGTTCGCCTTACCAGGGTGGTAGCGTATGTCGCAATCATAGTCGTTCAATAACTCAACCCAGCGTCGTTGTCTCATGTTCTGCATCTTCTGATCGAATATGTGCTGAAGACTCTTGTGGTCGGTGAATACAGTACACTTGGTCCCATACAGATAATGCCTCCAAATCTTCAATGCGAATACGACGGCTCCCAATTCTAGATCATGTGTCGTGTAATTCTGCTCATGGACTTTCAACTGACGCGAAGCGTAAGCTATAACTTTGCCATTCTGCATAAGCACACAACCCAGACCCTTGTGCGAAGCGTCGCAATAAACAACAAAATTCTCGGAACCAACTGGCAGACTAAGAATAGGAGCGTCACACAACCGCTGCTTCAATACCTGAAAGGCTCTCTCCTGATCGGAACCCCAAACGAATGGTTCACTCTTCTGTGTCAACTTTGTCATAGGTGAAGCGATTTTGGAGAAGTTCTCGATGAATCGGCGATAATACCCAGCAAGACCCAAAAACGAACGGATTTCGGTCGGTGACTTTGGTGCAACCCAACTTTTAACAGCTTCAATCTTAGCAGGATCAACGTGAATACCCTTCGCGCTAACCACGTGGCCAAGGAATTGAACTTCGGATAACCAGAACTCGCACTTAGAAAATTTCGCATACAACTTTTCCTTTCGAAGCACTTCTAGAACAAGACGCAAATGCTCTTCATGTTCCTTGCGACTTCGGGAATAGATCAGAATGTCGTCGATGAATACGATAACGAATTTGTCAAGATACGGACGACAAATACGGTTCATTAGATCCATGAATGCTGCAGGGGCGTTTGTCAGACCAAACGGCATCACCATGAACTCATAATGACCATATCGAGTACGAAAGGCGGTCTTAGGTATATCATCTTCCTGAACTCTCAACTGATGATAACCAGAGCGAAGATCGATCTTAGAGAAATAGCAAGAACCCTGAAGTTGATCGAATAAGTCGTCAATACGAGGAAGGGGATAACGGTTCTTCACAGTCAGCTTGTTTAACTCCCGATAATCAATACATAAACGCATGGAGCCATCCTTCTTCTTAACAAAGAGGACAGGAGCACCCCACGGGGAGAAACTAGGACGGATAAAACCCTTATCATAGTTACGGGTTTAGAGGTCTAGTTACGTGCCAGGAATAATTACGTGCTCCAGTTACGTGCACGTAACACAGTTACGTGACGTAACTGGGTTTTTACGAAAAATTACATTCGGACGACGATTCAGAGTGTTTTTAGGCATCAAAACCATCCATAATCGAAAACCCTATGTCCAGAATACATTTAAGTACAATAACCCTCAATAAAATCCGAGTTTTGATGATAAAAAGTGATGTTTTCGAGTTTGAAACAAAATAATAAAGTTTAAAACCAAATTCGAGAAATACTTACCCGATCGAACTGAAATTTGGAGGATAGATGAAGGTGATTACGGTGAACAATGAACAAGCTTCAAAAGTGAATTCCGACGGTCGGATCTCTAGAAAATTTAGAGAGAAGTGTGGGTGTTTGTGTGTGTTTTTAGAGAGAGAGAGGAAAATGGTGAGAAATGTGTGTGTAGGTGAATGAGAGAAGAATAGGACAAAAAATCTGGTGTCTAATAAGACAAATGGGTTGGTGGGGGACTAAAATTGTAATAGAATCTCCCATAGGACTAGTTTTGTAATAAAATTTCTGAAAGGGCTAAAGTTGTAATACTTTTTAAACGTTAATCTTAATCGTATAAATAAGGCATAAAACCCCTAAACTTATCATAAGAGCATACTAGACTTATACTAAAGGTACTTAGAAATACACGTTCCCGACATAACGATTCGAACCACATAAAATCCAAATACGATACTCATAAAATACGAGAAATACGAATACAATACTCATAAAATACGAATACGATAAAACATAAAAGGGATACAATAGGGTCAAAACATGAACATAAATAAATAAAACGAATACGGGTCGAAAGAAATATACCTAGAAATTCGCGAATGTCACATGGTTATGGCTGATGATGAGGTCATTTCTAATTTGTTTGAAAATTTTAAATGCCGGAAAAAGATTACGCCACAAAAACAGTTAATATACAATAATTTCTACCATGTTTTTTATGTACAACGATGAAAACTGTGGGGGGTTAAATTAGTTTCTTACATGTTTTTTTTTTTTTTTTACCAAAAAGGGCGGTTCGATACAAGGTTTCATCACTAGAAATCATATACGAAAGTTTAAGGCTCTTCTCGAAGAGGGCCATGTATATCAAATCTCGAGGTTCAGAGTGATTGAAGGTCAAATGGGATATAAAGCTGTCCCGAAGCAATACCGCATCTGTTTCAACATTGCAACATCGGTTCGTAAACTTGAAGGTGGTCATGAGGAGTTTCCATTGAATGTGTATAGTTTCACACCAACGAAAGTTCACCTAGAGAGAATCAACAACAATTCCCTCATCACTGGTGTCGGTTTTTCTTTTCTCTAAATGTTTATGTTTTCTTTCCTATATCCAGTTTTTTGTGGGTTGTTGTCGTTCACATGACATATGGCTATGTGTTTACAGATGTAATACGGTGTTTGGTAGGTGCAGGCGAAATTATTCGCCTTGACAATTAAAAAAAAAAGTGTGAAACGCGACGTTAAGATATCTGTTAGCAGGTTATTATTGTGTATTTTCCTTTGTTTCTGCCTACCTTCTTTCTGTCACGTTTATACTAACCTTCCCTTTTGTATGTTGCTTACTACTTACTAATTAAATAGTACCACCGACAAAGTAATGACTGTGACCCTGTGGGGAAAACTTGCTGAGTCACGAACAATGATCAGAATCGGGAGTTTTGTGTCTAATTTTCAGGTCATTATGTTTTTGTTTTAATAGGTGACGTCTAATAATTTCACGTTCGGTCAAAAAGAGAATTAAATATATTTCGTGACAAATCTCTTTACAAAATTGTCACCGCGCAACGCGCGGAAATACGCCTAGTTCTAAGGTAAAATACGATAAATGAATTAAGGTGTGTTAGTTAACACTCAACAGAAACAACTATAGAATAAAGCATTTTCTACTCTCATTTAATTAACATTAGCATTAATTAAGTGACTAGTGAAAATTACCAATTTTAAATTAATATATAGAAGAATTAATTGTAAAACTCATTTCTGTTAAGATGGTTAGCACTCTTTACATATGTGTTAGAGATTATGGGTTCTACCCTCCTTCTCATCCATTTTTTTTAATCTTATTTTTTTCTTTTTTCATTTTAACCCTAAACTATTACTATTTTCTATATATAACACAATACTATTAATTACACTTTAAATTATTTATTATTAATTATATTAGTACCATTTTTATTAATTAGTATAATTATACTTTAAATTTTTGATAATTAGTATCATTTTTGTAATTTTTATAAAAAGTTTTTTAATTATTATTATTATTATTATTATTATTATTATTATTATTATTATTGTGAAAACTAACAATAACATTTTCATTCTTAAAAGAAAAGATTAAGATCTAAAATAGAAAACTAAAAAATTACGATAAAATTACTAATATTATTATTATTTATTATACTAATAGTTATTAATAATAATTATAACCAAAATACAAAATACATAGTTATATAAACATTTTAAATTAGAGAAATTAAATTTTGCCTAAGTTAAAATTTAGATTACTGACTAAAAATGTACACTTTCATTCAAATTGTTGATTATATTTCTTTTTAATTGTAAACGTCTAAGAAGTTAAGTGAATGTTAATGATATATAAATAAAATGGATATAAAATTTTATCTTAAACTTTATGATTTTTAAGAGGAGTATTTTTAAGCCGCCACAACGCGCGGATGGCAAAATTCCTTGTTACCGTCATTTATTATTGTGTTTCTTAGTTGTGATAACAATGTCACGTATACATGAATTTTTTTTGATCTTATGATTACAAACAAACGTTCAAATTTAAGAAAAAGTTTTAAAAAGAGATTTCAAAAGCGTAAAATTAGAGATAACGTTTAAACAATAGCTATAAAGAGCTCTCATTACTTATATGTTTATGTTTCAAAATATATTTATGAAATGTATTTTAAACACTTTTCTAAACATAAAAACATTGTGTCGTAGTTCTCCAAGACTTCTCCCAACGTTGACGTAAATTCGACGAGTTACTTTAATGTTACGTCAGACGTTAAAATTGACTGACCACTGACAACATCCTAACCCGTCAGTTACTTTTGGGTCCCACATATTATTTATTTATTATTTTAAAAACAAAACATCAAATATAACAATATCATTTAAATTAAAAAAAAAAACACATGAGCAAAGAAAAAGAAAAAGTTTAACTGGGATTTTGTGTTTCCATAGTCGGGAAACCGAAGTTTTCGAAACCGACACACATCGGTGCCATCAGTGACAACCAACTGACGGGCGTCGGTTCCCTCCATCTAACCCGTTGATATCGATCCTGGTTTATTTTACTACTACTGTTACGTAACGGTAGGTACTGTTACCTTATTAAATCTAGCCATAATTATTAGTATGTTAAGCTTATAATAAAACATTAATACTAGATCTACCGGAAAGTCAAACACATGGATCAAAATATTGAGATCTGGTAGATTGTTACGGAAACGGATGGAATACAGGTTGGGCTATGGCCCAAGATACTTTTTAGCTTCCGTTGTTGGCATTACATAGCTTGGGCTTCTGAGTCCAAATATTATCTTTAATGAGGCATATTACTCTCTAATTTAAATTGCATCATTGTCTTTAGATTTGTGTTTTTTACATTGTTTAATGGTTAAAGGCTGAAACATAAAACCCCGAACTCGTACGAAGCACGAGTCCCTACTAGTTAGAGATTAATTTTCACTTATCATATTATAACCTTTACAAAGCATAGTTTGGAAGTTTATGTTTTTATTAATGGAATCTATAAAACCCCAAATATATTTATAACTTTGATTTGATGATATCCTATGATATCGTGTGTTGGGTCTAATTAGGTATTTGGAGGACGGTCTGAGGGGCTTAAATGTTACTTAAATTTAGCGTAGAAGACTTCAAAAGGATTCGGATTACTATGATATCAACTGAAATAAGATAGAAGGATAGTGATAGCGTTTTCTTAACGAGTACTTGTTAGTACTTTATCTCTATCTACTTCTATTTATAACTTTTATACGTTTTTCTTTGATTATCTATACTTCATATAATATCTACTCAAGTTAGCCTAACTCGGAAAAAAAGACACTTTCAAGCACACAACCGCTAAACTGAAGGTTTTAAGTCTTGAATGCTCGTTTTGCACGGTAAAAAAACCTGAAGACAGACTTGAATATTTTGTCTACATTGTACGTCTACACTCTAGAACCCATCGGATACATACAACTGCGGATGTAAGCTATGTATTTCTATTTCTACTGACATTTTTTAATTAAATACAATTTGTACAGTTGTTGATTGTGATTGTATGTATATCTGAATTCATGAAATTAATTGACTTGTTAATGACCTGACACCTAGGACAGATGAAGTTTTGGGCAATGTAAACAGGCATTTAATGCTCAAATTAGTGAGCCCAAAGCATAAAACATAACTTAACTCTAAAAAACAAAAAACAAATTCTTTTGATTATAGGTTACTAGTAGTGTATCCTGCTATGTGTCGGGATGCTAAAGAACGTACGCGATTGACTTTTTACTTTGATTAGTTTAAAAACCTAATTTCAATAAAGTATAGTGTCATTAATTAAAGAAAACTAGATGTGTTTTCTAGAAAAAATTTCAAAAAAATTTAGAAAATAGAAAACTATTCAAATGTGATTTATTTAGAAAAAATTTCTTAGAAAACAGAAATCTCCGTTTTCTAAGTTATAACTAAATTTGGAAAACTTACTTTTATAGTTTTTAACTATTTATCGATTTAGAAATGGAAAACTCCACTTGACAACTAAACGTGTCTTCAAAATTTTCGAATGTTATCTAGAGATAAAAATTATTTTCTTTTTCTTGAAAATTGGAAAAGGAAAACTTAGAAATATTTTCTATAACTAAACGTAACCTAAGTTTTTCACTTTTTGTAATAACATTATTATTGTTCATGCAAAATTTTCATTTCATTTAACATATTTTTCTATACATTCATTAATTATTACATTTTAAAGTGATATTAAGCATTATTAATAAGAACATTTAAGTATTATTAAGAAAATCATTCGTTACTTTTAATGATATTATAACTACTCTGCAAAAAAAATTGATAATCAAGATTGAATGGATTATGACCATTTATTTCAAATCAATGGTTAAGATTTCATTTTTAAAATCCAAACTTAAAACTGAAAAGAATAATATGCATTATATAGGAGTAAAGATAGTTGCGAAGACGATAGTATATATAATTATCTATACTATCTATAATATATTTGGATATTTTAGTTTTAATGTTGAAATTTGAAGTACTAATATATTAATTTACACTTATTCCTAAATCAAAATTACTAGACATCTCATGCATTTGTCGTCATCATTATCTATATATATTTACATGCCAATTATCATCTTCTAATTTACATTCTAAATAATAATGATATGTTTGCCTTTTTAGTAACTTAAATGTGGTAAATTTGACAACTATTAACAATAATCATGTAATTATGCTACTCAATATTTACGCCTTTATAAAAAATTGTAAAATATTTCATACACCCGATATTTTGCATTATTCTATTTTAATTTAAAACAATCAAAACTCGATCACTATCATCCGTAAATTTATTGTCATGTAAAACGATATTGTTATTGATTGATTCTGAAATTTTAACTAATTATTTATGTTATAACGCGCGAGTATCTTACTAGTACATCTATAACAAATATAAATCAATGGGGTTCAAAGGTTAATATCAATTCCAAACCTAGAACTTAAACTTCATAGAACAAGATGGACTTTTAAGCATCATATTAAACTGAAATGTTGCTGCTTTATTGAACCAAAGCTATTAGCTACAATGTTAACTTTTAGAAGAAATGTTTTTACAAAAACTCATGTGCAATTTGTTTAACATTAATCGATTGTTTTTGTAATGCTTAAATTTAAATATATTTAATTGTTGGGAAAAGAAAATTGTATTAAATAAGTAAGATTGCAAAACCAAATGTGTTGGTTTCTACAATGAAATAAAGATATCGACAAGCTAAAGCCTCGAGAGTTATGGCTCTTTTTCAATCTTCTAGGGGTTTGTTTGTCTGTATAATATAGTTCGATTATGTAAAACACATTAATGGACCATCCTCAACTACTAACGAGATTGTTAACCCCTATATTATCCTGACCAATTTAAATATTAGAATTGCTTTAAAATTTAAATAACTTGTTCAACTAGACAAAACTAAACATACGACTAAATTTTGAATAGATAAATATATAATTATCAAAGTTTAAGTGGGGATATATGTAATTCTCCCTTAAGAAAATAGACAAATATGTGATTTCCAATATTAAAATGGGTATATTTATTATTTTAAAGTTTAGTGGGTAAAATATGTAATTATCAAATTTTTATTTGGGTATTTTATGCAACTGTCCCCTCTTATTTTAAAATCATCTACAATGGTGAAACTTTTCAAAAGATGTATATATTTGTCATGTCATTAATATCATTCTACCATCAATATTTTTATTTTATAAAATAACGTATTATATTAACATACAATGGTAATGTATTGTAATTTTGTGTTATTAGTAGATAAATTTTAAAATCGGTATACAAAGGACTTCAATAAAAGCTCATTCTATTTATATACGATTATCGATATACTTTTTTACTTTCTTCCCTAAAGGCAAATAAGTTTATATAAATAACAGACCAAACTTTAAAACCATATGAAACACGAAGCAAGGTTATTGAACCACCCTATCTAACCAACCACAAACAATGAGTTCACAGGCCGCAAAATATATTAACCACAAACCAACGAACAAATACTATATTTTTCTAGTGACCAAAAAAGAAGTAAACTGACCAAATATTGTCTTAACAGGGTTCCTTGCTGCTTGGTTCTTCGCACCATCACCGATTAGACGCTCAACATTAAGGAAAGCAACATAACACGGTGTAGTTCTGTTTCCTTGATCATTAGATATGATCTCAATCCAAACACGCTTCCAAACGGAGACACATGAGTAAGTTGTTCCCAAGTCAATGCCTATAGTCGGGGCGTAGTCTCCACCTCCGACCATTACTTTCAACGTTTAATATTAAAAAAAAAAAGTAATTGTAAGTTTTCGTTATACCGTGACATTATATGAATATATATAGATTTTTTTTTTTTTTTTGATAAAGATTGTTCTTTTTCTTATAGGCAAATACCATAATAATATCAATATCATTAAATATTTAAAAGATTTAATAATTCAAGAAGGTAAAAACTATTATTTTAAACAAAATTGTGTCTAAATCTAATTATAAAAGTTATATGTATATGAAATTGTTAAATTTTAATTATAGACTTAGTCAAATATGAGATATGATCATCTATGATATTACTATTTATGATTATATATGATATTACTAGAATTATATGTGATAATACTAAAATCACATATGATTGTACCGTGAATCATATATGATATTACTATTTATTTAACTTTTAAAAACTCATAAGACAATAACACAAATGAATTTAATTCTAGATAGAAATTTAAAACACAATAATGTTATATGATGTATAACCTATATGAACTCGGAAAAATTTTGAATTTTTACCACTTTTTACTTTTTCGTTTATGGTCAAATGTTGAAATTCGTGAAGTAATATCACATGTGATTTTTATATTAAATTGAAATTTCAAAACGCAAATACGATATATGATGTATATTGAACTAAAATAAAAAATAAAACACAAAAAATTACCCGTTATACGACTAGTATCACATGTGATAAAAATATGATTTTATAATATAAAATTTCAAAGCCCATAAAAAAAACCCGGAAAAAAATTTCGTCGAAAGTATATCAAGTGGTTGCTCTATAGAAAGAGAATATAATGTTCGTTATAATGGTGTAAATTATTCATTTAATATATTAATAGTTTTTGACATATTTAGTTCTCAAAAAATATTAAATTAAAGTGATTTTTTAAATTAAGAGATATGATTGATGCATTTGTTTTCAAAATTTTTAATAATCTTTCATTATCTCAACCCGGTCAAATATAACACATTAGGAGAAGATTATGAAAAATATTTATTAACTTAAGAATTAATATAATAAAACTCAAGAAAATTTTGTGTTTATCTTTAACATTGTTAATTTCTCGAGATTAAAATTAGGGGAATGAAAAGAAAAGCTCGAATACCGGTCGTTTTTTTTCTTTTGAGCTCATTATTTCTTATCGAACTCCATAAAAACTCGATTTGAATGTGGTCGAACGTACTCAAAGGAACCGTGGATTTACAGATGCCAAAGGTTAATTGGAAGGAGATTCAGTGATGGAAAAGTGCAAGAAGATATGAAGTTGTGGCCTTTTAAGATCATTCAAGGGTCTACCGACACACCAAAGATCGTTGTCAACTACAAATGTGAAGAAAAGGAATTTTTGGCAGAAGAAATTTCATCAATGATTCTTGGAAAGATGAAAGAAACTGTTGAGGCGTACTTGGAAAAGTTGTTAAAAAGGTTGTGATAACTGTCCCAGCTTATTTTAATGATTCACAGTGGCAAGCAACGAAGGATGTAGTAGCTATTGCTGGTTTGAATGTCATTCGCATGATCAACGAGCCTACATCATCTGCAATCTCGTTTGTTCCGGACAATAAGTCTGATGTTATTGGCAAGGTGAATGTGCTTATATTTGATTTAGGTGGTGGTACTGTTGATGTCTCTATAATGACCATTGAGAGAGGGGGTATTTAGGAGTGAAAGTTGTCGCTGGTGACACTCATTTAGGATGTGAGGATTTCGATAATCGTATGGTGGATCACTTATGGCATAAACCTTTGAAAAGTTTAAGAATAACATAAATCTCAATTAGTATTAAATGAGTTTAATATAAATGACGATTTTTAAGAGGTTAATGTTAGAAATTAGGGTTTGTATGTGATAATCTTTGATTTCTCAGTGTATCGTGTAAATTCACTTTCCGTATTAAGTATTTCGACCCTATCAATTGTCTGGGTTGCACGAAATCCTAATCGGGATAATACAAAGAGAATTGTCAATTTGTGTTCTTGGCACTGAATCACAAATCGGAAAAGTAAAGGAAATTGTATGAATTTTTGTATGGAAAAAATGAGACAGATACATCAGTTTTAGAAACCAATCATAAGGCAGTTTTGTGACGGTTACCGACGGTTTTCAGACACTTCTAACTGTCTGAAAACAGTCCCAAAAGTTGGGAATTTGGCGGGAAATTTAAGGTAACACCTTAAAGCTTATTAGTAAAAATCGTTCAGCAAGGGGCTCTGCCCCTTGACCCCTACTTTACTGTCGTGGTTGAGTTCATATCAGCTCAACGAGTGTGCACTCCACACTTCCTTGACTCGTATCCGAGCTGAATATGAAGTCACATCAGTCTCTAGTAAATCACATTACCTAAATGACCGTCGATGACACTAAAATCACTAACAGTTAATAAACTTAAATCTCTTCAAAGATATGTCATTATAAACTTAGTCTCACTATAGTTGCTTAAATAATAAACTTCTTCATGATCTATAAACCTTTTTATTAAGCTTCCGGTGGATGCTCTATATGAGTTTATACTTTAAAGAGATAACCATCCGAATCATTTATTATTTATTTATTTATTTTAACGTTTACTAGTTCTTGTATCATGTTGATTTTTATATGTAATAATCGACCCCGAGAAAAACAATTTTAGTCGCTAGATAAATAGTTAACTTAAATATATGAATGGGTCATTAACTTTAAACCTATATTATTTAAGTGTTTACAGCAAAGATATGAGTTTAATATGTCCAAGATGTAGATGCGAAATAAGCATATAGACGAAAATAAGATGTTTGACATTTGAAACTTAAATGAGAAATGAAAAACAGAAAGAAAAAAAAAACAATTTATTTATGGTAATACATTTTTAATATTGGGTATATATCAATTCTATGAAAATAGATATTTCTCAAACCCATCTAAGGTGCTGTTCTTTTGAACCAAAGGTTTTTCCTCTGAATCTGAATACCAGCTCTGAATAATCAGAGGTGGTCCAAAAACTCTGAATCTGAATCAATATACTATGTTCTTTTTTCCTTCGTAACATCTGTTTTACTATATTAGTACTAAACTGTTGCATTTATAAACCGTCTTAAATAAAAACATTCATAAAAATGTTCAAACATAGTGGCAACATTTTTCAAATAAAGATAATATTCAAACAACATTTTCAACATTTTGCATTAATTGTGCCGCAAGTTGATCTCGACAATTGATCATATATTGTTGATCTGTTGTATTTCCATGTGGTTGAACCTCGTCTTCATCGTACTCGTCCCCGTCTTGTACATTCTCGTTAGCATGTACTTCACCTCGATCATATTCGGAGAACAAATCATCACTTAATCCTTATTTTCGTATAAAATTATGAATAGCAAAACATGCAATAGTAATATCTCTTTGTTTCACCAAAGAATACGGAGCTATTCTCTTCAAGATGGGAAAACGTGCTTTCAAAACACCAAAAGCACGCTCAATCCATACATATTCATATTACTTATTTGAACAAATTAATAAACTAATTGTCTAACATCAATCTCAAGATATAAAAATAATTAACAGAAGAAAATTCACATAAAAGTCAATGTAATAGTAGGAGTTTATATGCAATCGAAAACAAATACATATTAAAAAAAATTATATCACTTAAATCTAACAAACAATCGTCAATATCAATTTATATAACGAAATCAAGTGACAAACCGCTGAAAAAAAATCAAAAATTACTTGAAATTAAGGATGGAAAACTTACTGGTGAAAAGAAAGAGGTAATCAGAGGTAAAAAGAGGTTTTTTATGTAGGGTTGAATCAGAGGTAAAAAGAGGTTTTTTGTCTCTGGTTGAAAAAAAAAAAGAACAACAAAATTTTTAAAACCTCTGACCGGGTCAGAGATCAGAGCCTATTCAGACTTTTTTTTTAAAGAAGAACAGCACCTAAGTTGGTTGGTTTGATTTGTTATTATTATTACCAAAATTTATAAAACCTATACCTACAACAAAGTAAAAACCGAACACCCCTAAGTCAAACGTTTGGAAATTAATAACCTGCAATTTGACTATTTAGGGAAGTCTCTGTATATCTTTATTACAATATAAAGAATCTCATTTAAAATCTTAATATCTTAAATTTTAAGTAATTAAAATTACTAAAATAACCCCTATTATACCTTTCATAAATTTTATCATTTAAAACAATTTACAATTAGTGACATTTCCTTAATTACAATAATAAATAATAAATAATAATAACATATAAACTAATCTTAATTTCCTTTAATTAATTTGATTACTAATTTCATAAAAAAATATACACTCATATAAAATAAAGGTAATTCAAATTAATTGATATAAAATTTGTATTCATGTAACAATTATTTTTTAACTTTAAACATTATTTGATTGAGTAAATTTTCAAATATTATCCTCCAGTTTAATTCCTATCTTTGCATATGGAATTGTGCATTTATGAATATTATAATGTATGAATATTATAATGAATATTATTATTATTATTATTATTATTATTATTAAATTTTGGGTGGTGTTGGGGTTGGGGTTGGGTTGGTGTTGGGCTTATGTGTGGAATTTGGGCTCTTAAGTTTTTTTTTTATATTTTCTTATAAATTCCAAATGTATGTTAAAATTATCGTTAACTAATCACACATTTCGTTTTCAATTTGATTACCAGCTATAAATTTAGAACATGTCTAATATTATTACACACAAACCCCCGAATTCGTGCAACGCACGAGTCCCCTCTAGTTTGATTTATAATCTAAATTTTATAAAGTTAGTTGACAGTGTTGTGGTTCGTGTTGCTCTATAATTCTAGGAAGATGGTTATCATCAAAAGTTTATATATTCTTCTATTGGTCACCGATAACTCTTAATACCAATAAGCTGAGTAGTATTACATTTGATACTTCTAAGGTTAATAAACCTTGTTACCATATTGATTATCCTTCATTACAACTTTCGAAAGTATGTGTTACCATATTGCATTCATGGAAACAGACTGAATTTGAATGGAAATATTTTTTTCGCGTTGAAAACCAGAACGATAAACGATTAGAAAGCGTAGTGTCTGAATGGATTTGTAATTGTTGTTGCATCGTTGAAGGAAAATTAGTTTTTGTTTATGAAAAACATGGGTTTATACGGGAATACTATTCAAGAAATATATTTAATTCTCTTTTTTGACCGAACGTGAAATTATTAGACGTCACTATTAAAAAAACAATGACCTGAAAATTAGACTTTTGTGATGTTCGCAAATGAGCTTAAACTTCAAATGAGTCGAATTACCCCAATGGGTTGAATGATCCGAACGGAAAATATTTTGCGAGGGTGTTTGTTTCACGAAATCTATAACAAATTGAGTGAATTTGAATTGATTTCCTTTTCCATAACATGTTTATTTGAAGTTTATGACGGAATTTAAATCCGTTGGAATCTAAATTTTTCTTTACTTACAAATTTGAGATTTTCTTAGGGTAGTGGAGAAGAATTGAGAAAAACGATCATATGACATAATAATTATTATCGCTAAATGGTCGAACCATAAATTGTTACCACAACATTCTTTTTATATTGTCCGAAAAGACCAAACTTTAAACTATTACGCTCAACATATATGCAACAAGACAAATTATAAATAACTATAAATTATTACCCCACTATAAATTATTGAATATGATTTTTTTCATCCGTTACATATTCGGGTACCATACTAGTAGATTCTTATAGCATCTCCATCAATAATTTTGAAAATATCACAAGGACAAAAATTGTGATTTGATCAAGAAAAATAATACTATCAACCCTCACCCAAAGTTTCTATTTTCTTTTAATCATTTCATTTATTTATGTGTGTGCAATTCGAAGTGATACTTATACAAAACGACAATAGACATGAACCCAAACACCACAAGTAACTCATGATAATTGGGATCATTAATTCCTCACATATTATAAGTTCTATACGTAATTTATCACGCCAATATTTAAATCATTTAAAAATATTATATATCTCTACTAGTTTAATTGCTAATCCGTTAATTCATTTATTATTATAACTAGTTATAGTAATAAATTATCCTAGCACAAAGTTTAGAAGCTTCACATGCATGTAGATCAAGACAAAGAATCTTTTTGGCTAAACAATAATAATACTTTTGTGTGTATGCGTAACGCAATCAAACACACGATCAAAGATTCATATATATTAAATACTATTATCTCTGTTCTAAAAGAAGTACATAAATAGTTTTTCTGAAAGCATGCTATAAAGAGATGATATATTGTATTATTTTAAAAAGTAGGAGTATTATTAACACGTATCCATGCACTTTGTCTTGTAATGGTAAATTATATTATATCATTATATAAATGATCTATTCTTCGTTCGTTTCGATGGGTTTGTTTTTCAAAATGGAGTTAGTATTGTATTTTTAATTTATGTATAAGGGCGACATGATTTTTATAACTTTCATGAAAGAAATCTAGCTAACCCTAACCTCTAAAAGAAAAATAATTAACACTGCTTGTAAGACAATATTAAATATTACTATATTTATATTTATATACACTATAATATTGAGTTCTCGTGAGCAGTAGCATAAATAGTGGCTCAAATTATGCTGGTATGTCTCCATGAATATTGCTCCCCCTTTTGCTCATTGGGATTATTATTGTATACATACTTTTCAATAGTTTTTAAGTTTTTCATAAACCAATGTTTTTAGAAAGAAAATGGCTCAAACACACAAGAATAGTTACGTTTGCCTCATACGAGTATAAAAGCCACCATACATTTGTTAATTATATAGCTTAGAAATTTATTAATAGAACAATAAATAAAACGTGCTTCCCGACTACTTTTAAAAGAGATTATTGTTTTCGAAGGATTATGTTCAATTTCCTCGAGAAAGAGAATTACACTTTCTATAAGATTTTCATGTATGATTCGTGTTCCATCTCCCAAATATGCCATTCAAAGATGGACTAATTACTACATTATTTGCATGTACGCGTGATACTTTTTTTTTGTCTTCGATCTTATATTTTTCGTGAAAGATGTTCACTTTCAATTTCCAAGCCGTTTCATGCCCATTTCTCAAATAAACTTGAATTATGTGGAAAGAAGGGGCAGCACAAAGAGTGGTCGAAGAAATTTTCTAGTTCCTAAAAAAAGTAGAAATTTAATACAGTAACAAAATATTTGGTCCATTGGTATTTTTGTATAATGGCCACTAACAATTATTTCTAGATGTATACAATATAACTTTTGCAACGGATTTTTATCATATTCACTTGGTGCTTTTGTATAAGGTGCAAAATTAAAGTAGTTGTTTCCTTCTAAATCGGCTACTTGACAAATTTTGAATTATCTCAAATCAAATTACTATGTGATTGGCTTAACTAAACAATAGAGGAATCATGATTTAGTTATTGAATTGATAAATTAGATGTAAAATCAAACACTTAAATGCTAAGTTATTTACTTCATTCGAAGCCACAAATTGGCGAGAAATTCGGTTACAACAGTTTCTCTCACTAGAACTCTCATTCAAGCACTCTACTAATAATAACCTCTCCCTGTTATTTATAAACTAAGAATTACAACATAAATTACAAAATGAACATCCTATATTTATTTAAAAACAACTCGGATGATCAAACTAACTAAGTCTTCACTTTGATATTTACTCTGATGAACTTCACTTTAACTCAGATGATAAGTTTAATCTTCAGAATTAAACTTCTTAAGTGTTGACTAACTCGGATATTGACGGTGTTCATCCGAGTTAAACACTTAAAGCAAAAACCAACTTTGATGCAGATTTGAAGCTTCATCCAATCTTCTATTTTAGCCCCAACAAATGACATTTAAGAGGTCATCCTTTGAATCGAGACATGATTCGAACGACTTTAGCGATAAAATCACAACCTTAACTGGTAAATCGTCAAAAAGGATTAATGTCTCGTTATATAAAGTCTTAATTTGAAGCGAGACATGATTCACACGACCTTTTTCGATTCTTAATGAACCCATAATGTTTGTGTTAAAACCACTAAGCAAAACAACACACAACAACCCTAATCTTAACAATGCCGGTTGACTTTAAAAAATAATTCAGGATCACCGCCAATATATAATTCCATGTTTTAGATTAAAAGTGATATTAGTAATGTAATTCTATGTTTTAATTAAAAATAATAATTTTTTATTAATGATATATCTTTATGTTTCTATTAATAATAATAATGTAATTTTATGTTTTTAATTGGCGAAGATGTTTTTCTCTATTATTTATGTTTATATTTAAGAAAATAAAGTATAGTTTATAAAATTATTTGTATAATTGATAATAAAACAATAATCAAAATAAATAAATCAATCATAAATTCTACAATTTTTTGTCTCCGTACGTAGAACAGTTTTTGTTTTAGACGAAAAATAAAAAACTTTTGGTATGCAATGACACAAGTCGTCGCAAAAGAGATAAGGAAATAAATTTTCATGTGTGAAGAAATATAAAAAGAATGGAAAAACCCGAATGATTTTTCAAAGTTAAAGTTAAAGTTAAATGCATTTCTTGTAATGAATAGTTGTAGTGTATTCACGATGATTATTGTAAGAAGTAATATATATATATATATATATATATATATATATATATATATATATATATATATATATATATATATATATATATATATATATATATATATATATATATATAAGGGAGGGTTCATGTAAAAAGTGTTAAATTTGTAAAAAGTGTGAGAAACATTGTGAGATTGACATATGGCAAACTTGAATTTTTTTTTTATTTTTTTATTTTTTTTTAATAAAAAAATAATATTTTTAATAAAAAAAATATTTAAAAAAAAAAATCGAAATTTTTTTTTTTCGAGAATTTTTTTTTTTTTTTTTGCTCGAAAAAAGTTATGTACGAAAGAAAATATGATATACATTTATGATGCACAGTTATGATCCACATCTATAATGAACATTTTATGTGTGCATCATAGTTGAATATAATTGTTTTTTTGTGTGAATCATTTATATGAATCATATTTTTTGTGCATCATTAATGTGCATCATATTTTGTGTGTGCATCATATGACGTGGCAGATAACGTTATCAAAAAGAATTTCAAATTTTTTTTTTTTCCAATTTTTTTTTTTTTTTTCAAAAAAAAAATAATATTTTTTTAAATATCGTTTTATTTAAAAAAATTTTTTTTTTTCCAAGCTTGCCACATGTCACTCCCACAATGCTTCTCACACTTTTTACAAATTTAACACTTTTTATTTGATCCTACTCCTATATATATATATATATATATATAGGTGGGTTCATTTAGGAACCATCAATTATTTAGCAACCATTAGGAACCATTTAATCACCATTAGATTATTTAGATAAAAAATTAAGCTCAAGGTGGCAATTTTGTAATTAAGTCAAAATTGAGGGCTAATTTGTTATACTGTTAACTGTCCCTCCAAAAATCAAAATACACACGATCAAAACAAACACACACTCTCTGCGCCAAAACAAACACACTCCGCCAAAACAAACACACACCTCTGCTCAACACACACACAAAATCTCGATCAAAAATCAACAAAATCTTACACAAAAATTCAACAATCATGACAAAAAACGATAAACAAACGAAAGAAATGCTCGAATCGAGCTCATGTAAGTATCCTGATTTCAATTTTTTTCTCGTTTTTTTTAGGGTTTTGATTTATATAAAAATGTTTGAATCGATTATAATCACTACTATATTCAGTAGTCAATAACATCGATTTCAATTGTTTAAATAACAAAATGATTTTTGGGTTTTTTTTAGGGTTTTGATTTTTTGTAGTTATATATATTGGTGAATATTATATATATTGGTGTATATACTACAGATAAACATATTCACTAGTGTATAAACTTGTTGTGTATTTTATGTATATAACAATGAAAATAGTATAATGTAATGTATATTTTAATGTATACATAATATATACACTAGTGTATATGATACATACATTACATTATACACAATATTCCCTAATAAATACACAATATACACCAGTGTATATGATGCATACATTACATTATACACCACTATATACACAATATTCACTAGTAAATACACAATATACATCAGTGTATATGATGCATACATTACATTATACACAATATTCACTAATAAATACACAATATACACCACTATATACACAATATTCACTAGTAAATACACAATATACACCAGTGTATATGATGCATACATTACATTATACACAATATTCACTAATAAATACACAATATACACCAGTGTATATGATGCATACATTACATTATACACCACTATATACACAATAATTTTAATATTTTTTCAATTTCTATTTCATTTTGTTTAGCAAAAAGGCGAAGTAGTAGATTGAACAGACTATCATCAAAATTCACAAATACAGAAGACACACCGATTGAATTATCACTATCAGATGAAATATCAAATGAAGGTGTATATTTTGCATATGACAGTGAATAATTATAATGTGTTGTTTAATATTTTTCACTTTTACAGCGAAGAAGAAATCACCAACGACAAAAGATATGGTGCTATACTCCGAAGAAGCTTCAAGTGGATCAGAAAATCAAGAACCTAAAAAGCTTTCAAAACAGAAGAAAATAGACGATACCGCAAATAAAAAGAAAAGTAAGTTTCTTATTGTATAATTTCAATTTGTATTAATACATGTATAATATATAGTTGTGAATACACTGTATACACTAGTGTATATAGTGCATTCACTTGTCAAAATAAGTAAATTAATACCCTATATACACAAGTGTATACAGTGTATTCACTTGTATATATTATTGACTAATACACTAATATTTCAATTATTGAACAGGGGATTTGAAAAGAAAAGGGAAACAAATAGCGGCTGATATTCCAAAGAAGAAAACAAAGAAGAGTCCAACAACAGAAGAGAAGGAAAATGTTGTAGAAGTGGTGAAACAGGTGCTGATGGAAATGGATAAACAGAAAAAAGGAAAAGGAAAGTTGAAAGAAAAAAAAATAGAAGCTGCTGAAGAAGAAGGTTTTCGAAAACTTAGAATTAAGAACACTCCAAAACCATTACACGACGCAACAACCACACTCACTGAAAGCCAGAAGGAGTGTTTGACAGATATTGGTTTTGGGAAAGTCTTGAACAACAAACTGGACACAATTCCAGGAAGACTCCCATATTTTGTTTTAAAGAATTTTGACGAGAAGCATATGAGAATAACACTACACAACGGTGAGTTCATCCCCATTACAGCTGATCAAATCCATGATATGCTGGGAATTCCAAACAAAGGGGTTAAGATCACATCAATGGAATACCACGACGATGTGCGAGAAAATTGGAAATTAAATTATGAGAACGAGAAGAAAAAAATTGTAATAACTGCAACGGCTGTGAAAGACAGAATCATTCAAGACAAATTGCCCAGCTGGGATTTTGTAATAAATTTTTTGGTGCTGTTTGTAAACACAATGGGCCTGACCGACAAAATGGGAAATCTAGATACAAATGTTGTCGGCTATCTGAAGCAAGGAGTCGACATCAAGAACATAAACTGGTGTGACTACATCCTTGAGCTCGTGAAAAGAGGAAAGTCCAAGTGGAATAAAAAAGAAGAAGAATTCTACTCAGGACCAATAACCCTTTTGATGGTACGATTCCTTAAACTTGTCTATATATTTTTAATTACTAGAAATAAAGTGTATTCACTGGTGTATACACAGTGTATACACCAGTGAATAAACTGTGTATACACTGTGTATTCACTAATAAATATACTCACCAATGTATACAATATTCACTGGTGTATATTATGTATACACCAATGTATATTCATTAGTGAATACACAGTGTATACACAATATACAAAATATTCACCAGTGTATACATAATATACACTTGTGTATATTATGTATGCACTAGTGAATTCAGTAATGTACTCAACAATGTATACATAATATTCACTAGTGTATACACAATATACACAGGTGTATACACAATATACACAGGTGTACAGTGTATATTGTGTATACACCAATGTATATTAATTAGTGAATACACAGTGTATCCACTAGTGTATACAAAGTTTATTCACTAATGAATATACAGACTATAGACTAGTCAATACAATATATGCCAACTAATGTATATTCTAAATATTAATTGTAGCTTCTGTATTTGAATAATACCATTGTTCGAGGTATGGATGTTCCTCGAAGAAGACCCGCATTGGGAGTCTGGAATTTCAGTCTAATTAAGAAGAGACAGGACCTGGAAATGAAAAATGGAGTTTTTGGGAAGGTATCAAAGAACAAATATGTACGTGAAGAGGACATGGAAAGTGGAAGTGAAAGTGAAAGTGAAAGTGAAAATGACGAGGCAAGAAAAGAGGCAAGAAAAAAGGACCAAAGAGATCGAAAAATCTACAAGGAAAGACTCGAGATATATCTTAAAGAACCGACAAACGAAAAGGTAATTTCAATACATATCAGTGAATAGGAATACAAGTTTATTATTTTTTTTCTTTTTCTTTTTCATTGAAATGATGTGAATTACTATGTTCTTGTAGGATTGTATTCTATATCTAGAAGAAATGCACGAAACAATCAATGATCAAAAGAGAATTGTCACGTTTATGCTTTGGAACTATTTGAAGACTTTCCCGAAAAGTGAGTCTCTGAATAAGTGGAAAGAAACTTTTATAAAATTCTTCGGAGACGATTTTCAAATCCCAGAAGCAAGCGGTGAAAAATTAAAACCGGCTGAAGAGGGAAATGATGAGGCTGAAGAGGGAAATGAAGATGAAAATGTTGAAGATGAACAAACTGGAAATGTTCAAGATGAAGATGACGTTGATAAAGACGATGGGAATGATGAGAAGGATGACGGCGGGAATGATGGGAATGATGACGGTGGGAATGATGGGAATGATGGGAATGATGGGAAGGATGACGGTGGGAATGATGGGAAGGATGACAGTGGGAATGATGGGAAGGATGGCAAAAATACAGGGGAGAAGAAAGCGACTACTTCAGCAGATCATGACGGTGAAGGAAAGGGAAATGACAGTGACGATGGGAAAGATAAAGAAGATGGGAAGGATGGCAAAAATACAGGGGAGAAGGAAGGGACTACTTCAGCAGAACATGATGTACCCGATCAAGATCAACAAGTGAAGAATAAGGAAGATGAGGTTGTGAAGGAAGTGCTTGCTGACATCGAAAACAAATTCCAGTTTGAAACCAACTCGGATATTCAAACTGAGAATGATCCGCAAAACCTTTCCCCGGTAACTGTAGATGATGATTTCCTTTTAATAGTTGATAATATTATAGAAAGTTATATAGAAAGCAAAGAATACGCTGAAAAATATATTCCTACTTTTAGTCTTGCCCTGACACAAGAAATTGGTAACAAACAAATGCAGCAAAAATTGAATGATTCAAGAGAGGTGTCAAGTGCTAAGAAAGACACGGCGGGCGATCAAATTCAGGTAATAATTTGTTTTCTTATAAATTGATTATGTTTACACAATTGTAAAAAGAATAATATTCATCAGTGTGTATACATAATATACACTGGTGTATACACAATATACACTAGTGTATATTATGTATACACCAATGTATACACAATATACACTGGTGTATATTCACCAGTGTATACACAATATACACTGGTGTATACATCATATTCACCAGTGTATACACAATATACACTGGTGTATATTATGTATACACCAATGTATACACAATATACACTGGTGTATATTCACCAGTGTATACACAATATACACTGTGTATACATCATATTCACCAGTGTATACACAATATACACTGGTGTATATTATGTATACACCAATGTATACACAATATACACTGGTGTATATTCACCAGTGTATACACAATATACACTGGTGTATACATCCTATTCACCAGTGTATATTGTGTATACTAGTGTATTTAGTGAATAAAATGTTTTAATTTGACATCGATTCATCTCAGGGGACAAATGATGATCAGATGGCCACAGATGATACATTGATTACTGATATCGTTCCGACTGAAAATCAAGAAAAAATGACTGCTGACGTCAAATTAAATCCAAATTCGGAGATGATTGCCTCTACATCTGCTCCAAGGAAAAAACGATTGGTAATCGCAAATCCGTACACATCTCCTTATGAGAACAGAATTGTTGATCCATGGGAAGATTACACAAATGAAGAAATAAGTGTAGCTGAAGAGGTCTACTCATTGAGACATGGTGTTAAGTAAGCATATCTATTCATTAATGCTAAGTTTTTAATGTAGCTTATATATACACTGGTGTATATGATATATATATATATATACACTGGTGTATATAATATATATATATACACTGCTGTATATGATATATATATATATATACAATGGTGTATATGATATATATATATATATATATATATACACTGGTGTATATGATATATATATATACACAGGTGTATATGATATATATGTATATACACTGGTGTATATGATATATATATATACAATGGTGAATATGATATATATATATATACCGGTGCATTATAATAAACAAATATATATTCACAAAACGAATATTTTTTATTGTGACAGTGATATAATATTTGAACCACCAATGGGAGCTGAGCATGTACGTGGTACTTTTGAAAGCATGAGCCCAAAAATATGCATCTTAAATGGAGCAATTGATTGTATGTCAGCTGTGTTGAATTATGAAAACGGACAACAAGACGAAAACGCAGTTCGACGATTCTTTTTTCCCACTATTATTTGGGTAAAAATTTGATTATTAAAGATTAATTTCATTTAGATTACTTATTTTGAAACTTTAATTAAATTTCTTTTCAATACAAATAGATGGATGATTTAATGGATGACAAATTCAATGCGAAAGAAGATACTTTTGAAAAATTTCAGCAAAGGATGGCTGACTATATGCAAAACGACAAACAACTAATGTCAATGAAAGACATGGATCTGGTATGTTATCTTAAATAAATAGTATTAATTAATAACGAATGATTTGCTATAAAAAGGTTTATGTGAATACTAAACAAAAATTACATGTAACCAGGTTTTCTTTCCGATTATTCACTGGGCACATTTCTATCTGGTTGTATTCAACCTCAAAAATGTATCGGTCAACATAATCGATAACAGTGCAGTAGATGTTCCTATTGAGGTTAAGTACGGGAACAAAGTGAAAACCTTGGTAAGTCGATCAACATACTTTAGGTTTTTATAAATATATATATATATATATATATATATATATATATATATATATATATATATATATATATATATACACTGGTGGATACACAGTATATTCACTAATGTATATATTGTGTATTCTGCAGCACTCAATGTTTGTAAGACATCTGGAAGATGTTAATCACAAAAAAGCTGCATTTTTGAAACGACAAAAGCTCAAAAGACCAAACATGATTTGGAGGACATTAGATAACCATATAGATTGTGCGGTTTTCGTGATGAGACACATGGAGATGTATTTTGGGGGCCCTTTGAAGAATTGGGATTCTGGGTTGGATATTGGAGGAAGTGAGAAACAGAAACAAGCATTGAAAAAGCTGCGGTTTAAGTATATATCCAAAATCTTGTTATCGCCAGTGAATAAAAAGAGGTTACTTGTAATAAAAAGAAGCACGAAGATTTGCAACTCTGGAATTCAATGAAAGAAAGAAGATAATCGCTGATGCACAAAAGGAGTTACTGCACGCTCGTATAGAGTCGCTTACATAGTGAAGCGGGAAATGTTGTGAAAAGTATGAAGGAAAAACTGCAGACTTGATGTCAAATTAGTTATACAGAATGTTTGTCATCGATTACTTTTGAATGTTTTTAATGAATGGCAAAAATACAATGGTGGTGATGTATATATAATTACTGATGCATTTCAATGTATGTTAAAAGTCTTTTTGGTTTATAATTACTAATGTATTTTCATGAATGTTATAATATTTTGGTTTTATATACAGTGTATACATAATATACACTGGTGTATATGATGTATACACCAGTGTATTCAGTAATGTACTCACCAATGTATACATAATATTCATTAGTGAATACACAGTGTATACACTAGTGTATACACAGTGTATTCACTAATGAATATACACACTTTAGACTAGTGAATACAATATATACTATTGTAAAAAGAATAATATACACTGGTGTATACACAATATACACTGGTGTATATTATGTATACACCAATATATACACAATATACACTGGTGTATATTATGAATACACCAATGTATACACAATATACACTGGTGTATATTCACCAGTGTATACACAATATACACTGGTGTATACACAATATACACTGGTGTATATTATGTATACACCAATGTATACACAATATACACTGGTGTATATTCACCAGTGTATACACAATATACACTGTGTATACATCATATTCAGCAGTGTATACACAATATACACTGGTGTATATAATGTATTCACCAGTGTATTAAATATACACTGTTGAATATTACATAATATATAGATATACACACTAGTGAATATCATATGTATACACTAAGAAATATTACTCTTTTGGTTTTATATTCACTGGTGAATATAGTATGTATACACTAGAAAATAATTTATATACGAAAAATGTAACTCATTTGGGTCAATATACACTGGTGAATATCATATGTATATACCAGTGTATACATATGATATTCACCAGTGAATATCATATTTATAAACTGGTAAATACATTAAGTAAAAAGTAAACTCCTCAAATGAACACGTAACACAAAAATGAACTCAAATGAAATTCAAATTATTAAAAAAAAGTAATCAAACATAATAAAGCATAAAATTCAATTATTTAAAAAATACATAAAGCGTAAACAAAATCAAAGGTCCTCTTCTTCAGTACTTTCATAATCCGTAGTGAAATCTTCATCACCGGAGTACTCTTCTTCTGTTTCTTCTTCTGTTTCTTCTTCTGCAGCCTCAGCTGCCGCCTTTTTGGCGGCCTTCTCTGCTTTTCTGGCCAAATTCTTTGCCATTTCACGGTCATGGTTCCTAGAGTCGTGTCGCACATATTTGTTACACTTTTTGCACAACCTCTTTTTCTTTTTGCTCTTCGCAGCAGCTACTTCACGAGCACCAACTTTCCTTTTTCTCTTACGACAGCCTTTGTTGTTTATACCACTAGGAACTTCAACATCAATATTATCAGGTCTCGATACACCAATTACAGACTTAGTAATATCTTTCTTTGAGAGCACCAGTTGGTCCGTAAGATCAGCTTCAATTTCAGTTCTCAGTTGAGCGATCTTTTCATGGTAAACAGTACACTTCTCCACGTTATTGCTTAAAAGTCGAATACAATAATTCACATCTGTATATATTGCATACGCCAACTTATCAACATGGTTGTTGTCACGATACTTGTTTCGGAGTTTGATCATATCAGCTGGCAATGCATCCCTCCTCCAACGCCTAAGCACATACTGACTCGGAATCTCAGGAATGTCATTACGATGAAACACAACAAATATATGGCGACAGAGATAACCATGACGAGAAAAATGCATACAGCTACATTCATAAGTCCCATCCGCTGGATTATGCTCAACCTCAATTAAAAAAGAAAATATATAAGTTATTAACGATTTATATATAGATTAAAACAAAACTGTATACACTAGTGAATTATAGACATATACACTAGTGAATATAGACAGATATTCACTAATGTATAGACCAGTAAAATAAAACAATTTAAAATGAATACATAATATTCACCAGTGTATAAACAATATACACTGGTGTATATTATGTATACACCAATGTATATTCATTGGTGTATACATAATATACACCAGTGTATATTGTTTATACAACAATGAATTTAAAAGATGGATTGTTTGAAAATACCTTCAATTCAGCTATTGGCTTGCATCGTTTGTCTTTATGTATAATCTGATAAACCTGAACACCATTACTTTCAGTAACACCGTTGTGTGCGCATCTAAATATACCTTTCACTATCTCCTTCTGAACCTCATTAAAAATTTCTCTTGTGTATACCATCGATGCATGAACTTCAACCTTTAAAGGAGTTTTGATTTTAGGTGAAGTTGTGTCTGTAGCGTGGTCAAGGAGATCTTGATTATGCCGTTGTGACTCCATGGCTGCCTCAAAACACATCATAAAACTGACGAGGGTGTTGCCTTCATGCGAAAAGTTACCAAAGAATGAATTGGAACTTTCCGACCTAGATGTAGTCTTCATCAAACCACACATAGAAAGATGTTTGAAGTATGCAGGAATCCATTTGGTCATGAGGTCAAACATGTCAGTCAACCATCTGTTTACATTTAGAACGAACTCTTTAATCAAAAGTATCCACCCCTCCTCAAATTCTTCAGGCTCTAGATAAACATTCCATACTAATTTGTGGAGACGTTTCCTAAAATCCGTGTTTTGCAGTAACTCCTTGCAGACCTATACATTAAATACCAATATAGAAATAATTAATGACATCATATTGTAATATATTCACTAATGTATAAAAAACAAACCTTGACGGGTAACTTGTTCATTATATGCCACATGCATAAACGATGCTTGGACTCATTAAAAACAAGAGGAATAGCTTGAATCAGAGCAGGGTCTTGATCAGTTAAAACCATCACCGGCTGTTTCTTAGAATGAGCAGAAAGAAACGCCTTAAGAAGCCACGTGTAAGACTCGATGCTTTCACTACTAAGCAATGCACCGCCAAAGTTAACACTCTTATAATGGTTATCGACACCAGTAAATGGTACAAACACCATCTTGTACCTGGAAAAAGTATAGTATATAAGACAATATCTAAAAATAATTACTGAGTATACAGTGGTGTATAATGTAATGTATACATAATATACACAAGTGTATATGATGCATACATTACATTATACACCACTGTATATACAAATATTCACTAGTAAATACACAATATACACCAGTGTATATGATGCATACATTGAAGTATACATTACATTATACACCAATGTATACACTACATACACCAGTGAATACAGTACAATATACACAACTGTATACATTATATATACTATTATTTGTTCAATTAACTATTAAAAGAATAAAATGTACTTACTTGTTAGTCTTGAATGTCGCATCAAAAGATATCACATCACCAAAAACCTCGTAGTTGACTTTTGAAGTTTCATCAGCCCAAAATAAGGAAGTCAATTCCCTTTTATCACACTTGTACTAAAACGAAAAGTTTGGAACACAAACTCTACGATTTTCCATCTTATTCACCAACATCTGAGCGTCATAGTCCCCAATATAGGCATTCAAATCCCTCCTACAATTCTTGAAGTCAATCCTAGTACCACCAACATGATTGTAACCACCTCTAACAACATTCAACAGCTTATGAAGGCGAGAAGCACCAACACCTGCTCCGGAAGATGTATGAACCAAAGCCTGGTCTGAAAAGCTCAGCTGCCTTTCACTCCGAAGCAAATGCCTCAATTCAAGGGGGACCATACTGTGGTTATGTGTTTCTCTAAAAAGATATAATCTGAATTTCGAGGTCTTAGGGTTTTTCATGAATCGAACGCAGGCTTTACATCCAGTAACCTTCACATTAGGACGTCGCTTTTCCGCACCACTGTCCTCCAAAGAATCAAAAGAAAGGCTGCGTGGCTTGCCTTCTCTACTACAAACTAAAACCCGCAAGTAAACTGCACCATTATGTTTCTTCCTTTGAGTAGACAAACGAACATTAAAACCAGCAAGATATGCATACTTCCTATACATATCAATGCAGGCACCTAAAGACTCGTATTCTCTAAAAAGAACAGGCTTAACATCATCAGCTACTTTCGGAGTACAAACGATAGATCGACCGTCAACCGAAATAACTTCCCCACTTTCAGATTCATTGACATGATCCACACCTGAATATGAAAAAGAACAAAAAGTATACATTAGTATTTCATAAATATACACAGGTGTATATAAACAGAATAATATCCACTCGTGTATACATAATATACACTGGTGTATACACAATATACACTGGTGTATACATAATATACACCGGTGTATACACAATATACACTGGTGTATATTATGTATACACCAATGTATACACAATATACACTGGTGTATATTCACCAGTGTATACACAATATACACTGGTGTATACATAATATACACTGGTGTATACACAATATACACTGGTGTATACATTAGTATATCATAAATATACACAGGTGTATATAAACAGGGGTATATATATTGAATCCATTTATTAATGTATATACACTGGTGTATATACATTGGTGTATAATATACACTGGTGTATATACACATAACTAATACATTAGTCTCTTCATACATAAACACATATGTATATACACTGGTGAATATTATGAAGAGAATAATGTATATTATGTTGTTTTAGGTATACAAATGTAAATATACACTGATGAATGTAAAACTACATATTATTCAAAATTGACAAAGTAAATACAATATAAATTAAACGATATCAAATTACACAAATTGAAAATGAATCTTACCGATAGTAATTTGACTGATAGATGACAATTCAGAAACAGAATTAGCTTCAATCACTCCTTCGGTTGACGAAATAGAAGAATTAGAAGAATTAACTTCTGATTGAGGACGAATATCACTTACAACAGTAGATTCCATCACAAAATTGAAGAATTAAACCTAAAATTCTAAGCAATTCGAGAAAAAAAAAAACTAGGTCAATATGAACAGCAAATCAACCGGACCGAAAAAAATGATATCAAATAGGAAATTATATAAGCTGTAGAAATGTATATCTGATGAAGATTCGGTGATCATTATCAAAATCCGAATTTGAAGGAATCAAAATGGCGATTTTTTAGAGAGAGAGAGAGAGACCGAGAGAGAAGGTAGGTGTTTGATAAGGAAATTTTTAAACATAACGGTAAAATGACCAAAATACCCCTAACAGTGTTAATGTTGATGATGGATTAAAATTTTGATCTAAGGGTGATTAAACGGTTCCTAATGGTTCCTAAATAATTACATGGTTGTTAAATGAAACCAACTATATATATATATATATATGTGGGAAGTGAATATGGGGCTGTTACACATTTAAGCTTATATGCGAAACTCATTAAAAACTATGTCGTTTTGTGGTTTAAATGTTTTTCAACGCTTGATTTGTCCTATATTCATCAAGGGAGAGGTGATCTCCAAAATACAGGGGGTCATTGTTTATTATGAAAAAGTTATAAAAAGTGACTTCGATAGATACCAAGTGATAACAAAAAAACTTATATTTTTGAAAGACACGATTAATGAAGAAAAAGATGTGAATAGATAAAAATTTGTAAAGTTAGTTTAATAAATATGATTAAAATTATATAGATTTGAAGAATTTTTAACAAAACGGCATATTCCTTGATAAGTTTTGCATTAAAGCTTACATGTGTAACAGCCCCATATTCATTTTTCCATATATATGTCACACCCCGCTAAAGCGGAAACACGAGATGCGAAGAGCAACGATATCATTACACGATTTATAATTAAAACATACGGTTTCAAGTCATTACGATAGAAAATAAGAGTTTACAAGTTTGAAAATAACCAAGCATTTAACGTATCACATAACAAAATACATGATTAATTGTTAACAAAATTCCCAAAATAATAAAATAGGTCTTTTCCCAATTCTTGATTTCATGTGACCTGCCTGACCCATCCACAGAATGCACTTCGTGTCTTACATTTGGTTTCCTGAAAACATGAGATAAAGTGTCAAACTACAAAAGTAGCGAGTGAGTTACAGTTTTCTAGTTCTCGACAAAAAGTTTAAGTTAAGTATATCAATACTTAATAGTTTTGATAAGTAGCACAATACTTAAAGAATAGTTTCGATCCATAAAAGTTTCTCAAAAGGTAGTTCGATCCATAAAAGTTTCTCAAAAGATAGTTCGATCCATAAAAGTTGCTCAAAAGATAGTTCGATCCATAAAAGTTGCTCAAAAGATAGGTAAACTATAGATTGAAATCATGTATAACGACTACTTGGCATAATAACTTAAGTGTTCACACTAAACCGATTAACCAACCGCGAGGCCCCTTACCCCGCACTATCGACGGGGAGTCATTTCTGATCGAGTAATATGTACTTAAGCTGCCTCCTAAGCAAGGAACGGTTATTTCCTAAGTATCGATACCCATAATTACTAAACGGCTTAACAAAGCTAATAGTGTGTTACGAGATTGGGCACTAATGTTTCATTTTATCACTGATAGTAGTCACTTATGGTTAGTTATATCCCTCAAGAGTCACGTTAGTTATACGATCAATCAAAGTTCATACGAGTGCCGAGTGTGGCATTAAATAAATTTGAAACAGTGCCGAGTGTGGCAAAATAGTAAATTTATCACAGAGTTGAACCAATAAGCCAATTAAAGGTGGCAAACCATTAGGTCGAGTAAGGGTGGCAAACCATTTAGTTTATTTTATGCCAAACGGGCAAATAAAACTGTTTTCGCATGTAAGTTCCACAAAACGTTCAATAAGAGTTCAATAGTAATAAAACGTTCCAAGAATTCATAATAGTTCCAAAGTTCATGTAGATCTCATGTTTCCCCCAAAATTTATTTAAAACAGTAAATAAAAGTGGGGTTGTAACTCACGGATTGCGAAGAGTACGAGACGAGTGCGAAGAGCGGTCGGAATGCTTCGGAATCAAGGAAATCCTATAGTTATACCAAGTCATCGAGTAAGTTTAATTGTTTATGAGTTTATAGCACCGTTAGTCACCGAAAATGCTTTAGTTTTAGAAGTTATGTTAAGGTCTAATGAAAATCGGGCAGCGCTTCCGCGCTATAATTTATTCGTCCAAATTTCAATCACTTTCCCGCTTAACAACAATTGCATTTTAGACCATTATTCATAATACATAATACCACATTAAGTTTAGTACAATACTTTGGTTAACTTATATTTTAACTTTATTTGTCCAATCTCAGTCCAAACCGATAAAATACGACGAGTGTTGGTCTAATAATTAATCCTAACCGTTTTCAAGGCTAAAACCGAATAACGAATATAATGAAATCGAAAGATTCACAAGAGTAACAAGTTATACCGCTAACACCCGCTTGATTTGACAAGGATCTCGAATCAACAACTTCAGTGGTGTAGTGATGAGAATATCCGCCTCCAAAACACAAGACAACCACCGAAAATTAGCAAAACGACGATTTTTGTGACATCAGACACATCCAGCCGCCGGCTGGGATGATCCAGCCGTCGGCTGGAGCTCCTCAGTCAGATCCGGATTTTCGTAAATTTTGCGTTTTTAGGCGTTTTCAAGAGTATTTTCGGTAGATTTCGACATGCAACTTAAAAACCTTTAATAACATCCATTTATTTCTTCAAATAACATCTTTTTATATCAAGATCTTTGTAAAAGTTTATAAAATTTATGTTTTTAGATAATCACCATAGAAACTTTTATAAAAACGTTTATTTGATCCTAGATTAGACATGCATGTGTAAAAATGTGTATAAAACAGTGGGAAAAGTTTGTTATACCTCAAGAAAAAGGAAAGTATGATGATCTAGCTCGTTAGATGATGATTTTGATGGAGATTAAACCCGGAAATGAAGAAAAACCGAAACACACCACCACTAGATGACCACCTCTTGCTCCTTTTGATGAATAGAACCGATTGTGATGATGTTTATGGTGTTTATTTGGTGATTATGGGCTGGGATTTACAGCCAAGATGAAGGAAAGTGAAGAAGATGGGGGAGTTTTGAGAGTAAATACCAAGTTGTGTGTGTTTTGTGATAGATCAAATGAAAGAAAATGTTAAAGGAATGGTGTGTATCACATTGGGCAGAGATTTCTGGCAGAAAGGGGGGTCCAATCGAGTTTAGACACTTGTCCCAATCGATTTTCATGCAAAAATGAGTCACCAAAGCCTGACCAGACACTTCCAGCCGTCGGCTGGAGGGGCTCAGCCGCCGGCTGAAGCCCTGCCAGCTGCTGGCTGGTCGGCTGGTTCGGCAGACTTGTTTTCGACCGTTAAGGAGTTTCGTTCGTCGAAAGTTCCCAATTCTTTTTGCGTTGAACTTAGGAAAGTTCATACTTTGATTTACTTTATATTGGGTTCATTTAATATTATATTTTCACTTTCGATTTCGAGATTCGCACGATTTCGGTAAAGGAGTAAACAAGAGCAAAAGGGCGATATCTCGCGTATAAAGAATGCGTTAACCGACAAATTTGGCATAGACCTTCTAACTTATAATTATGAGGATACTAACAAGTTGGCACTTAGATATTTTGATTCCGAATTTGATTCCGACACTGACGCGTTCTCGGTAAAAGTACGGTTAAAGGCAAGACGGACACTTTAAAGGATATAGAGCACGATTTTCACCTGAAATTTTTGACGGTTGTCACATTCTCCCCGGGTTGAAAGAAATTTCGTCCCGAAATTTAGTTCGTCCCTTCATGGAGAAGTGTTCTTGAATAGATGTGGATTCTTCTGACGGATTTGGTCCTCACGTTTCCACGTGAATTCATGACCACGTCGGGAATTCCACTGAACTTTGACAATAGGAACACGATTTTTTTTTGCCTGAGTTGTCTGACCTCTCGGTCTACAACCTCAAGCGGTTCTTCGGTAACGTTGAGCTTGTTGTCGATCTGGACCACGTCGAGTGGAATGACGATGGTCTCACCAGATAAACACTTTTTCAAGTGCGAGTTGTGAACGTTGGAGAGAATCTGCGGAAGTTGGAGTCGATACGCAACCGGGCCGATTCGCTCTATCACCTCGAATGGATCGGTGTACCTCGGGCTTAGCTTGCCGCGCTTCCCGAAGCGAATTACCCCCTTCCATGGCGATATTTTGGGAAGCACTTTATTGCCAACTTGGAACTCAAGGGGTTTCCTCCGGTTGTCGGCGTAGCTCTTCTGTCGGGTACGAGATGTCTTCGGTCTTTCCGATTGGTAGCAATCTTGTCGATGGTTTCCTGGATGGTCTCGAGCCTTGTGAGTTGTCGATCGCCAGCTTCTAACCAACAAAGCGGTGGCTAACACTTATGTCCGTGTAAGGCCTCGAATGGTGCGCACTTGATGCTAGCGTGGTAGTTGTTGATATAGGACAACTCCGAAGTCAACTACGCACGCTCTTAGCATATCCTCAAGCGTTTGGATCGTCCGTTCACCCTGACCATCGGTCTGGGGATGGTAAGCGGTGCTGAGGTCTAGTCGCGTCCCGAGCGGTTTCCGAAGGGCATTCAAAAAGCGGGACGTGAATCAACTATCCCTGTCGGAGATAATGGTGAGAGGTGTTCCGTGACGAGAGACGATTTCGTTGATGTAGATCTGAGCGAACTGCTCCATCGAGTGGTTTTCACGTACTGGTAGAAAGTGTGCAGACTTCGCCAATCGATCCTCAATCATCCAAATCATGTCGTTACCTCTTGCCGTACGGGGCAGTTTGGTGATGAAGTCAATGGAGATCTGTTCCCACTTCCACAGGGGATCTCCGGAGGTTGCGGTAGGCCTGATGGTTTCTGATATTCGCCTTGACCTCAGAGCAAGTTAAGCACTTAGCCGCGTACAAGGCGATATCCTTCTTCATGTCTGGCCACCAATAATATTATCGGGGGTCTTCGTATAATTGTCGGATTCTGGGTGGATGAAATATCTGGAACGGTGGCCCTTGACTAGTATAAGTTTTCGAAGGTTTTCGGATCTCGGAATCTACGCTCGGTTCTCGAAGTAGTGGATTCCGTCCGGATTGAGCTCGAATTTCCTCACGGGGTTCTGTAGTGTCTCGTCCTTAAGGTTCTCGAGTTTCAATGTTTCGCTCTGAGCTCTAGCGATTCGAGTTTGAGTTTCTGAAATGGTTCCTCCTGTCCTTTGCCCCAAAAAAAGGAAGCTGCATATTTCGGAATGAGTTCGGTCATTGGCTTAGCGATCCTTGAAAAGTTCTCAATGAACCTTCGTTAGTAGCCAGCCAATCCTAGAGATTGTCGGATTTCCGTAGGAGTCATTGGGGCTTGCTACTTCTCAATTGCTTTGATATTTTTTTGGCCGGGTCTACGTGAATTCCCTACTAATTGATCGCCTGACTAAGGGAGTGTACTTCCCGAAGTCCGAAATTACATCTCGAGAGTTTCACGTACCACTTCTGATCCCTAAGGAGTCCTAGAATGAGTTCCAAGTGTTTCGCGTGGTCTTGATTATTCCATGAATAGATGAAGATGTCGTTTATGAATGTGATTACGAATTTGTCCAGATATGGTCTACACACCCGGTTCATCTAATCCATGAACACTGACGGTGCGTTGGTCAGACCGCATGGCATAACGAGATATTTGAAATGCCCGTAGCCAGTTCGGAAGGAGGTTTCAGAAATATCGGTTTCACTGACTCGAACCTGATGATACCCTGGACGGAGGTCGATCCTTGAGAAGTAAGTTGCACCCTGCAACTGATCGGATAGGTCGTCAATTTGAGGGAGAGGGTATCGGTTCTTGACGGTCAGTTTTTGAGTTCACGCGAATTGATGTACATCATGAGAGATGCGTCTTTCTTTTTATCGGAGAGGATTGAGGCTTTCCAGGATGACATACTAGAGCGAATTTGCCGAAACAGACAATTTCAGCTCCGGATCGGGCTAACCAACCCATTCCGATGTTGATGTCGAGACCTCTTAGTCCAAAGGGGATGAGATCGATGGGGAAGATTTTGTCAGATAGGCAGAATGAACATCCTAAGATTTTATCCTTGGTTTCGAACTCTTGGCCGTTAGCATATTCGATAGTAAGGCTATCCTTAAGAACTTTAGATCCTAGGTTAATGAGGGGTCTAAATTCTAAGGAAACAAAGCTTCTTTCAGCTCCTTAATCGAATAGTACGGAAGCAAAGTGGTCATTGATAGAAGACGTAGCCGTAACCACGTTCGGGTCCTACCGAGCTTCCTCGGCTGTGATTGCGAGAGTACTAAAAGTTTTTGTTGTATGCGCTATGGGACAAGTCCCACGAAGGTGTTGGTCGCTTCCACACTCGTGGCATAACCGCTTCTTGACTTGTTTGTTTGCTTTTTCTGGACAGTACTTCGAGAGGTGTCCCGTCCTGTGGCATTTGTAGCACACCGGGCAGTTTCCAACATGGTGGAAGGGGCAGTTGGGACACTTAGGGAAGCGACCCAGTGTAAGTTCGGGTTCCTGGTGTGGGTTTCTTGTTGCTGTTGCTCCTTGTTGGTTGATGATGAGCCTTCCTTTTCTTACTCTCCTTTCGCTGGACGGTTTCCGGAAGGAGAAGGAGGTTATTGTTTCTGGAGTGCTCTCCTTCTTCTTGTTTGATTGCTACTGGAAAGAGAAAAGGGTTAACGTTTCCGAGGTTTTCGCCTTCCTCTTGTTTAACTGTGGTTGGGAAGAGGTGGAGGTTATTGTCACCGTTGTTCTTCAGGTGGTTGTCGTTGGGTTTATCATCCCATAAAGTTTCGTTGTTGACCCCAGCGATGATCTGGGCGATCATGTTTGGGAGTGCTGCTTTGAGCGGCACGGTAATCTGCTCGGCTAATAGGTCAGCGCGGCTTCTCTTAGGAGGCATGATTCTACAATGGAAAGAAGGAAACTAGTTTAGAACGCACGAATAAGGATATGAAATAAGGATATAGAACAACAATGTATATCGGAAAGATACATAGCGCACGCACGATAAGCGATTAAGGAATGAGAAAAGGATTCAAGCATAATAAACAAGTAAGGGTTAGGAAGGTAGAAATTTCATTCCATGATAAGAGTAGTTGGTTACGAAGTTCATAATGTGAAGGGTTCAAATACTAGTACAATACAACATAAAATAAAATACGAATTAGCTTCAAGTCGTCTGCATATGGAAAACTACGACTTAGGCTTGCGATACAATACCTAAAATGAAATGGCCTAACGACGCCTATCAAGGAACATCTTCGCTACGATGACCGCAATTAGGGTCCCCATAATCAAGCAAGCGCTGACGATACACTGCACCGTCCTTGACGTGGCTTGAGCCGACGTGATGACTCGGATTGACTGTTCAGACAGCCGGTGTGCAGTATCAGAGACTTCACACAGAAGAAGACCCTGATGTTGGGCCTCTTCGGTGATTCCCCGAAGTTCTCGATGAAGTTGAAGGAACGCTGTTGGTGGGGACGACGGTGGTGAAGGCGGCATCATCGGCCTAGATGGTACTGCGTTGTCGGGGTGTTGTGTTTGCTGCTCCTGAAACTGATGTTCCCAATGATATCGATCCATCGTTGGCGCACGCGAAGTTCCAGCGTACGGGTCTACGAACGGCATCGCGGGAGGAGCAGTTCTGGATGAGTCGGGAGTCTGTCCCATCATCCTATCAGGCAGACGACCAGGAAGGACGACCTGCTTACGTGCTGTCATCCGGACACGGGGTCCACGCTGCTGGGGTGGTGCGGAAACTGGCACCGGAGGAGCAGCTGGTAGCACGGTCCTCAGGCTGGAGGTACCGTGGCTGCTCGAGAAAGCCATTGAGTTCTCCTCGGTCGGGTCAGTGGTCTCGTGGTGCTGAGCCTCTGGTGCGGAGAAGTCTTTCGAGACTCCTGGCGTGTAGACGGCTTGCGTATGTGAGTGCGACTGTGACCGGGAGTGAGACTGAGATCGTGAGCGCGACGATTGAGACATGTCGGATCTAATAATAATGGGTTACGTGAGTACAGGGGAAAAAAATAAGGAAAACGTAAACGATAGTGCATATATGGGTCAGTCACGTGAGAATCGGGAATGGATAGGACCGGGAATTTTTCGACTCGAAAACCGTTTAACGATAGCAATTTCTTTCCGTTCTCGCATAATTTATTTTGAACTAGGCATAGTTGATCAAGTTACGCCTAATTAAAAGCAATTCATGCAATTACGGAATTAATCTACTAAAGTTCGAAAACTCGTGAAATGATTTTTCCGAAAAAGCCTTGGTTATAGTTTGGTTTCAAAAATTTTGAAAAATTCTTAAAACCGTTTTTCACTATAACCTGTGCTCTGATACCAAGTCTGTCACACCCCGCTAAAGCGGAAACACGAGATGCGAAGAGCAACGATATCATTACACGAGTTACAATTAAAACATACGGTTTCAAGTCATTACGATAGAAAATAAGAGTTTACAAGTTTGAAAATAACCAAGCATTTAACGTATCACATAACAAAATACATGATTAATTGTTAACAAAATTCCCAAAATAATAAAATAGGTCTTTTCCCAATTCTTGATTTCACGTGACCTGCCTGACCCATCCACAGAATGCACTTCGTGTCTTACATTTGGTTTCCTGAAAACATGAGATAAAGTGTCAAACTACAAAAGTAGCGAGTGAGTTACAGTTTTCTAGTCCTCGACAAAAAGTTTAAGTTAAGTATATCAATACTTAATAGTTTTGATAAGTAGCACAATACTTAAAGAATAGTTTCGATCCATAAAAGTTTCTCAAAAGGTAGTTCGATCCATAAAATTTTCTCAAAAGATAGTTCGATCCATAAAAGTTGCTCAAAAGATAGTTCGATCCATAAAAGTTGCTCAAAAGATAGGTAAACTATAGATTAAAATCATGTATAACGACTACTTGGCATAATAACTTAAGTGTTCACACTAAACCGATTAACCAACCGCGAGGCCCCTTACCCCGCACTATCGACGGGGAGTCATTTCTGATCGAGTAATATGTACTTAAGCTGCCTCCTAAGCAAGGAACGGTTATTTCCTAAGTATCGATACCCATAATTACTAAACGGCTTAACAAAGCTAATAGTGTGTTACGAGATTGGGCACTAATGTTTCATTTTATCACTGATAGTAGTCATTTATGGTTAGTTATATCCCTCAAGAGTCACGTTAGTTATACGATCAATCAAAGTTCATACGAGTGCCGAGTGTGGCATTAAATAAATTTGAAACAGTGCCGAGTGTGGCAAAATAGTAAATTTATCACAAAGTTGAACCAATAAGCCAATTAAAGGTGGCAAACCATTAGGCCGAGTAAGGGTGGCAAACCATTTAGTTTATTTTATGCCAAACGGGCAAATAAAACTGTTTTCGCATGTAAGTTCCAGAAAACGTTCAATAAGAGTTCAATAGTAATAAAACGTTCCAAGAATTCATAATAGTTCCAAAGTTCATTTAGATCTCATGTTTCCCCCAAAAGTTATTTAAAACAGTAAATAAAAGTGGGGTTGTAACTCACGGATTGCGAAGAGTACGAGACGAGTGCGAAGAGCGGTCAGAATGCTTCGGAATCAAGGAAATCCTATAGTTATACCAAGTCATCGAGTAAGTTTAATTTTTTATGAGTTTATAGCACCGTTAGTCAACGAAAATGCTTTAGTTTTAGAAGTTATGTTAAGGTCTAATGAAAATCGGGCAGCGCTTCCGCGCTATAATTTATTCGTCCAAATTTCAATCACTTTCCCGCTTAACAACAATTGCATTTTAGACCATTATTCATAATACATAATACCACATTAAGTTTAGTACAATACTTTGGTTAACTTATATTTTAACTTTATTTGTCCAATCTCAGTCCAAACCGATAAAATACGACGAGTGTTGGTCTAATAATTAATCCTAACCGTTTTCAAGGCTAAAACCGAATAACGAATATAATGAAATCGAAAGATTCACAAGAGTAACAAGTTATACCGCTAACACCCGCTTGATTTGACAAAGATCTGGAATCAACAACTTCAGTGGTGTAGTGATGAGAATATACGCCTCCAAAACACAAGACAACCACCGAAAATTAGCAAAACGACGATTTTTGTGACAACAGACACATCCAGCCGCCGGCTGGGATGATCCAGCCGTCGCTCCTCATTCAGATCCGAATTTTCGTAAATTTTGCGTTTTTAGGCGTTTTCAAGAGTATTTTCGGTAGATTTCGACATGCAACTTAAAAACCTTTAATAACATCCATTTATTTCTTCAAATAACATCTTTTTATATCAAGATCTTTGTAAAAGTTTATAAAAATTATGTTTTTAGATAATCACCATAGAAACTTTTATAAAAACGTTTATTTGATCCTAGATTAGACATGCATGTGTAAAAATGTGTATAAAACAGTGGGAAAAGTTTGTTATACCTCAAGAAAAAGGAAAGTATGATGATCTAGCTCGTTAGATGATGATTTTGATGGAGATTAAACCCAGAAATGAAGAAAAACCGAAACACACCACCACTAGATGACCACCTCTTGCTCCTTTTGATGAATAAAACCGATTGTGATGATGTTTATGGTGTTTATTTGGTGATTATGGGCTGGGATTTACAGCAAAGATGAAGGAAAGTGAAGAAGATGGGGGAGTTTTGAGAGAAAATACCAAGTTGTGTGAGTTTTGTGATTGATCAAATGAAAGAAAATGTTAAAGGAATGGTGTGTATCACATTGGGCAGAGATTTCTGGCAGAAAGGGGGGTCCAATCGAGTTTAGACACTTGTCCCAATCGATTTTCATGCAAAAATGAGTCACCAAAGCCTGATCAGACACTTCCAGCCGTCGGCTGGAGGGGCTCAACCGGCGGCTGAAGCCCTGCCAGCTGCTGGCTGGTCGGCTGGTTCGGCAGACTTGTTTTCGACCGTTAAGGAGTTTCGTTCGTCGAAAGTTCCCGATTCTTTTTGCTGTAACATCCCGGTTCTCGGAAAAATTAAAATGTTTCGTAAGTATTTATTTGTCTATAAAATAAATGTTTTATATTTATATTATTTGAGAAGTTACATAAGTAAAGGACTAGAATTGTAAGAAAGATAGTTGATTATAGTTAGAAAGGACTTAATTAGTAATAATTCTAGTAATTGTTGTAAATTAGAAAGAATTGAGAAATTGAGGGACTAAAAGTATAAATTTCAAAATATGATGAGTAAGCTTATGAGGTGTCATGTGCAGAATTTTTGTAGGTGTTTTTGTATGTGTTTGTGTGTGTTCTTGAGAGTAATCAAGAAAATTCTGAAATTTTAGCAATTGAAGTTATAGTGGTGAAATTGTATCAAGATTAAGAGTAAGAAGACCTAGCTTAAAGAGTATTTGGAGAAAAGAAGATTTGAAAGATAAGGGCAAAGGGAAGGCAACGTAAAGATAGTGAACGTAATTCGACATCAAGGTGAGTATACGAGGCTCATTTTCATATGGTTATGTGTTTAAAGTTTTGTATTAATCTATTGAACATTCATAAGTAAGTCATTTCAAGTTATGAATTGAGTTGTTAGCGGAAATAAGGTAAGAAGGTGGCGTATACTAACATGTAAGTGCAGGAAATGATCAAAACGGAAATTACCCCCAGCCACTGGGCCAGTTGCGGCGCAACAGGGACCAGTTGCGGCGCAACTGGGACTCAGTGGCCAAGGGTGATTTCCAGACACGTTAGTTGCGGAGCAATTGTTTTAGTTGCGGAGCAACTAGTACCTGGATCAGTTTTTAGTGTGTTTTAAAGTAGTTTAAGCATAGGAATGATATCATAACATATTATTATGTTAGAGAAGCATAGAGAAGACATTTATATGACCATAGAAAGTACAATGGACTTTCATTAGTCGGGGAGAAGTAGAGTTAACTTTAAATACATACCGCGAGGGTATGCAAATAACTTTTAATAGTGAGAAGGAGCATGAACCAACTTCATATAAGTTGGTAGAAGAGATTGATAAGACTTAAATAGTCTTGGAGATTTTTCTTAACATATGTCTACGTATATTCACTAGCTTAATGCTAATCTAGTTTGTTGATGTTATGCTTATAGGTAAGAAAGACTTTTGAAATGCAAGGCAAGCACACAAGGCAAGGATGGGGACCTTTCTAGGAGTCAAATCTTTTGTATCGAGCTTCCGCTCTAAACATCTTAAATGTTATGTTAGTAGAAGTAAAACAATAACTTTTATTTTGGTGAAGTTATGTAAATATTGTTGAACGTTTTCTTTTAAAAAAAAAAAAAAAAAAAAAAATTTAGTATGTTTTAGATCCAAGTGTTACAAGTTGGTATCAGAGCCTTGGCTTGTGTGAGTTAAGTATCTCGGTAGATACTTAAACCCAAGCTGAGGCTTTGTAAGGGGGGAAGAAGCTTGCCTTGCGGAAGATAAGAGTAAGAAAGATTAATTGTTGAGAAAGAGTTGCCCTAGTCTTAATTATGCGTTGATGGTATTGGATGTACAAGAGTTAATATGTTTGAAATTAACGTCTGGCCAACGCTAATTTTGGACATATTATGTGTATCCAATATGATTGAAGCATATTAAGGACAAGGGACAAGAAAGTGAGAAAGTATATATGTATGACGTATAAACTATAATTGTGTATAGATTATAGTTTTATATGTCATTATTAACTGAATTTAATTTCAGTTTGTAGAAATGGAAGAAGAAGGTAGCCATCATGATGATGGTCACAAGGAAGTAGATATGCAAACTATTGTGGCTAAGGAGATTAGCCAAGCCTTTGAGAAAGCGATACCGTTTATTATTAAACGGGTTAGAGATGATGTGGTAGAGATTATTGATGAGAAGATAGACCGCGTGCTCGCGGAGAAAGAATTGAAGCAGAAAGAGAAAGAAGATTCAGGAAGTGAGGGTGATCATATTGATCATCAAGAAGAACCCACAGAAAGTTATAAGAAGGGGTGTACGTATAAAGATTTTGCAAGCTGCAATCCACCACTCTTTCTAGGAGAGATTGATCCCATTATTAGTATGCGGTGGGTTATGGAGGTAGAAGGTGCATTCTTAACTTGCAAGTGTGCGGATAGAGATAAGGTGATTTATGCATCAAATCTACTTCGAAATCAAGCTAAAGGTTGGTGGGAATCTATAGTGAGGTTATTCCCGGCTGAAGGGATTGTGAAGATGACTTGGGGAGACTTTAAGAAAAGATTTATGGAGTACTACTGCCCACCTTCGGCAGTGAACAAAATTACTCGGGAATTTTTATCATTACAACAAGGAAGTAGAACCGTGAATGAGATCACTAATGAATTCCTAGATAGAGCAGGGTTTTGCCCAGACTATGTTGTAAACGAACGAATGAAGATGGATCGTTATTTATGTTGTTTGAGTCCCGACATCAGAGAACATGTTTCCACTAATAATCCTAAGACTTTTGAGGATATGGTTGAAGCAGCAAGAAGGAGGGAGTTAGATCTTTTGAATAGAACCGAAGAAGAGAAGAAGAAACGCAAGGTGGAGTATGTGCAAGAACCGTATAAAAAGCAAAGATTTGAACAAAAGGGTAGAAGCTCGGGGAGAAGATTTGAAAGGAAAGAGTCATCAAGAAAGGAATATAGTTGTAGAAAGTGCGGTAAGAATCATCCGGGAGAATGTAAATTCGGTCAAATGGGTTGCTATACGTGTGGGAAGCCGGGTCACATTAGTAGTGAATGTCCTAATCCAATAAGGATTTGCTACTATTGTAAGGACCCGGGGCATATTAAAAGTGAATGCCCAAAGTTGCCGCAAAATCAGAAGTTGTTGATAGGACCGAAAGCTCCTTTGCTTCTTGAAGGAGGAAGTAGTGGAAAGAAAGCTGAAGATAATAAAGGTCGTGGTCGTGCCTTTCAAATCACAACTATAGAAGCAAAAGAATCGACTGATGTCGTTTCAGGTATTTTCATTGTAAACTCTCAACCTGCTTATGTGTTGTTTGATTCGGGAGCAAATAGATCTTTTGTGTCAAGTAAATTTTGTAAGAAGTTTTCTAAACCCCTTAGTAAGCGAGAACATCCCTTAGAAGTAGAAGTGGCGGATAATCGAATTGTTCTTGTGTCAGATGTTTATCATGATAATCAATTAGAGATAGAATCAACAAAATTTACGATAGATTTGATTCCAATGGTCATGGGAGAGTTTGATGTTATAGTTGGTATGGATTGGTTAGAGAAGAATAATGCTATTATATTATGTAAGATTAAAATTATTAAAGTTACCGATTTAGAAGGAAAAGAAACCATTATTTATGGAGAGAAAAAGAGTGGTGAAATTTCGGTTTGTTCTTTAATGAAAGCAAGAAGATATATGTCCCGAGGTTGTCAAGCATACCTTGCGTATGTGGTAGATAAAGAGAAAGATAAGAAGGAATTAAAAGAAGTAGAAGTAGTAAATGAATATGTAGATGTATTTCCCGAAGATCTTCCGGGTTTGTCGCCAGAAAGAGAAGTAGAATTTAGAATAGAATTGATTCCCGGTGCTGCACCTGTAGCAAAAGCTCCATATAGATTAGCTCCGGCCGAAATGAAAGAATTAATGAGTCAGTTACAAGAGCTGCTAGACAAGGGTTTTATCCGTCCCAGTTCTTCTCCGTGGGGTGCACCGATTTTATTTGTGAAAAAGAAAGATGGTAGTATGCGTATGTGTATAGACTATCGAGAACTTAATAAGTTAACAGTCAAGAATAAATACCCGTTACCGAGGATAGATGATTTGTTTGATCAGTTACAAGGGGCGAAATTCTTTTCAAAGATAGATTTAAGGTCGGGTTACCATCAGTTGAAAGTAAAGGAAGAGGATGTACCGAAAACAGCTTTTCGCACGAGGTATGGTCATTATGAATTTTTGGTTATGCCTTTTGGTTTAACAAATGCCCCCGCAGCTTTTATGGATTTGATGAATAGAGTTTGTAGAACGATGTTAGATAAATCGGTTATAGTCTTTATTGATGATATTTTAATATATTCGAAGAGTAAAGAAGAACATGCAGATCATTTGCGACAGTTGTTAGAGATTCTTAGACGAGAAAGATTATATGCAAAATTTTCTAAATGTGAATTTTGGTTAGAAGAAGTTCAATTTCTGGGTCACGTAGTAAATGCAGAAGGTATAAAAGTAGATCCGGCGAAAATTGAAGCAATTGTCAATTGGAATTCTCCGAAAAATGTGAAGGAAATCCGTAGTTTCCTTGGTCTTGCGGGGTATTATCGAAGATTTATTCAAGATTTTTCTAAAATAGCTTCAAGCTTAACCGAGTTAACTAGAAAGAATAAGAAGTTTGAATGGAAAGAAAAACAAGAAGAAGCGTTCCAGATTTTAAAGAAGAAATTAAGTGAAGCACCGGTGTTAGTTTTGCCGAATGGAACGAAAGATTTGGTAATTTATAGTGATGCTTCATATACCGGTTTAGGATGTGTTTTAATGCAACATGGAAGGGTTATTGCTTATGCTTCGAGACAATTAAAAGAAAATGAAAAGAAATACCCGGTACGAGATTTGGAGTTAGCGGCGGTTGTGTTTGCATTAAAGATATGGAGGCATTACCTCTATGGAGAAAGATGTACAATTTATACGGATCATAAAAGTTTGCAATACTTCTTTACTCAAAATGATCTTAGTATGAGACAACGTAGATGGTTAGATTTGGTAAAAGATTATGATTGTGATACCACCCCGGAAAAGCAAATGTTGTTGCGGATGCATTAAGTAGAAAGAGTTCACAACCGGAAATGAAACTTTACTCCTTAGCTTTGATTATTAATGCTAATTTCTTTGATTCGGTTAAAGAAGCTCAATTGGAAGCAATTAAAGAGGAGAATTGGAAGAGAGAAAGAATTGTGGGTCAAGTGCAAAATTTAACGGAAGATAGCCGAGGTTTAAAGACTAGATTTGGAAGAATTTGGATTCCTAATACATCGGATTGTAAGAAAGTTTTGCTAGACGGAGCTCATAAGTCAAAATATTCTATTCATCCCGGTAGTACGAAAATGTATAAAGATCTTAAGGAAGATTATTGGTGGCCGGGTATGAAAAGAGACATAGTGAAATATGTAGAAAAATGTTTGACATGTTTACAAGTTAAAGCGGAACACCAAAAGCCTTATGGAAAAATGCAACCATTAGAAATACCGGTGTGGAAATGGGAGAACATTACTATGGATTTGGTGACCAAAGTCTAGAAGAAAGAATGACGCTATTTGGGTGATTGTAGATAGATTAACTAAGAGTGCTCATTTCTTACCAATTAAAGAGGCTATTTCATCGGAGAAAATGGCGGAGATGTTTTTGAAAGAAATTGTGGTAAGACACGGAGTCCCGATTTCAATAGTGTCGGATAGAGATACGCGTTTTACTTCTCACTTTTGGAGAGGTTTCCAAGAAGAATTAGGGGTGAAACTTAATATTAGCACGGCTTATCATCCGCAAACCGATGGGCAAAGTGAGAGAACCATTCAAACATTGGTGGATTTACTCCGTGCATGTGTAATAGATTTTGGGGGAAATTGGGATGATCATTTACCGTTAGTAGAATTTTCTTACAACAATAGCTATCAAGCGAGTATAGATTGTGCACCTTATACTATGTTGTATGGAAGAAAATGTAGAACGCCAATATGTTGGGGTGAGATTGGACAACGAGAATTGGGAGAAAAGGAAATCGTACAAATTACAACGGAGAAGATAGATCAAATTAGAGAAAGACTTAAGATGGCTCAAGATCGACAAAAGAGTTATGCCGATAAAAGGAGAAGACCGATAGAATTTGAAGTTGGTGATTTTGTGATGTAGAAAGTTTCCCCATGGAAAGGAGTGATCCGATTTAGAAAGAGAGGAAAATTAAGTCCGAGATTTATTGGGGCATTTAAAATTTTAGAGAGGATTGGAAAAGTTGCTTACCGATTAGAGTTACCCGAAATTCTAAGTAAGATTCATCCTGCCTTTCACGTGTCAAATTTAAGAAAGTGTCTTGCGGATGAAACAAAATTTGTTCCACTAGATGATATAGAAATTGATGAGAAGTTGAATTATGTAGAAGAACCGGTAGCCATTCTTGATCGGAAAATAAAACAACTTAGAAATAAACAAATTAGTATGGTTAAAGTTCAATGGAAGCATAGAAAGGGGTCGGAATTTACTTGGGAGTCGGAGAAAGAAATGAAGAAATTTTATCCCAGAATAGATTTCGGGGACGAAATCTTTAGAAGGAGGGAAGATTTGTAACATCCCGGTTCTCGGAAAAATTAAAATGTTTCGTAAATATTTATTTGTCTATAAAATAAATGTTTTATATTTATATTATTTGAGAAGTTACATAAGTAAAGGACTAGAATTGTAAGAAAGATAGTTGATTTTAGTTAGAAAGGACTTAATTAGTAATAATTCTAGTAATTGTTGTAAATTAGAAAGAATTGAGAAATTGAGGGACTAAAAGTATAAATTTCGAAATATGATGAGTAAGCTTATGAGGTGTCATGTGCAGAATTTTTGTAGGTGTTTTGTATGTGTTTGTGTGTGTTCTTGAGAGTAATCAAGAAAATTCTGAAATTTTAGCAATTGAAGTTATAGTGGTGAAATTGTATCAAGATTAAGAGTAAGAAGACCTAGCTTAAAGAGTATTTGGAGAAAAGAAGATTTGAAAGATAAGGGCAAAGAGAAGGCAACGTAAAGATAGTGAACGTAATTCAACATCAAGGTGAGTATACGAGGCTCATTTTCATATGGTTATGTGTTTAAAGTTTTGTATTAATCTATTGAACATTCATAAGTAAGTCATTTCAAGTTATGAATTGAGTTGTTAGCGGAAATAAGGTAAGAAGGTGGCGTATACTAACATGTAAGTGCAGGAAATGATCAAAACGGAAATTACCCCCAGCCACTGGGCCAGTTGCGGCGCAACAGGGACCAGTTGCGGCGCAACTGGGACCAGTTGCGGCGCAACTGGGACTCAGTGGCCAAGGGTGATTTCCAGACACGGTAGTTGCGGAGCAATTGTTTTAGTTGCGGAGCAACTAGTACCTGGATCAGTTTTTAGTGTGTTTTAAAGTAGTTTAAGCATAGGAATGATATCATAACATATTATTATGTTAGAGAAGCATAGAGAAGACATTTATATGACCATAGAAAGTACAATGGACTTTCATTAGTCGGGGAGAAGTAGAGTTAACTTTAAATACATACCGCGAGGGTATGCAAATAACTTTTAATAGTGAGAAGGAGCATGAACCAACTTCATATAAGTTGGTAGAAGAGATTGATAAGACTTAAATAGTCTTGGAGATTTTTCTTAACATATGTCTACGTATATTCACTAGCTTAATGCTAATCTAGTTTGTTGATGTTATGCTTATAGGTAAGAAAGACTTTTGAAATGCAAGGCAAGCACACAAGGCAAGGATGGGGACCTTTCTAGGAGTCAAATCTTTTGTATCGAGCTTCCGCTCTAAACATCTTAAATGTTATGTTAGTAGAAGTAAAACAATAACTTTTATTTTGGTGAAGTTATGTAAATATTGTTGAACGTTTTCTTTTAAAAAAAAAAAAAAAAAAAAAAATTTATTATGTTTTAGATCCAAGTGTTACATTTGCGTTGAACTTAGGAACGTTCATACTTTGATTTACTTTATATTGGGTTCATTTAATATTATATTTTCACTTTCGATTTCGAGATTCGCACGATTTCGGTAAAGGAGTAAACAAGAGCAAAAGGGCGATATCTCGCGTATAAAGAATGAGTTAACCGACAAATTTGGCATAGACCTTCTAACTTATAATTATGAGGATACTAACAAGTTGACACTTAGATATTTTGATTCCGACAATGACGCGTTCTCGGTAAAAGTACGGTTAAAGGCAAGACGGACACTTTAAAGGATATAGAGCACGATTTTCACCTGAAATTTTTGACGGTTGTCACAATATATATATATATATATATATATATATATATATATATATATATATATATATATATATATATATATATATATATATATATATATATATATATATAATATTTTTAATAAAAAGTCGAGGAAGGATTATGGCAGTGACATGTCATTTTGTGAAGGCTTTCTACACTTTCTATTCTAATAGTATTTTTACTAGAACTACACTATATATATATATATAGGAAAAATAAAAATGAGACTGTTACACATGTAAATTTACATGCGAAACTCATCAAAAAATATGTAGTTTTGTTAAAAATTCTTCAATCTATATAATTTTAATCATATTTATTAAACTAACTTTACAAATTTTTATCTATTCACATCTTTTTCTTCATTAATCGTGACCTTCAACAATAAACTTTTTATAACTTCTTCATAATAAACAATGACCCCCTGCATTTTGTGAATCAGCTCTCCCTTGATGAGTATAGGACAAGTCAAGCCTTGAAAAGTATTTAAACCACAAAACGACATAGTTTTTAATGAGTTTCGCATGTAAACTTACATGTGTAACAGCTCCATATATATATATATATATATATATATATATATATATATATATATATATATATATATATATATATATATATATATATATAGAGAGAGAGAGAGATAATGTTGGTTTCAAATAAGAACCTTCTAAATACTAGGAACCACTTTTTAATCACTCATTTAACAAAACACACTTCATTTTAAAAAATAAATATCTTTTAAATTAAAAAGTTATTATGAAATAAAGAATATACCGTTAGAACGAGTATTTAATTCTTTTTAAGAAAAATATAAAAATTTTAAATTTTGACGATTTTTTTTTATATCCACTCGTGTATATACTACAAATTTTGAATTTTTCAAAAACTGTTTATATACACTGATGAATACCATCTTATACATTTGTGTATACGTATGTATTCAGTGGTGAATATATGGTTAGAATGTACGTCACGAACTAGTTTATACACCGGTGAATAGAAGTGTATTCACTTGTGTATACATATGTATTCACTAGTGAATATATGGTTCAAATGTGTTTTTGGCGAATTAGTATATACACCAATGTATATTTAGTATATACACAAGTGTATATACCGAAAAAAAAGTCGTCAAAAGTATATATCAAATGGGTGCTCGTTGGAAAGAGAATTAAATGTTTGTTTTAATGTGTAATTGGTTTTTTCTAAAACCTACTTATACTGTAGATATGTCAATTTAAAGTAAATTGTTACTTTAAAGTGAGTTTTAAATTAGTGGTTCTGGTTTCTAAATATTTAATGGTTCTTATTTGAACCCACACATCTCTCTCTCTCTCTCTCTCTCTCTCTCTCTCTCTCTATATATATATATATATATATATATATATATATATATATATATATATATATATATATATATATATATATATATATATATATATACGAGGAGGTTATTATAAACTAATACTTAAAGTAAAATAAGTAAAAGAATATGAATTATATGTATAATTTTTTATTATGTTTATTTATTCAAGTATAACAAAATTTAAAAAAACAAGTTTTGATATACATCAAAATATATGTCTTTTAGGGGCTGTGGATCAATCATTGTTTTTGTGCAGTAAATATTCAAATTTGATGCACAACGATAAAACTATCCATTTTTTGATGTACAACAAAAGTTCGTCTTGTTAAAGTTTGAGATATGGTTAAAATAACGATAATACAAAATATCTAACGTTATAAAAAAAAAATTAATTGTTTTTTATTTATTTTATCTTAAAGTTTGTTTTACAAGAAATCTCTCTCTCTCTCTATATATATATATATATATAATGAAATAGTTTCTATCAAATTTTAATATAAAGTACTTTAAAGGAATTAAATTCATTTGATAGAAATGTTTAAAGATATATTATATGATATTTCTTGAGGAAGTAGCATACAATAAAAAGGGATTAAATTCATTTGATAGAGATGTCTAAATATATCCTATATGATGTTTCTTGAAGGAAGTAGAATCCAATAAAAAGTAATCAAATTTGATAGAAATAAAAAATGACGAAAGATATCTTATGATGTTTCTTGAAGGAAGTAGTAGCATATATACAATAAAAACGAATTAAATCGATTTGATAGAAATGTAGCACCAAAATTTTCTAGTTAGGATATGAATAACAACAAGTGCTTTAAATGGATAAAATCTTTGATATTATAAGCTAAAACTCTAAGAGATTTAATAGTAAAATAAGTAATGGTTATGATTTTGGTTTTGGTTTTGGTTTTTAGGGATTTGCATGCATGGACCACTAAATAACCAGGAAATTGCTTATCTAGTTGTGACATTCTTCTGCATCCACACATCAAGTTGTTGTTTCTATCTTTTTAAATTTAGGCCTTTCTTATTCAAGCCAGAAGGGATCGAGTGTGATATACAGATTATGCCCTACTATTCTTACATCTGAAAAATCTGCTGCTATCTATTTCAAATATAACATACTTTCTTTCTACTTTCATATCCTAATTTGTCTCATAAAAGTTTATTTATAGAAATTATAGAAATATTGATAGTCATACATATACGAAAAACAACTTTTGAATGATAAAATTAACCATGATTTGAAAAACCCTATAAGCAAAAACCAAAGGATATATACTTATTTCGTCTTACAAATTTAAATAAATATTCGAGGTGCAATGATTGTAATGAAAATACTATATGATATATCAAAAAGTGATAACTAAAAGAAATATATTTTGGCACATGAAAAATTAAACTAATAATGAACAAAAAAGTTACATCCATTATATCCTATAAAAACAATGTGGCCAATAGGAAAATTGATTGTGTTTTTTAACTCTTGTTTTTGTTTGTTTGGGTGTTATATATGTAGGAAACTTTTTTTTCATCTTTATGAAGTTTCATGTCTGCATAATTGCCTTATGTATGACTGCATAATTGATGTGTAAGACACAGTACATGTTGGGCTTGTGTTTTTTTCCTTTCAGATTTTATTTGATATGGGCAACTTCAGAGTCACGGTGAAGCATTGGAAAACAAGGTTATTATGACAGATGAAAATGGCACAAAATACCCAAAAATGGAACTTGCAATTTTTAGGGAAGTATTAGTTGTGCACAAAAACTAAGAGCATCCATAATTGTTTGTTTATTAATCATTTCTGAGATATGCATGCATGCTATTAACATATCTTTGCAGGTTACAATTATATGAGTGTAAGACAATGCCAAAATCTTCATTCAGAATTGTTACTATCATATGATAATGACTGACCCTCATTTTGAATCTATAACACCCACCACCAAACTTTACATACATAATCATATATATATATATATATATATATATATATATATATATATATATATATATATATATATATATATACTACCTTTTCTTTTTCACTTATGTACATAAAAATAAAGATCAAGACATATAAATTATGTTTCAATTCTTGTATACATTAATGGTTATCAAAAATCTTTAAACAAAAGCTAAATTATGTTAAAATATGACTGTTTACATCTTACATCTCTCATACCTTCTCTCGATCGATAGAATCGAGTATTATTGTTGTTCTTCGTCTTGTATTATATGTATATGTATATGTATATGAATACACCTAATAACTTTTCAATAACATAAATATATCTTTATGATGGTCAAAAATAACATTAAAATTAGTTTGATCTAATCCAACAAGTATAACATGGACCCGGGACCCCGGTGCTAGACATCTAACGGTAGAATAAGACTAAACAATACACCTTTAATATGTAATTATTAAACTATTAATTACTTAAAACAACCCCACCTGGAATTCAGCAGTTTTCATTTATAGTAGAATGCCGTTGAAGCAAGCAAATATGCATACTCATAATAAATCTATTTACTTTACACAACAACTTTCACTTGGGTGATATTAATGTTTTAAAGCCAATGCATGTTAAAGCACATGTAAGGACTAGTTGTACAAGTTCCTTTACTAGTTGGACTCTTAATAAAAGTTCCAACACTTTAACAAATGTCTTTTTTTACTTTATGCCCAGATTCTATGTCGTATGTCCTATGCTGCCCCCATGCCTTATATATATATATATATATATATATATATATATATATATATATATATATATATATATATATATATATATATATATATATATATATATAATTAGGATATAATAAAAAGAGATTTAAAATAAAAAGGATAGGGAGCGATGAGGTGGTGACACGTGGCAGACAAAAAAAAACCCATTATTTATATCAATGAGGGTATAATGGTTATTTAACACTAATATTTTTCAGATCTGCTTTTAACTCATCTCTATCCTTTTCATATTTTCATTTCAAAATCCAAGCTCTCACCTACACTCTCTCTCCGTTAATTCATCTCCATCTCCGGTGGCTTATATTTCGGCGACTTGAACACCCTCTCCGGTGGTCGGAGCGTCTCGGTCAACCGTCTCTCCGGCGGCCTGCAGTGGCGATTCTTCGATTAGGTTTCGGTTCTCTCCGATCTGCAGTGGCGATTATTCCGGCGGCGGCGATCTGCAGTGGCGATTATTCCGGCGGCGGCGATCTGCAGTGGCGATTATTCCGGCGGCGGCGGTTTTGCAGGTTGTTGACGGCGGCGGCGGAGATGGTGAAAATTGGGGAAAAGTGATGAATTTGAGGAGGAAAAAGTTGTGGTTGGAGATAATGATGAGATTGACATTGTGGTGAAGTGAATTGAAGAATTATGTGAGTTTGATTTGGTTCGCCATTAATGGAGGTTTTGAAGTAAACCTACAATTTTTGTTTTTGGGAAGAAGAAGATGAGTGTAGGTGAGAAACAGAAATGAGTTTGGATAAGGTGCCAATTTGGTAATTAACTGCAACATATTTGTGACATGAAAATGTTACTTGTTAATTTCATAAATCGTATGTTCTGTAATAGAAAATAATGGGGAATGATTAAAATTGAAAACTATCTAAACAAAAGTTGTAATTTTTTATGCACATGTTTTGTTTTGGTAGATTGAGTTTTATGCACATTGTTTTTTTTTATGCACATGTTTTTTCTTATGCACATGTTTTGTTTGTTTTGGTGTATTGATTGTTTTGTTTTGGTGCATTGATTTTTCGATGAATTTTCCGGCGGATTTTCCGGCGGTGGATATGTTTTGTATAAAAAAACTTACGTAAAATCAATACACACATTATTTTGATAAAATCGATGCACAAGAAAATCGATGCACACGTATTGATAAAAGTTATGCACAGAGATTCAGAAAATAAGTAATCTAGTAAAATGAAAAAAAAAAAAAAAAAAAAAAAAAAAAAAAACAGATTTCCGAAAATTACTAAAAGGGCATGAAAGTTCGAAATAATTACAAAAATGCCACCGCGTTGACTTTTTCAAATCCCCTTTTTGTTGACTAAATGAGTGGCTCACATTCCTCCATATCCTTTTTATTTTAAAACCTTTTTACAATAACCCACCCCTATATATATATATATATATATATATATATATATATATATATATATATATATATATATATATATATATATATATATATGTCTTTTCATAGTTACAATATTTGTTGTGACAACTTGTATTATCTAGCCTCATAATGTATGTATATATTTATTTTCCCTTTTGCATTTGCTTCATTATGAATTTACAACCTACTAAAACTAAAAGAGATAGTAAAGTCGGATTTTATATACCGTTTCATTGATGTGTAAAGAAACTAGTGAATCTTTTAAACCCTTTAAGGTATTTTTTTGGGACCAAACTCCAATTTTCAAATTTAAGATTCATCCAAAATATATTTATTTTTTGAAAAATGAAAACATAGTCATATCACATATGTGTTATGCATATAACAACTAAACATGTTTTATACTTAATTGTAATTGACCACCACATTTTAGAAATCAGTTTTTGTATTTATAAAACTTCAATATATTTAAATATATAATAATAAATTAATTTATTTTTTATGGTTATCATATTTTTAATATATCTACAACAATATTTTTTTATTTATACAAAAAACTTTTTGTTCTTCTTTAAAGACGATTTCTATGAACTTAAATGTAACAATATTTCACATAACTTACAGCTTATTGACATTGATATCACTAAATTATGATAACGCACACATCAATAATGTTAATAACATTTTGTAATGAATTTTAGTTAGACTACACACACAAACACAAGAAAAATGGTGAAAATTAGAGATAAAAATCTCACTATCATTACTAAAATTAGTGATATACATATCTTTCCATAATTAGAAATAATCATACTTTTAAAGAAGAATCATCGACTAAAACTGCTACTTTCTGCGGACTATTATGATCTTCTTCTTCTTCTTCATCTTCTTCCAGTGAACAAGATGACAAACAATGGCTGGTACTTGAAGAAGATGTTGATGCTAGTACTGATGATGATGTGAACGATAAACCCGAATCCGGCGATTCGCTACAAACCATCTTTTTCTTATTATTATTGTACCCGGGTTCGGTTAGTAACGATTGATCTTGACCGTTTTTTAACGAGGATGAAGAACATTCGGATGATGATGACGATGAAGACGTAGAAGCAAGATTGACTAGCATCAAGTCAACAAATGCTCCAATAATGTAACCATGGTTACTTTTATCATTTAGTGCTAAATACAAACTTAAAAGCTCTTGAAGATTATCCCATTCTTTTAACCCTTCATCAGCTTCCACCATTTCTTGCATTGACTTCTTGAAGTCAACAAAAGGGTCAGTTGACTCCATCTCCATCATTGACACACTTTCTTTAAATGTTTGTTTTTCTTTTGGTTTTGGTTTTGCTTCTTCAAGTATGGAGCTTGTTTTCCCTGGCTTGAAAAAGAACCTGTCTGAACTCAACCCTCGAATCACGGATTCGACAGATGACTCGGTTTCGGTCTCGGTCTCGGTCATGTCGTCAAGTTCGCCGGTTATAGAGGCGGGTGCACGGAAAGAAAGGGTTTTGCTAGGGCTACCACAAGTAGGAAAAAATGGGAGATTTCTTCCCATTGTTGTTGATGGTTTGGTTTTTGAATTTGGGTTTAAAAAATGGAAAGTAATATTGATTTTTGAATATGAATATGAAAGTAGGAAGGTGTTATTAATGTTATAGATCGATGTTAAATATTATGGTCAGATGGGAATTAAATGAGGAGGGAGAAGGTGTTTTTAAAATAAAAGGAGTGGTAACTAGTGAGGGAAGTTAGGATCAACACACTAGGTTGTTGGTGGGGGTCTTATTTATATTTATGGTCCTTTTTGGGTTCAATTTGGATTAGTTGCAACTTGCAAGTCTCAACCTCTATGTTTAGGGTTTGTTGATTTAAGTCACATTCTAGAGTACAATAAACTAGTGAATTTAAAATCGGATAGACCGGACGGTCTAATCAAGATCCGATGGCTTGAGTGGTTCGTTGAATCGAAAGTGAGTAAGTGGCTTTCTATATTAGTCTACTCGTGTTAAAACTGAAAAACACTTTCTGATTTTGATGAATTGACTTTCCAAAAATTGGAAGGAACTTCTAACATTATTGAGACGTAAAATATAATTTAGCGAATGCGGGACAAATCCAACCGAAGAAAATGAGGCTTAGTTAAGAAAATTTATTTTGAAGATTTTATTGTTTTAGAAGAGGTTGAAACCTATGATCTAAAAATAGGCGATTAACATCTAATCTAGGGGAGAGACAGTGTGATATAACTTGTTTATACATATATTAATTTATTCGGTTTTAAAACCAGTAATTTAGTCGGTTCAATATCTGAACCGATTTTTAAAACATCACAATGAATTGTGTTTTATATATAGTAAGAGAAATATTTACTCCAATAAATACAAAAGATGGGCTAATTTGTTATGTGTTAAATACTTTAAACAGAATATAAAAGAAACTTTTAAGCTCATTTCAATGCACTTTTAGTTTGTGTAATTAAAAGATAAATTAGTAAAATTCTTTGAATAAATTATAGAAATAACCTAGTATACATATGTTTTAGGGTTAAACGTATCAAAATGTAATAAACTTTGTCGTTTTTGTTATTGTGTATATCAAACTTTCAAAACCTTTATTATGTGTATTAAACTCTTATTTGATATGATGTATGTTACGCTGAGAAGGCCGCGAGATTCACCCCATATAAGAGAGTTTTCCAGTGATTGGATGAAGAAGATGAAGTATGCATATTTAGGATTGGAAGTGTGTATATCATATGAAGTTTATGGTCTATTATTTATGGTGGGGATCCTCAAAGAAGGCTAAGTTTGGAGCTACGCTACAACAAACTACACTTTTGACGACGTCATAAAATCGTCGCCAAAAGCCAAAAATCGTCGTCGAATTGTCGTCACTAGAGTTCCGTCGCCGAAAGTTTTTGGGGACGATTTCGCTTACCAAACGGCGACTACTTGTGGGTCCCACATTGAATTTTTCAAACCGGTTTAATTATTATTTATTTAATTATATAATTATTTATTTATTTAATTATATAATTATTTATTTATTTAATTATTTAATATTATTTATTTTATTATTATTTATTTAATTAATTATTATGTATGAAATAGACCTTTAGCGACGATGTTCCGCGACGATAAATCGTCGCTAAAGGTCTTTCAACTAAAAAAAACAGCAGCTTATTTTTTGTTTATTTCCCAGCTTTCTGCTTATTTTGATCCAAACAGCTTATTCCAAACAGCTTATTCGCAACAAAATTTAAAAAAGAAACGAATAATCAAATAATCCAAATTCTCATAACCATAAAATATTCAACAAATTGTCTAAAATATTCTCGATAACATACACAAAACGCTCGAAACATACATAAAACGCTCGAAATTGTTCCATATTATTCAAACACAAACATTTAATAATCATCTTCATCGTTATCCTCCTCGTCCTTGCTTTGATTATTAGTTGGAAATTCGGGAAGAACAAAGTTCGGGTTTGCGGCTTGTATTGCTTGCATGTATTTGGTGAAATCATTTATACTCACCAAATTTTCTTCTTGCATTTTTGCCTTCCCTTTTCCTCTCGAAGATGAAGTCATCAAAGATCCCCCCGTGATAGAAATCGGTAATTTTCTTTCCCGACCTCGATTGTGTCCACTTCGAGTTCCCAAAATCTCCTCCAATATTTCCTCTTCGCTTGTACCGGACGGTGAGTTAGTCATCAAATCCAACATTTTTCGCTTAAAAAGAAACCAAATAAGAATAATTATAAATTAGTAGTATTTGGTTAGTAATATATCACCCATTTCGTCCACCTTGGACCCATTTGACTCAAATAACAATTTTTAACCATGTTTATTCTCATTTTACCCATTTCGCCCACATTGACCCGTTATATACATTTAACCCATTTTGTCCACTTTGACCCATTTTACCCATCTTCGCCCACATTGACCCGTTATATACATTTAACCCATTTTTTCCACTTTGACCCATTTTACCCATCTTTATCATTTTTTCCATCTAACCCATTTCGCACACTTTGACCCATTTTATCCATTTAACCCATTTTGCCCACATTGACCCATTTTACCCGTTTTTATCATTTTACGCTAATTACTTACATGCAAATCGTACGCTTCATCCGAGGTCCAAGTGACATCTCTTATATCCTTATGCATTTCTTGCCAATTATCGATAAGACTTGGATATTTCTTCTCGGGGTGTTCCTCGCGCTTCAAACAAATGAAATAAATTAATATAATATCAAATTAAACACAAATTATATGAATAATATTAAAACTAACAATTAAAAAGTTACTTACCCTTTTGTCCCTCCTCATCGCATACGATTGACTTCCATGCTTACTTGCAAACTTTTGCTTGCTCCTGTTAACGGCGTTTTCCTCTGCAACGCTCATGTGCTTCGGGTTTGTCACCCGGTCTATAAACGGAAACCAAATGGACTCGTAATCAACCTTGTGTGGGGGATTTTCCCTAAGAAAATCAAGCTTCTCGTACCCACCTCGTTTAATGAAATGTTCCTTCTTGAATTGATATTTTGCATCCCTATATCTATCTTTGCAAGTCCATTCCACCCCGGCTTTAGCATAAACCTCCTCCTGAGCACCATCATACAATTTCGCCATGTCGAAGTATTTCTACAATTTAAAAAAAATAGTTAGAATGTATAGATTTAATAAATATTCAAAAATGTAATAAAAACCAAAACAAACCTCTACTTCGGGCATAATCAACACCTTGTAAGTCATTGGCACTTTTGTCTAACTATCGTAATGTTTTGGAAATGTGTTGTCCTTCAGCAAGGAACCGATCAAAGAAACGAAATATTGACCGTATGGCCCAATGGGCTTAATTGTCTTCTGATCAGTAGTATCAAACCTAATCTCCAAAGGCCTTTTCTTATTTACCTTCCAAAGATCACGCATTTCTTTGTTTGTGGTTTTTCCACGTCCCTTATTTACAGCATCTGGAAAATTCAAATGAACAAATTAAAAGCAAAAAGAAAATATAAAACAAACATAAGTAATATTTTGAGTTAATTACGTAGGTGGTCCCTATGGTTTGACGAAATTACACCGGACATCCCTATTACTTTTTTATTACATGGGTAATCCCTATTTCAAAAATTGATGCCCGGATAGTCCCTATTTTGGATGTCCCGTTAAATCCACCGTTAGTGGGACTCATGTGTAGGTATATGCAAGGTTACAGATAACGTAAGGCGTGGCGTGGCGGCATGAGTAAGCCTCAAGCTTTGCAAGAAAAGGCGAGACATGGCGTTTTTCAAAGCGTGACAAGGCGGCAAAAAAATTTAATATATTTTATAATTTTATATATACTTATATATATATTTACTATTATTAAGTTATATAAATATCAATAAATTATCAAAAAGTCTGTTTTAACATTTAAGTATATATATATTTTAAGATATAGTCACAAATTTACAATCAAATGATTTTTTATAGCCATTTTTAACTATTTTTAAACTTTTTTTAAAAATTTTCGTAACGCGTTACAAAAAACTCGCGTTAAGGCGCGCCATGGGACGCTATGACCACGTTTTTTTGCCGCCACGCCTAACAAAGACGCCTTGCATGTTTTCGTAATATCTCGCCGCGCCTCGACACCATGGCGCGCCTTGGCGCCGCCATGGCGCGTTATTTAGAACCTTGGGTATATGTGTCATTTTACTATTATTTTAATTTTTTCAAATATCCACCTACCTTTTCTTCCTTTCACACTAACAAACAAACCCTAATTTATCAAATCCAAAGCAAAAACCCAAATTTATAAAATCAAATCAAAAACCCAAATTTATCAAATCCAAATCAAAAACCCAAATTAAAATCAAAAACCCATATTGAAATCGATATTGAAAAAAATAAAATCAAATCACAAAAATCACAACAAAATGAATCAAAACTGTGAAGAATTTTTTACCGCAACAGTAAAACTAACTGTGTGTATAACTACTTCTCCACCACCATGTCGCCGTCCGGCGACCACTCCACCGTCTCCGGCGAAACCTGTTCATGCAACTCCACCACCATGTCGCCGTCCGGCGACCACTCCACCGTCTCCGGCGAAACCTGTTCATGCAACTCCACCACCGACTACCGGAAAACCTGCTCACAATGCGAGGGGAAATCGAAAAAAAGTAATGGTCTGACGTCATCATCATCATCCTACGCTTTACTTAGCTTCGATTCGTTTCCGGTTGAGGATTACGATAAGCGGTGGAGGATTTTTACTGTTGCGATGTAAGGATTTGCAATCGGAGCTGGAATTATAGGCGGACTGTCGATTTTTGCTATCATTGATTTTGTTGTGATTTGATTTTTTTCAATATCGATTTCAATTTGGGTTTTTGATTTTAATTTAGGTTTTTGATTTGGATTTTATAAATTTGGGTTTTTGATTTGATTTGATAAATTTGGGTTTTTGATTTTGATTTGATAAATTAGGGTTTGTTTGTTAGTGTGAAAGGAAGAAAAGGTAGGTGGATATTTGAAAAATTAAAATAATAGTAAAATGACACATATACCCTTATGTGCATAGCACATGAGTCCCACTAATGGTGGATTTAACGGGACATCCAAAATAGGGACTATCCGGGCAACAATTTTTCGAAATAGGGATTTCCTATGTAATAAAAAATTAATAGGGATGTCTAGTGCAATTTCGTCAAACCATAGGGACCACCTACGTAATTAACTCTAATATTTTCTTACTAATATGACCCCTTGGTGGATCCCAAGGACCACCGGGTGGATCAACACCAGCATCTCCTCCATGAGCGACTGAAGTCATCTGTATAGAACAAGTACAATAAACAAAATAATGATATGTGTAGTAAGTAACAACTATATAATTGAACCAACATATAAAAAACATAATTAAACAACTAAAACAATAACAATTTCATTTCATTTCGAGTCTTTTACATATTAAATATAACAATTACAAATCAATCTGCCTCATCGCTAGAATAAACAATTTCTGGTTCGCATTCATTATCAGAATCGACATATTCGGGTTCAGAATCATCAATAACAAAAGCATCAACATCAACGTCATCAATAAAATCATCGTCATGGGTTGTTCTACGGGATCGATTAATTTCAGACGTAAGGTATCATTACTTCGAAATTAAACACTAAACCTACATTATACAAACTTATATACATACAATCCATACAATTCTATACAATTTATCAAATAACTACTAAGTAAAAGTCATACAATTTTATACATACAAATCATTCAATTCTATACATTCAAATCATACAATTTTATACATACAAATCATACAATTCTACACATTCAAATTACACAATTTAATTCATACACCTTCTATCATATTATAAAAATCATACAATTTAATTCATACAAATTCTTTACAGTCATATTCTATCAAATAAAAATCATTCAATTTATGAAATAAACTATATTATACAAACTTATATACATACTAACTATACAAATTCTTATTAGCAAAAATAAAACCCAAATTAATTTTGATACTAACCTTTAATAGAGATGCTCGATAAAGTCAATAACCGGATAGTGGTGAAAAATATCTAACAAAATAATTCCCAAATTAATAATCTAACAAATTACATTAATTAAGTTTATGAAAAAGAAAAAGAAACAAACCTATATGGTGGTGGAGGAATGGCGGAATGGTGGTGATGGTGGCGGTGGAGGAATTGTGGAGTGGTGGTGGCGGTTCGGTGGTGGTAGTGGAATGGTGGAGTGATGGTGGCGGTGGAGGAAACCCAAATTGAAGAAAAAAAATTCGAAAATGGTAAAAATGGCGATGGAGTGTGTGTGATTTTCGTTTTGGTGTTTTGTGGGAATTGGAAGAGATAAGAACACGTTATTAATCTACACCAGAAGTTTCGGCGGCGACTTTTTGGTTTCAGCGACGGAAAATCGTCGCCGTATATGACCCGGGAAAACTCCAAAAGTGTGGCGGGAAAAACCAATTAGTCTGACTTTCGTTGACCGACATACAGCGACGACAAATTGTCGCCAAAAGTCGTTCCATAATTTTTTATTTATTTATTATATAATTATATTAATAACAAAACGTTTAAATAATATTAGTAATGAAAATGAAGTTAGATTATATTAGTTATAAGTTATTAATTTAAATTATTTAGATATAAGTTATTAAACTGTGGAAACACGATATCGACTGGTTTTTGCGATTGTCGATGATCAATAGTGAGTAGTCGATTGAATAGCTCTATGTGTGATAGTATACATTAACATTGTTACAAGTAATGTAATGATCGATCAAATCATTGATAATTGGATGTCATGTATGTCTGGTACTATATATTTAGGGTTTAGGATTATGGTTTAGGGTTTTGGGTTTAGGTATGGTGAGTACGTAGTCGATGAATGTTGTTCAGGTTAGCTCTAATAGTCGATGAATGGTGTTCTAATAGTTGATGAATGGTCGATAGATGATTGGTCTATACAACTTTGCCTTACTCATGTTAGCTTTAATAGTCGATAGTCGATGAATGTTGTTCGGGTTTAAGTTGCTAGGGTTACGATGGTTTAGAGATATGAGTTTAGGAATTAAGGTCTAGCATTAGGGGGTTCTGGTGTTCTAATCGTCGATGAATGGTCGATAGATGAAAGGTCTATACAACTTTGCCTTACTCATGTTAGCTTTAATAGTCGATAGTCGATGAATGTTGTTCGGGTTTAAGTTTCTAGGGTTACGATGGTTTATGGATATGAGTTTAGGATTTAAGGTCTAGCATTAGGGGGTTATGGTTTAAAGTTATACTTATACCACAACATGTCGTATTATAACTTTCCGTTATAACAGTAAACGATTATTAATTGTATTACTTAACTACGATATCGGATCTTTAAAAATATATTTTTACATTTAATTTAAGTATATTAATATCAATAATATAATTACTTTTAATTTCTTATTATCAAATAATTTTATTTTAAACAAAAATTATTATTTAAAATTAACATTATATATTATTTAATTTGATATATTATAAATAATATTTTCATTTTTTAAATATAAATAATTTAATATAGTTTAAAATAATTTAATTCAAATAAATTATAAATATTAAATTATTTAATATAGTTTAAAATAATTTAATATTTTCATTTTTTTAAATATAAATTATATATATTAAATTATTGTAAACAATTAATTAATTTACTAAGACTTACGACGACGACAAATCGTCGTCGTAAGTCTAAGTAAATTAATTAATTATTTTAAAGTTTTAAAAATCATTTAAATAATAATTAAATCATATATATTAAAAATTTAAATTAATTAATTAATTTAGTTAGACTTATGGTGACGACAAATCGTTTCCGTAAATCTAACCATATTAATTTAATTATTTTAAAAATTTTAAAATCATTTAAATAATCATTTAACTATTTATTAATTAAATAAAATAATCAGTTAGACTTACTGCGACGGTATGTCGTCGCCGTAAGTTTTGGCGGCATTTGGCGGGAATTATTATTATTTTTCGTTGATTAATTAAAATACAGTCGTCGCTAAAGGGTTGACTCTCAGAAAGTCAAAAAGCTGATAAAATTTGTTGTTTAGTGACCTTTTAGCGACGATTTTTTGTCTTCGCCAAAAGTCCATATTCTTGTAGTGCTAGTTTCGTCTTGACTGTATTGTTCAATTGGGTTTTGGACGGTTGCCTTTGGTACGGCCATTTCGTACATCCCGAACTTGAGGCTTGCGCCCATTCCAAGTAGTGTCCAACACGTTGTCATGTGTCATCCCAGGCTCTACATAGTTGACTAATGGGAGAGCAACAATGTTTGTGTGTTTGACAAGCCAATAAGGATGTCATTAGACGGGCCATGAAGACTAGGCTCGGTTGTCTCTTTGTACCATTCTTGTCATCATCTTACAACCTTCGAAGAGGGTATTTGTAAGTCTTATTTGAGTTCACAACCTATTCAAATATGGCTTCGTCAAAGTTTGTCGAGATGAACCGGAGTCCTCGACCTCGTGATGACAAGCTATGACGAATTCCTCTGCGATAAGTGTTTAAGATCATAGTTTTACACCATGATCTTGTATGCATCCGTGTCGTAGGGTGGGTACGTCATTCATGTACTATATTGTTAAGATCAATTAATGGTTATTGTTTTTTTCGATTATAAACTAGTTTATTTCAAGCGTATACACGCAAAGCCCTATTGAGAAAAAATAAATATAATATATAGAAACTGAAAAACAATGTGTATCATTAACAATGTAGGATAATATGAGTTGTGATGTCAAGGAAATTTCGTGTCGGTCATATATACTTGTTTTTAGCTCAACTTGAATTCGTATACATGGAGAACTTTATAAAAAATAATACAATTATAACATATAGAAAACCAAGAAAATATTACGTATGTAGAAAATTATTAACCACGTAATATAGCATAAGATGTATTTTCAAGTATTATTACGTTTCATTAAGACGTATTTTCAAGTATTATTACGTTTCGTTTATGCGTATGCATGTGGGAAAGAATAGTATGGTGGTAGCATTTTGTGGTATGAGAATTTTGTAAATTATACGTCCATTTCCCCAAATTGTGGTATTGCATCCAACAATAAGCATGCTTCGTTCCGCATGTGCTCTCTCATCGTCATCCATTTCATTGTTTTGTTTTTTTTCTTTTTTAAAGGATAAGCCCTAGTATTTCTCATAAAATAAAATATAAAAAATAAAAAGTAAAAATATTTCTTTGTATAAGGCTTTTAAATGAGTCAACACATATAGGTACAACAGTACTTTTGACTGATTATTTAACACGATGGACCCTTTTTTTTTATTACACTCTTAAAATGCAACGGTTAGTACGATAAAAAAAAATATCAAGGGAGAGAACGGGCTAGGCCAAATTTTATGTACTTCCACCTTTAGCCAAAGCTGAACGAAACCGATTCATGTTCACGCCTGTTTTAGCTTATTAATATTTTTACGAGCTTATCTAATGCACTTGAGGGTCACTGTACTATTTCAGATAATCCGATTGGGTCATTGAACTAAAAAAATATACGTAATTTTCAATCTACTTTATAAAACCGTTTGTTTGGGTCATTGGGACCCACAACAACTTATAGTATCAGGTAAGACTTGTCATTTTGACATATGAAAAGACAAAAATACCCTTTATAAAAAGAAGAGAGAGCAGTATCCCAAATCTGAGCCTTAACATTCTTATGATCAATAAGCATAGTCTTGGTCTGAAATTCGACACCAATCGTTGCTTTGGAATCCAAACTAAACTCATTTCTAGAAAACCTAGCCAAATCTGGATGTTTGTTTAAACCTCAAAGGCCACGTCATTAAGGTTGATACTTACATGTTATAGGTCCCAATTCCGAAACCCACCGGCGAAATATTTCAATCACTCACCGTTACCGGTAAATTTTCAATTCATCACTTCCTTTGTAATTTTTCACATATTCAGTGTCATATCATCCCATCAATTTACTCAATTTACCAACAATTTGAGCTCAAATTTTTGATATTTTTTCCAGCGAATTTGCATCAGTTTATTGTAATATTTCAATCAGTTATACATTTTGTAATTTTAATTGTTTGTTTTGTGTTTATAGAATTAAGTGGAAGGTGTATTTGAAATTATACTCGGAAATTATAACTATTTACGAATTGATTTATACGCATTTCCTGTTTATTGCAAGCTTACTGAGTTTGTTGAGATTTTCCAACTGCGGAATCACCGATCAACGAATTTGCATCAGTCTTAACAGGTCTTCCTCTCAATTTAACGCCGTTATTTGGAGTTTGGGACCGCTGGATTGAGGCTTGTTTTTGGATGTTGAACCGGATTTCTGCTTCTGTTGCTGCTTTTTCTTCGGCGACATGTCGTCGGAGAGTGAAAGGTTTTGCCGGAGGTGTTACCTGATCGTTGGAGGTAAAATAATACAAAAGAAGGAGTATGACATGATCGTTGATTGCGGGAAGAAAGAGACGATTCATAAATGGATGGATGTAAAATAATTTAAAAAAAAGGGGTCTGACATACAAAAGAAGGAGTAGGACACCAGTTGTCTGACATACAAAAGAAGGGGTCTAAAATAATATAAAACATTTTTTTTTTTTGCCTTTTGTGCTTTGTGACCTGTTACTAGCCGGTTGCAGGTTGTCCAGGTGATCCATTTAGATTTTTTTTTAATCATGAGTGATCATTTAAACTTTTTTTGAAAGTAGAGTGATAACGACATATATTTTTTTAGTTCAATGACCCAATCGGATTATCTGAAATAGTACAGTGACCCTCAAGTGCATTAACCCATTTATATTTTGTAAAGTTATTTTCTTTTAATTATTTGTGACTATTGGCTTATGAAACATAAATCGATCCAGATAAGCTCATTTCTATAAACGATTATACAATTGTATGATTCCTAAACGATACTTTCTAGTCTGATTCTGGCTACGATCTATATCATTTTTCATGGGTGAGATGGTACTATCATTCGATCTGGGTCGTGGTCCTAACCATGGTTTTAGTAAGCAACAACACAATATACGAATTATGTTAAACACTAATAAGACATAACGAATTATAAACTTGTTACAATATGATAGAAAATTGTTTTCTAAACATACCATTTTGATATAGGAAATATAAAACAAATTGTTACATAATCTAACTATTAATTCCATGTGAATTACAGCTACCTTATATTAAAAAGATAAAACTAAGATTGTAAGTTTCAGGCATAGACCACCGTCTTTCTAAGCATAGAAGTAAAATTGAAGTAATGTCACTACCAGTACTTGTTTATTTTTAATTTTGCATTATGTGGTCCTCTTACTCCCCAGCAGCCGCTCGCCACTAGCTTTTCACTCAACTTTTAGTAACCGGACTCAAAATTACCCCTAAATCATGTTCGTCTTATGCCCAACCACACGCTCCAAAGTAGAGGCAGTACTATTTACTAATGAACGAGTTAATGTTTCAAACTTACATTTCAAATGCGTCGAATGGATCAAACAGATTGAAAGTTTACCAAAATGTTTTAAATAAAGTTAATTTATGTTTTACCTTTAAAGGGTCAAGTCGGAATATTACAAATATAAATCTAGAATGAAAACATGTTTAATAGGTCAAACCGGTTGAAAGTCATACTTAGAGCACCGATCGCTATATTTAAACAATTAAACATTATTGTAATAATATATAGTTTTGGTTTGATACATGGATAAGAAAGTATCGGGGGTTACAATCCCGAGCTACACTAAAATACTTCATTTTGACCCAAACCCGTTTTGACTATTACCAACCTGCCCGCACATCCCATTTTGCCACCTCTACCCGAACAACCTGAGTTCCGAAGAAGATTAGATAATGTTTATCATGGACCACAGAGCTAAATCATAAAAGATAGAAAGTGAGACCTGGGCCTGGGGGGTTGAGGTGTGGGGAAATTAATAATGCTCGTTCGTCCTGTTTGTTTCTATATATCCAACATTAAGTCACTTTCCTATACATAGTCCGCGGAACCACCTTGGATAGTATGTCACTTTCTTCACATTGTTGGTCCCAAGAAACCACCTTCAAGTTTTACTCAATAACTCAATCCTCTACCCACCAAATGATTCGTATCTCATGACGCCCACGTTAAGTGGCCCCAGTATGCCGGATGTAAGTTAAACATAATTTATGCACAACCGGACGTTATTGTTCAACATCTACTACTACAATGTCTTGAAGAAATAGACCATTTGAGAGAGACTCTATTTAGAACTCACATGTCAGTATGGCCCCTCAATATTTAGATTCGATTCTACATGTGATTCAAGAATTACTCAACTAGATTAGTTAGAACGAGAGTAAATATCAAGGTTGGAGAAGTCGTAAGTCGGGGGCGAGTCGGCCGAGACATTTTAAGGACTAGTCGGGGACTAGTCGGAATTTGACTTTTGTTGACTTTTATACATTTAATTCAAAATTATATATATAATTAATTAATTATAGATGTAAACCATAAATAAACATAAACTTTAACATTATTTACTGAATATTAAACAAAAAAATTGATTTATAAAATTAGAATACCCGATTTTGACCCGTTGACCGTCTTTTTGGACCGACTCAGGCCTAATCGGGTCGGCAACCTTGAATTTCCGGCCAGACGGCCGACCAGGCCGTCTTCTGAAACATTGGTAAATATGTAAATGATTTGTAGCATTATGGCACTACTTAACATGGATACCTTTTTTTGTAGCTTTACTCTCTTTTCCTGCATCGGAAACCTTTGCTGATTCTTTAGCCTGAATCAGGCAAATAAGTCAAAATCACTAAATATTTGCTAGAAATGATTTATAATAAAAAATGAAAGGATCGCGTCACTAATTTATAGGTATTCACCATTTACAGAATTCTGTAAACGGATATTACTTTAAGTTAAACACATATGGTTTCCTCCGTTTATTGCATTAGCCTCTTCTCAAATGGTACCCAGTTCTAACACCATTGCCCAACTTGTCTGACCAAATAAGTCAAAATCACCGTATTAACTCCCAGGCCAATGTATGTTTAAGATGAGCTCAGATTAACGCTTACTTATTTTAAGTTTTCCATATCCAAACTTTTTATATACGTGTAAGCTTATAGAAGCTATTTCAGAATCGCTGATAATCACAAGCCCACAGTATATGAATAAGAAAGAGAAAAGTCACTGCAAACACACAATTAACTTGATACTTCAGGCAAACTACCAATGACCAAATAACAAATGTTCGAACTTCTCAATGAAGATATTAAGTAATTGATATACTGCCTGTTTCAGATAATATTATCCAGTATTAAGATAAGTTATAGAAAAAACCTGAATCCAGCAAGCAAGGAAAAACTGACCGTTTTCACCATAATCAACAATTTTAGTCACAATCTATTTTGGTTACCTTACCCAAGACCTTCATACGCTTCAATAGGATGCAGCAGAAACTTTAATCCATATGCTTTAAATATTAAAAGCAGCGATCCTATATTGACAAAATAACAAGTACGCTTTGAATGTGATCCAATGTCAATATGCCGCTACTTATTTGGGATAAACTCTAGAAACATCAACATTGGGACCATAGGCTTATTTTTCTGGCTTGTCTAGAGCCTTGACAAAAACTTACATCTCATGAAATAAAACAACGAAGAAATAAAAAAGTGCGTTTAAGGATATTAAATAAGGAGGTCCGAAACATACAGTTCCTGACTTTGGGGGTGGGTGGGAGGTTTGAATTCCTCTACCTAATTTTGACGTTATGTCTATAAGTTAAATTACATTGTCTGTGCTATACTTTAAACTCGTACCCACTTAGAATCGAACGTCACAACAGCTGTAATAAAGGACAGGAAATCAGAAAGAGAATAACTCCAAGATGTTACAAAAACTTGATGATTAACTAACAATACGAAATTTTAAGCTCTGTTAGCATACAAACCTTTTTAACGTATCATACATAAGACATCTTCTGCATGCCCCACTTCCAGTTTAAATGCAGGCCAAATCACGCAGGTCTGGAGATCACTGCATGTATATACAATTTTATCATCCACAGACAAGGTCAATTAATAAATATTCTATAGTTTTTGCAATAATATTAATCTCGCTAATTATTTATAAAAAGTGAAATATAGTCAAAAAGTGTTCTCAGGTGTCTTTAAATCTTCAACCTAATTTCAAGCATAGATGTAGATATAAATTCTGCTATACTTTCAACCCTCAGCCACTTGGAGTCAGACTTCACAGCTATAATCGTAAAAAAAAAACTAAAAAGGGACAACAAAATAAATCTCACAACTAGGGAAGAGATCCTTAAGTCTGGGGAGAGTGTAACTCCATGATAATACGACAGCTTAAAGGTCAACTAGCAATATGAAACTTAGTGTTTAAACAAATATAACTAATATTACAAATAAAGCATCTGTTGCATGCCCCACTTGCAGGTAACATATGTTGATTGTCAGTTTTAAAGCAAGTCAGGGGGGAGGTGAGGAGATTACTGCTTATATTAAAACTTTACCAGCACCAGTGTGACCCCGTAGACATTGTTATCACGTCATCATACATAAGAAAAAAGAAAGCTACATTTGAGCTCTAGACTTCACCTAAAACAAGATGTCTTAATCATGGAGTAAATGCTACAAAACTATACAGAACAGCCGCATACTTTTCAGGCACACCACTGCAAAGAACCTAAAATCTTCTGGAACATGTGCTAGGTCAGCAAGCTATCTGGTGCTGCCTGTTGACACTTGCGGACAGCTCTGTAGTCTTAACTCACCCAGTCCAGCCCACCATAAAAACTCACAGTATCTCATCAGATGCTTAGCGTCGTAGACATTAGCTCCAAAAAAATGGTTCAGGTATACTAGAAATCAGTACAATGGAACTTAATTCACCAACCACTTAGTACACGGGAGACCTTGAAACTGATGGTGAAACTTGATACAGCTGTTTATACATACCAAAATGGGCGCATCTATGTCACCCAAAGATCCAAACCCATTCACCCCTTCAAATAAAAAAGTGAACCATGAAAGGACTACCAACCTTACACTGGACACACCAATGAACCTATATTGACATGTTAATTATATAAACACACTTGCATACTAACAATGATATACTAATACAACAATAACACTTAGATACGTTTTTTATAAGATCATAGAAAAATGTATACTATTGGTTCTAGTTTCAATAACAAACACAAAAAATCATTAAGAAATCAATTTACAGACTATTATCATTAATTGCTAAGATGTTTAAATTAATTTCATGTATTCAATGAAGTACAATACAAATACATCATAAAAGAAAACTTAAGCTACAATCGTAAATTGCAGACATAGCCCAATCTCCTTTTACGCATACCAGTCAACAGATAAACTCACTAATGACTACTAGTAGTCCAGTACTTTCTTTTATTAAATTTTGCAGTTAACCATGCTGTCCTCTTATTCCGCATACTTACAACATTAATAGCCCACCCCTCGACTTTTTGCTAACCTAGTTTTATAAACAAGTAACTGTAAGCTCGGTCCATTTGTTAATCTTCTTCACGGCGACTCAATTTCATGCTAAAATAGCTTATCGATCTTAAAGAGTTATTAGCCATTTTCTTCCGTTTTGTCCCAAAAACCCACCTTAAACTTCTATTCTATGACAATAATACATACAACTCGACCTTCCCAAAACGACTCACACCTCATGGTACCTATGTTTAGATGCCCCGATATGCCAGTGATAGATTAAACACAGTTTAAAGCAATATTTCTACAAAGTTTTGGAGCAAAGCACCATTTAAGAGAGTATTGAAAACCCTCAATGTTGATAGGGCCCCTTTGCGGTTTAGATTTAATTCTACATGTGTTTCCTAAATTACAAGTTAGGAGACGAAATAAGTTATAGCTTTATGAAAAACTTTATCACACTTTCTGGCAGGGACAAATAATTTACAGCCGGATGTTGTGCATAAAAACCTTTGCGAATTATCAGGCCTGGATCAACCGAGTAAGCAAAAATAATAACTCAATCGAAAGAAATATCACAAATAAACATAAGAATGAAAGGGTCATGTATCTTAGCTCCATAATGAAAGGGCATAATGAGCATCAGCATTATGACAACTAATGCTTCACCATAGAATACCGTTCGGTTTTTAAAGTGATTGTACAACTGCAATTGTTTTAACTTCCAAGTCAAATACATAGATTTTGTATCGACACACATCAACCTAAATTTGGCACTTCCGTCATCTTTCAAGGAGAGATCCTTCAACTTATAATCAACTTAAGAAGCACCTCGAATTTTGAAAATAGTGAAAGCAATATGGTGTTTCGTAATACTCTAAACTTCAGTACCAAATTATATGCATGTAGTTGAAGACACATATTTACATAGCCCACCACTGGATTTTCCCTCAACTCTAACAACAAATTTTTGAAAAACTAATTGAAAGCTCGAATCATTTGTTGAGCTTGTTCATGTACAAGTTGAGCTGGGTTCAAGCTTGAACTTAAAACCAGCTCAATTGCATACTCAAATGGCCCATAGCCCCTATGTTACAACTTATAAAAAACGTGAAACAACCTGACGTGTTTAAAGCTTAGATAATGTTTTCATGACCACTAAATCCTTAAGTTAATGACGGTTTTGTATTGTTGGTTTCTATTTTTTCAACATAAATGTCACTTTCAATTATCTCAGTCCGAAAAACCCACCTTGGGTTATGTCACTTTCTTTCATTTGGTCCCAAAAACTTACTTTCAACTTCTACTCTATGACCCTAACAAAGATAACTCGACCCTCTACCCAAACGACTCACACCTCATGGCGTCCATGTTTAGTGGCCCAATATGCCAGGGTATATTAAACACAGTCGGAGAGCAAAATAGCAAATAATTTATAGCTATATGACGATAATAAAATTTTTGAGAACCTCCTAGCAAGGGTACCTGATCTGTACACGGATGATGCTGCACCAGAAACCTTTTGACAATTCTCAGGCCTGCATTAACGAAGTAAGCAAGAATAATAACTCCGTCACATATGATCACTAAATAATTTGCAAAAAAAAATAAAAAAAATAAAAAAAAAATGTTGAAAAAAACCTAAGAATGAAAGGATCATCTGTGTAACTGTGATAGCTCTATAATAAAAAGAGCACATACATCAGCATGTGTCAACTAATCCCACAAGATAGATTATCATTTATTTGCTAAGTAGTTTCAAAAATGCAAATTGGTTCAGTTTCCAAGTCATACACCTAAATTATATGTAGATACCCACTCATTCAACCTAAATTCAGCACTTAGCTACTTTGAACTATAAATTAGAATGCTAATACAAACAGTTAGTAAGTTGCTTAAGAATGTCATCATATAAGTCAGAATGTGAAATACCTTGCACCATCTCAGAGGTGTTGCCTTTTACTTGCACAAACGTCAAACAAAACAACTGCAAACGACCATAAATAGAGCAGTTCTCAATAATAATATGCCTAGGAATCACATTCATGACAACAAATCTTTCAACTTAATGTGTTACTGAACCCCATCTTTAAAAATAATAAAACCATACATATTCAATAAAGAAGGGGTTTAAAATTTTGAAAATAAAGAAACCACTCTGATGAAAAGTAACTGTCCTTAATAACTTATAGCATGATCAATAAATGAAATTGGTTGTAATGCGGTGTGCCTTGTGGTTCATATACAAGAAAAACATCTGTAGTGGTTTTAAATTACAACTAATGGCAAGAAGATGATAGAAAATAGGCATCCAGAGGTAGAGACAATTACCTGATCATCAGTGTAGCATATAAAACAAACATGGCATCAGTCAACAGTGGTGCAAAATTTACCATTGACCAGAGAATACACAGCTTCAGAGAGGGCAATTTCGACCCATTTCTGTATAAGTGTGTTAAAATACTTTTTCCTTAAGACCCTCTCAAATAGAAAATGAAAACGAAGTAACAAGAAAGATTTTTAGGATTGCGTTCTTTTAGAGGGATCATCTAGAAAGCGAGTATTCATATAAATAAGAAAGTTTAGTGGTTACACAAAAAGGCCATCGCAGTCCCACAATAAATTTGATAAACAACATGATTACCATGTAACTGAGAGCATGCTTCTTGCAAACTACCTGTGATCCAATAACATCTGTTTGAACTATCAACAAAGAAAAGTTGCTCCAGAAAAGACTCCTAGGTTTCGGCTATAGGATTAAATCAAGGTGAGTTGATTTACTGTCTGTTTTCACATATTTTTATCCAGTCTTAAGATTATTTTTGGAAGAACGTGGATCAAACATATAGAAAACTGACCAGTTCCAATTGTTATCATCAATATTTCACTTGCAACCTTATATTTGTGTACACATTATTTTTGAATTATACAATAAAATTTTTACTCCATTTTCTTAGATAATAAAAACAAAATGACCCTAAATTTACAAGTATACTTTAAATAAAACCCAATGTCTATCTCTCGCTAATTAACTTTAAATAAAACTCCAACAAGATATATTGCTATGCATCCAACTCTTAAGTCCCTTAAGGTCAAACATCACAACAACAAAAATTAAACAGGCAACTCCATGATGTTATAAGTCAACTTGACGATTAACTAACCAAAAATAGGTGACTTTAGGATTCAAATTTTTATTATCACACTTAAAGCATCTACTACATGCATCACCATAAAACAGGTTAACTACCAGTTTTAACACAAGGTCATACCTGAAAGGAGATACTGCGTATATACTATACTTTAGTACTTTACCATGCAGAACAAGAGATCAACTACGGAAATTCTATAGAGCATTTATGGAACAGCATGAAACTGAAAAGGCCACCTGAGGTTATCGGATAATAAAAAGTGGCAGTAAAGTCCAGGGCCATAGGGTACAAGAAGGTCAAAGTGAAAGACAATATCAATTAAGCACCTTGACAACACTGCGACAAAGTTTCATGACCTGTAAATATTGAACATAAGATCATTATCACCTGCAGGGGTCTGACACTAAACATACTTTTAATTTAAAAGCATTCATTGGATATACAATCTGAATAATCCTCCTTACAAGTTGCCACCCCCTAAACTCCTAAACTCACATAAGAGATATGTGCATTCCATATGCTTATACTTTACTTCAATAAACAGTAGAGTATACTGCTGATTAAAGGAATTGAAGTGCTTATCCTAATGTTTCTTGCCAAGAGGGAAAATCTACATACCTCATTCTAGCAGCAAAAAAGATAAGTTCTAATTGCAATAACTATTCAAGCTCCAAATACAAAACAAAATCAGCAATGTTCTATCCATTTTGTATACTTACTTCGCTCTAGTTCATTCAAATTAGTGAGACATACACCCTAGTGAGATTCCTACAGGGGTCCTTATATACCTTTAACAAACCAGCATATATCAAAGCCATCATTAAGCTAGAACCTAACAACACCAACGAAATCGTTATCAAACCTCAACATCGCCTAATTCTCATAATACAACAAATTACAGATACACAAACTGTCTTAATCATTTAGACACCTCTAATTGCCTAAAACGGATATCATTGGTCTTAAAATTCTTATAATAGCGACATTATATTCCCCATTTCCGCCAACTTCTCAAACACTAATAATCAATCAGACTCAATACTTAAACTTACCAATATAATAAGCAATGTACATCATAGCCACTTGGATCTGCTGATCACAGCATAGCCCCAGCTTGCAATTGCATATGTATTAATCAGTGCAATAAGATAATGAACAGAGATAAGTAACGAAAAACCAAATAATAGATTTGATTATAGCAGCTAGATTGATATTAAAAAGACTCGAACTTTACAGCTGTTGATTTGCTAATAGAATTTAAAAAAAAGAGATTTCTACAAGCTACCATATCACGAAAAACACCTCAGAAAACTTCTAATCCATAGAGAACGCCAGCATACTTCTCCGGTCCACCTCTGCAAAGCGCCTTAATCTTCTGAAACGCATGCCAAGTCAGCAAGCTATCTGACCCCGCCTGATGACATTTCCCAACCGCCCTATCAACATCCAACGTCTTGGCCACACGGTCCAATCCACCATACAAACTCTCACAATACTTCATCAAATGCTTCACATCATAAACATTCGCTCCAAAAAACGCCTTCAACAGATCCAAAAACCGCGTCAACTCGTCCGGCAAAACTCGTCCAGTGAGTATCTTAACCAAATAACCAAAATCATAAGCACTGTGAAACGTCACCCAGCTCACACTCTCATTACACACCAGTCCAGAAGTCATCATCAACGACGAAAACTTGATCGAATCGATTCCGAGTGCCCGATTCTTATCAAAATCAATCCCTTGGCGTTTCAACAACTCAATGGAATCAGAAGCGTGCTGATCACGTGACGGGTCAAAATCATTAAAATTAAACTCCCAAATATAACGAGTATTATTATTATTATTATTATTATTATTATTATTATTAATATTCTGAATTTGATTTAGATCTGGTAAGTTTCCGTCAGCGTCAGTTAACGTTAAGCCAACCTGAATCAATTTCAAAGCGTCAACGTTGGATTTGAGAAGGAGGTAGTGATCTGACGCCGTTTGGTTACGGATATAGTCGTAACCGGCGGGTAGATTAGGACGGACAACGACGCCGGGGAACTCGGTGTCCATGGAAACGAAAGGGAAATCGTCGATGATTGATGAGATTAAACGGATCTCGGATTCTAGATTGTAATCGAACACGGATCGGATCGCAATCAGTGGTGGTGAGGGTGAGGGTGATGGTGGGGGTAAGTCCTTGATCGCCATTACAGATTGACAGTTGGCAAAATGGTATATTAGGGTTAGGGTATGGGGGTGGGTGGGTGGGTGTTTATATAAGAGATTGGGGATGAAAGAAAATAGGGACGTGAGAGAGTGGGTGGGTGGGTGGGGCCGGGAATAGACCCGTAACCCATTATATGAATGAATGCATGCGTCTTCGCTTTTCTTCTTTACTTTATTATCATCTTTTACTTTTTTTATTCTTTTTTCAATATATACTAATAATTGATTGCACTTTTTTTTAATATGAAAACAAAACATTTGTCACATTCTTTTGGTCTTTCGTTCCAAGCATTTGAAGGGTGTACGATTATAGTTGACTATGTATCTAAGTGCGTTGAAGCGAAAACTTTGTCTACTATGATATTAGGGTGGTTATGAAATTTGTAAAACAACTCATTTTACGATTCAGTACCCTTTTCTTTAACTAGTCATTGGAGTTGATATTTTTGGAACGGTCGGCGAGTACAAATCGTAAGGACTGACTGATAACTTAGATGATGCATTATGCGCGTTTAGAACTGCATATAAAACATTTATATTTTTGGTTTAATGTTGGGTACTTGTCACTTACCGGTTGAGAGTGATCACAAAGTCGGTTGGGCTTTGAAAACGTGTAGTATAGATAAGTCTGTTCAAGGAAGATTAGGTTTTTAAAGTGAGACAAATTGGATGAGTTAAGGATAGACGTGTACAAAAGATCGAGGATTTATAAGGAAATGACAAAGAAGTGGCACGGTGCACAGGTTAAACATAATTGACATTTTACCGAGGGTGATTGTAATCAAGTTCGAGAATGTGTTTGTTTCAGAAAAAACTAAAACGAAATGAGATAGAAATACTTAAAACAAGACACGTAAATGGTTGAATCATTCGTTCATCATTGCATTGTCAATCATCTAAATTCTCCCCGCCGTCCATCTCGTCAACTTTTTCCATAATATATAGAAGGAATAAAATAAAATTAGTAAATATATTATTAATTATTATTAAAATATATAAAAGAAAATATTTGTTCAAGTTTAAAGTTACAACTTTAAAGTCTTCCAATTCTTTTTCAGTTTCAACAATAATATGTTGTGTTATTACAACTCATAAAAGTTTTGGAACCAAAAATAAATCAAAGAAATTGAAACCAACAAAATCAAAAACTTCATGACAAAAAGAAACTGGTTCAGTTCTTCGAGTTGCACAGTTGGACCGGTGGTTCGGTCCGGTTCTGGACCGAGGACCGATTATGGGTATTTAGTGGACGGGGATCGGATCGAGTTGCACAGTTCGGCTTGGTTTCGGTCCAAAACCGGTTCAGTTCTTCGATTTTTTCGATGATTTCAATTCGTATGGATTGGGTTAATAAATTAGATAATTCATTATAGGCATTTAGGAATGCATATAAGACACTTATAAGTTGAACACACTTTCGTTTAATATATGGTAAAACATGTCACTTACCAGATGAGATTGAACACAAAGCCTAACGTGATTTGAAAACGTGAAGTATGTATATGTCTATTGCATGGAAAAACGGGTTTTTCTAGTACACATATTGGATGAGTTAAGGACGAATGTGTACGAAAAGTCGAGGATAAATATCGTCCAAATAACACATATTTTATGACGAATTTTGTATACCATGCTTGATTTTACGGCATATATATTAAGCGAAATTGATCTGTTTTACTTGTGTAATGACCTTATAAAGAATCACGTCTTGAAAGGGATAAAACTATAAAACATGTAGAAAATAGCCTAAAAAGAGTAGAAGTGGCGTTAAATGGTGAAGATTGGGGGAAGACCAAGGTTGATACTTCCGAAAGACTATCTGAAGACGCTGCTACACCTGGAAGACTTAGACAATTTATCATGCACGGATGAAGACATCTTGAAAACATGAAAATCCATGCATGACACAAGCCTGTCACCAAAACGTTTAGAGATCTAAAGATGCAACACTTAACCATACAGTATACAAGAAGCCCCTAGGTCAAGACAGACTTAGGATGTCTTGGTAGCTCTAGAAGAATCCATTCTATCCACTCAAACCTCGGATCTCACTTTCCTCAATCATATCAAAACCCTAGCTCTAAACCCTAAACCGAAAACCGCTTGTAATCGATTATACCCCGAAACCTCACACTATCCCAAATACACACAAACATCCTTACTTATCCATCTAAAACACCCATAACCAACATTTTCCAGCTAACTTTAATCCTAGACCGGCAAGGAATAGAATTTCGGTTAAGTCACCGGAACACCACTGAACTAATATCTGACCTCCGATGTGACAACCGTCAAATTTCAGGTGTTCTTTACGCTCTATGTCTCTCGCTTTATCTATTGTGTCTTTAAATTGAACTTTTATCGGAAACGCGCTCGTGTCGGAATCACAACCGGAATCAACTTACATAAGTCCTAATGCCAAGAAAACACCTAATGAACTTTCCTAAGTTCATAATGTAACATACTTTAAAACTTTAGTTAACGAAAAGGTCCAACGAAACAATTTTACAAAAATAGCAAAAGTCCAAATTCTTTTGCTGAAATGGTCCAGAACGGCGCACAGTGACCTTGTGCGCCGTCCTGGAGGACGATTTTCGTAATAAATTTGAAAATTCTGCATGTCTCGATTTCCTACACTTTTGACCAATCAAACTCGATTATAACCCATCATTTACTGCTAGGATACAGTCCCAACTCCTCTTTACCATCATTTTCTTTATTTCTTTCCATTTATTCATTTTTATAAACTAAAACATAAAAACACCTACACATTTCTCTCCAAAACTCTCTCAAAAACACACCAAGAACAGAAGATTTCCAGCACCAAATACCATTTTTCATCCATCAAAAACGTTTGAATCATCCAAAGAAGCAAAAGGAACCAAAAGATTTCGGCTAAGGACCAATTTTGTAAAGATTTTCGGAGCTCAAACATCACCAAATCATCATCCAAGCTAATCTCTTCGGTAGAAACCTTTCTCTTTTCGTTTTATACTGATTTTATTACTTGCATGGATGATCTATGGACTCAAAATAAGTTTTTACAAAGATTTATAACGTTTTATGTACGAAAACGAATTTTAACCGAAATGTTACTTAGATCTATGTTTTTATGGATAAAAACGTTTTAGAAACTGTTAGAATGACATTTTATTAAGTTTAGACCGAATGCATGTTGAAATCCGTGGCTAAAATAATCGTTTTGATCGAAAAAATCCCGAAAACGGCGACCCGTGCGCCGTCCCCGTGACCAGGACGACGCAGCGGGGGTGAAAACGTGGTTCTGTGCGCCGTTCTAAGGGTCACAACGGCGCACAGGCCACTGATTTTTCCGATTTGCTTTATTTCGACATTTTGGACATGTTTGACTTGCTGACTTTTCGTGAAACATCATTTTGGGACTGAGTTGGGAAAAATAATATACATTGGAGTCTTGTAATGAACCTTTGGAACTTAAATGGACTTGTTTGGATATAATATAGTGTTGTATGTATTTTGTGAGCGGAATTGGTAGGTACATTTTTGGATATGAAATTTGGGCGCGGAAGCGCTGCCCAAATTTCCTTAGAAAAATGTAAACCACTTCAGCGAGCAAAAACACTTATGACCTAACAATAATAAACATTAAAATTGGACTTTTGGACAAAAACGTAACTTTCACCGTTTTGGGACTATTTGATTAAACTTAACCTTGACACTTAAAGTTTAATTAAAAACTTGATTATATTATCTTAAGAACAATAACATAATAAGTTAATAATAATTGGAAAATCTTGGTATTATTAGGGGACCCGTGATTCCCGACCCCCGCTCCGACCGATTCCCGAGCTCTTTGTCTTCGCAAACCGTGAGTTACACCCCTCCTTACTCCACAATTTAAGTACTCTTTTTGGGGGAAACATGAGATCAAATTCTTTTGTGAACAATATCTTTATGCGAAACTGTTTTACGTGCTTGAATCTATGTACAACGTGTGGTGATCTATTTTTGGAAACTTTATGAACTTTTGAGCTATTTGAACTTTTGGAACTTGAGAACTATTTGACAAATTTTGGAACTTTACAAACTAATATGCGTAGACAATATCTCTTATTCGGATGGGCTTACTTTAGACTAAATAGGTTTGCCTATTTGGATATTTGATTAGACAATGATAGCTTGGTTGTATTTTGGAGCAAAACCCTAGGTGAGGATATAAGCGCCGTAAGTACAAACAAACAATTTTTAGAACGGAACGAACTAAATGCCCCGAAACTTTTTCTTGGAACTGGTCTCTACACACTATTAACACTAGCCGTTAGCAAATATGGGTATCGATACTTAGGAGCGGTCACTCCTTACTTTAGGGTAGCAACCTGGGTACATATTGCTAAGTTCTCGCGAACTTGAACTCTAGACTGGAACTAGGGGCTGGAACTTGACCAGAATCGGATTAGTGTGCAAAACTAAATCTTACGTTATATTAAGCTTAGTGGTTGGTACAACTCGAGGATCATAGGTCTTTATTATTTACGCATATGCTTACTTTCTGTCTTACACATGTGGATTAATCCACCACTGAGGTAATGACTACTCTTTTTACCGCTTGCTACGCGACTTGAACTTATTTGAACTTGAACTTATTTGAACTTGAACTTATTTGGACTTAAACTTATCTTGAACTTTGAACTATTCTTGAATTTTAAGCACTTGAACTTAATTTGAACTTCTTTGACTTTGAACGAATCTTGAACTTTTATGAACTTTGAACTTGTCTCGAACTCTTACGAACTCTAAATTCTTGATTTGAATTATTACGACAGTATATAAACTATCTTATGCGACTGCTCATTCGCTTACTTCTTTTGGAAAACTTTGTACTTATTTATATATACTGGTCGAACTTTTATTTGAAACCTTTGTCAACTTATAAACTGTAACTCACTCACTACGTTTTCGTATTTGACACTTTATCTCATGTTTCAGGAACTAAGCGTAAGTTATGAAGTGCATTGCTCAGGCGGGTCAAGTCTTTTATGTGAAGTGTACCTCGGGAAGAAGACCTTATTTTGGGAATTTTTATTTAAAAACATTTTATTATGTATTATGGTCTTAACTTTGAATCTTGGTTGTAACTTCGACTTTTTGTACTTTTCAACTTAGATCTTAATGACTTGAACCGTTGATTTTAGTGTAACCCGTGAAATGATTCTTTGCTCTTCACATTCCGTGTTTCCGCTTTAGCGGGGTGTGACATCCGACATTTATCAGGGTAACCTAAACCTAAAGGAACTACACAAGTCATCTTGTGCAATCCAAATGTGACAACCGTCCAATTTCAGGTGCATTTTATGCTCTACGCTTCTTTTAAATACCTACCATCATTTTCTTTTCATTTTATCATTTTATAAAACAAAAACACACACAAACCCCACTTTTCTCTCTAAAACCTCCCAAGAACCTCCCTTGTTCCAGTGAATCACAGCCATCAAACACCATTTTTAAACCATCAAAAACGTTTAAAACCTCAAGAGAAGCAAGAGAAGTCAAACTATTTCGGTAAAGGACCATTGTTGTAAGGATTTTTGGAGCTCAAACACCACCAAATCATCATCCAAGCGATTTCCACCCGTAGATTTCTTTTAACTTACTGTTTTTATACAAATAACAACTTGCATTGATGATCTATGGATTGAAAATGAGTTTTTACAAAGATTTATAACGTTTTATGTACAAAAACCATTTTAACCGAAATAGTATTTAGATCTATGTTTTTGTGGATAAAAATACTTTAGAAACACTGGAAATGAAGTTTCATTAAGTCTAGACCTTTTGCATGTCGAAATCCGTGGCTAAAATAATCGTTTTGCTCGAAAAATCAAGAAAACACGACCTGTGCGCCGTCCCTATGACCAGGACGACGCAGCGGGTGGAAATCTGGTTTTTGTGCGCCGTCCCAGTGGTCACAACGGCGCACATGCCTGACCAGATTTCCCGAAATGCTTTATTTTTGACGTTTTGAACTTGTTTGACTTGCTGACTTTTCGTAACTTTCATCTTGGGACTGAGTTTGACTAAACTAAAATATTGGTGACTTTTGATGGACTATTTGGACTTGAATTGGACTTGGTTAATAAGAAATCGTGTTGTAGGTGATTTTGTGAACGGAAGTGAAATTGTATTTTTGGATATGAAATTTGGGCGTGGAAGCGCTGCCCAAATTTCATTAGGAAAATACGCACCACTTCAGCGACCAAATTACTCATAACATGATAACAATAAACGTTAAAGATCGGATTTTGGACAAAAACGTAACTTTCACCGTTTTGGACTACTTTGGACAAAATTAACCTTGACACTTGAAGTTTAATTAAAAAAAAAAAAAAAAAAAAAACTTATCTATATTATATTAAGTATAATAACATAATAAGACAATAACACTTGAACTATCTTGGTATTATTAGGCGTCCCGTGATTCCCGGCTCCTGCTCCGACCTATTTCCGAGTTCCTTTGTCTTCGCAATCCGTGAGTTACACCACTCTCTACTCTTACATTTTAAGTACTCTTTTTGGGGGAAACATGAGATCAAACCTTTTGTGAACGATACTTTTGCTTGTGAAACTGTTTTGAGCACTTAAGCTTGCGAACAATGCTTATGAGCTAATTGTCTTTGAAACTCTTTTGAATCTTTACTACTTTTATGAACCTCTACTACTTTTATGAACTTGTACAACTATTATGAAACTTTTTGGAAACCTTTACGAACCTTGCAACTGTACGACTTTTGGAACCTTTGAGAACTACTGGACTATTTTGGAACTTTGCGAACTAATATGCGTAGACGATATCACATGTCCTAATTGGCTTACCTTAGACTACTTAGGTTTGCCTTTTTGGATATTTGATTAGACGATGATAGCTTGATTGTATTTGGAGCAAACCCTAGGTGAGAATATAAACGCCGTAAGTACAAACGACCAAATTTTAGAAAAAGGACGGACAAAGTGCCCCGCACTCTTTTAGAAACTACTCCCTTCACACTATTAACAATAGCCGTTAGTAAATATGGGTATCGATACTTAGGAGAGGTCACTCCTTACTTAAGGGTAGCAACCTGGGTACATATTACTAAGTTCTCATGAACTAGATCTTTAGACTGAAACTAGGGGCGTGTGCTTGACCAGAAATCGGATTAGTGTGCAAATCTTACGTTATATTAAGCTTAGTGGTTGGTACAACTCGAGGATCATAGGTCTTTATTATTTACGCATATGCTTACTTACTGTCTTACACATGTGGATTAATCCACCGCTGAGGTAATGACTACCTGCCGTCTTACAAATGTGGATTAATCCACCGCTGAGGTAATGACTACACACTTTTACCGCTTGCTACGCGACTTGAACTTTGAACTTATCTTGAACTTTTATGAACTTTGAGCTTACCTTGAACTTTATGGACTTGGAACTTGTCTTGAACTTTTACAGACATTGAACTTTGACTTAAATTTCTACGACAGTATATAAACATATTTTAGCTATTGCTTAACCGCCTCCCTTCTTTTAGAAAACTCTATATTTATATATATATACTTGTCGAATATTTTGGAAACTTTGTTCAAAACTTAAACTGTAACTCACTCACTACGTTTCGTAGTTGACACTTTATCTCATGTTTCAGGAATTAAGCGTAAGTTATGAAGTGCATTGCTCAGGCGGGTCAAGCCAATTATGTGAAGTGTACCTCGAGAAGAAGACCTTTATTTTTGGGAATTTTTAATTAAAACAATTTATTATGTATTATGGTCTTAAACGTTGAATCTTGGTTGTATCTTTGAATTTTTGTACTTTTCCAACTTTAATCTTAAATGACTTGAACCGTTGATTTTAGTATAACCCGTGAAATGATTCTTCGCTCTTCACATCTCGTGTTTCCGCTTTAGCGGGGTGTGACACCAAAACCGCACCTGAGCCATTTTCACATCAAAAGCACCCCATAACGACGAAAACATCAGCCCCCCACCACTACCCAGAGGCCAACCTGCTAGCTGGCCACCCAATGGTGATGGAGAGGGTGGTCACTTAATCCTATAAATACAACTTCATTTTCAACACACATTTCTACATACAATATATCTTTCTCGTTTTAGTTTTCTTTTTGTATTCTATTTATCGTTTTTAGATTAGATTATATTAATAACATTAGTCTAGCACATGTAATTAGTGTGAGCGGAGATTATAATCAGGAAAGCTTTGTTCTAAGGCGAATTCCATGTAATCGAAGCATTAATCACACTTTCTATTTCTCTATTCCATGTGACTTCTTTCGTGTTCGGTTTTAGTGATTTACTACTGGTGGAGTTGGTTATTACTGGTCACCGGTCAAGTTATTACTGGTCACTATTACTATTGGTGCTGCATGCCTTGCATGGGAGTTTCTACTGTTGGTTACTACTATTGAGCTGAATTATTAGCAGTTATATTTGTAACATATTTGTGATAAGTATGAAGTAGATTCGATTAGATATTGTAATCCGATAATAGCTAGGGTTAGTTAGCCTCAAGGTCTACAAATATAGATCCTTATATCGTTGTAAATATACGTCTATTACGAAACCCTAATTCTAATAGATTGAGGCTGTTGGTGGATCTTGTGTTTTTATTCATATTCATTACTTGTTAATTACTCTCTTGTAATATGAAAGTGTTGATCCGCTGCAACTTCTTTGATAGATCTAGATCTAAACTTTTGTTTTATACAACCCTAGTTCGTTAGATCCTAACATTTTCCTTAACTTTAGTCGTCATGCTTACGGAGTAGTCGTATTAGTGTTCGCTCCAATATAGTAGTGTAGTTAATATAGTTATTGATAATATAAGTTGAATAAATGTCTTATAAAAACCTAACTTGCAAGACCCTAGTAGTTGATGATTCATGGCGACCTAACTGGTGATATACCATGCCAGTCACGTCAGATACAAATATACCTCGTGGCCTGCATAACTTCGGTTATGTCGTAGAAAACAAAGTCAACCAACGGAGGCTGCCAAGTCGGGTAAAATATCTTTAGGTAAAACCTAAGCGTAACCGTCTATGCCCTCAATCGTTCTTAGATATGCTAGACCAACCAAAAGACTATAATGGCTTTTATGAAACTAGGTTACCTAAACTTAAATGATTATAAGTAGGATAAATGTTCAGGTGTTACGAGATTAGATATGGACATTACTTGGTACAGTCTAATCAAACTCGAAAAATATAGACCTTAGTGACATACTAGTTAAAGTCATCATCCAGTAATAATAAAACTGGTAGGGGTCATAGTGCATACACCACATTGTCCAATTACTTATAGGCTTACAAATCATTAGAGTCATTGAACTAATTCAGCTCAACTTATTATCATTCTTGTATTACTATCTATGAAATTATGGAAAACACTTCCTAATTATTCTACTTGCTTGGTATGGTCCTAATAGCACACATATTAGGACGTATTTTATAAACATACTTGACTCTACGACATATAAATTTAGCGGAATTGATCTATTTCCCTTGTTTTACGATGTTTTAGAGAATCGTATCCTGAAAAGGGACAAAAGTGTAAAACATGCTGAAAATAGCTTAACAAAAGTGGTTGTAATCGGTGTAGTTTGTGTGAAGACTTTGACAAGACACTTCCATAACACTATTTGAACTACACCAGAAGACCTAAATAAAACAATTATGATGTACGGACGAAGATTTCTCGAAAACATGAAGTATTGTGCATGATATAAGCTTAGCAACAAACGTCTAGAGAACCGAAGATGTAGCCGGCAACCGGATAATATGCAAGAAGTCCCTAGGTCAAAGCAACTTTAAAAGGTCTCGTAATGCCAGAAGAAGACACTTTATACACACAAACCTTCACCAAAACCCTCACTATCCCCAAACACCGGTAAAACCTTAAAAACCCTCAACCACTAACCAAACGAATACAACTACATCCCGAAGACTCACACTACCCTAATTATCCAAAACACTTATCCCAACATTTCTTGGACAAACCAGATTCCAAACCGTTAAAAGAATGGAATTACGGTTAACCCGCAAAACTTAACTGGAGCTTACATCTCGCATTCTGTCATTTACCAGGGATACTTTAAAGACCTAGAAAAATTTGCAAAGACATTCCGCACAAAAAGCATACCGAAGACGAACCACCCAGAAACGCACCCGAACGCGCCAAAAGAGCAGGAACCAGCAACCGAAGCACCGACGACAACCACAACCGCTGACCACCACGGTCGTTGGCGGGTGAGGTCGCCGACGAGGGGTGGAGTGGTCGACCACCATTTCCTTATTTTTGGTGATTTTTGTTTCATATAAATACTTACCTCATTTCACCATTTCAACACACCTCATTTTCACATCTTTCTTTCTCTCTCTAGTTTCTAGCTCTAGAATCTCTCTTGTAGTTTATTTTGCTTTCTTAGAAATAGTTTAGATAGTAGTTTAGCTAGCAATTCATGTAATTAGTGTGAGTGGAGATTGTAATTAGGAAGCTTTTTTCGGAGGCGGACTCGCTATAATCAAAGCAATAAATCACACCTTTTATTCCTTGATCTCGGTGACTTATTTCCTTTTACTTTTATATTTAATGTTCTTGTTTGATTGTTTGATTACATATGTATACATGTTAGATGTCATGCTTAGGTTGTAGTCGTACTAGTGTTTTCCGCAATGTAGTAGTCTAGTATCCCTTAGGTAGTAATAATATGAGTTGAATACATGTGTTATAAAAACCTTACTTGCAAGACCCCTTAGTAGTTAATGATACATGGCGACCTATCTGTAGATATGCTAGGAAAGTCACAAATATACCGCTTGTGGCCTTCATAACTTCGGTTATGTCGTAGAAAACAAAGTTACTAAGGGAGGCTGCCAAGTCAAGTAATAATGATCTTTAAATAAAACCTTAACGTAACTATCTAGTATAAATACCCAATTGTACTTATGTCTGCTAGATAAACTAAAACAATGTAAGGTATTTATAAAACTATGTGACCTAAACTTAAATGACTAGAAGTATGATAACTGTTTAGGTGTTAGGAGATTAGATACGAACATTAACGGGTACAGTATAATCATACTCGAAAAGCTTAGACCTTAGTGACATACCAATTAGAGTCATCGACCAATGATAATAAAACCAATAGGAGTTATAGTGCATACACCATAATTATCCAACATCTTTTATACTTACAAATCATTAGAGTCACTGAAATAATTCAACTCAATATATTATCACTCCTAAGCTTCTAGACTATGAAATCATGACAAACATTTTGTAATTATCATGCTTGCTTATTTTTTTTTATTTATCCCTTTATTTAGTTTAATTATTTTAGAAACAAAACAAAAATCAACTCCCTTTTTTAAACCCGATAAACTGAAATAAAAATACGAGTAAAACTTTACTTCAAATTCAAATGTGGTATACAACGACTCATGGTCAACTTGCTATTCTTAGTATAGTAGTTCAGAGACTTAGCCCCGACGAACATAAAATTTAAATCCCTCTGATACGCTTCAGACTGACAATTTGGGCGTATCATTGCTCATTTACTTACTTAGCATTGTTTTATTTAACTGTTAATTTTAATTTAGAAAACCAAAGAAACAAGTCCCCCTTTTTTGACAAATCGATAAACTGAAGTAAAAACTCTTTTAAACTTTGCTTCAAATTCAACTATCATTTATAGCGATCCCATGTCAATTTATCACTCACTATTCTTAGTATAGTGGTTTGTAGATTTAGGTCCGACTAATAAAAATTTAAATCATCGATACGTTGTAATCTAGAACATTAAGATGGCATCACAAATTTATAAGGAAATGACTAAGAAGTGGCACAATACATCGTTCAAAAAATTTATTTGGAGGAAATCCTTGATCCCGACCTACTTTGTAGACCCACTAATCCATCCTGGCAAGGGACTTGTGCCTTTAAAACTCTTGGCCACAACTACAACAGCGATCGAAACCATTGAGCATCCGAGTACCCACAAATGTTGGGAGAAACTTCCTCCGTTATCATTCAAGATTTTTACATGATGGGCCTGGGCTCTTAATGGAGGCAAGTGGTCATAGGAATTTTGGTGCCAAGGTTCAAACATGTGAACTATTAGATTAGATACCCATTTCTTACGAATTTGGACACACCACCATGGTTAGTGGCACGATACATGGTTTAATCATAAAAGATATTTTATTGAGGGTAATTGTGTCCTTCTTTTCGATTAGAGGTTACGTTTGTTTCCCGAAAACTCAAAGTCAAGGTGGACGGGTCCATACATATTGATTGATTCGTCTCTGTATGGTACGGGGGAGACTGCGAACAATAAAGACGAAAGCTTTAAAGTTAATTGGCATCGTTTGAAGAAGTACTATGGGAACGAGAGAGACAACGAAAGTGAGGAGAACCTCGACCTTTACTGACCAATAAATAAATTTGTGTCGAGCTTAATGAGTCGTCAATAAACAAATAGTGCTTACGGGAGTCAACTGACATTTTGGCTTTTTACTTTTTCTTTTATTATATTTTTCTTAGTTTAATTACTTTTTTTGTGATAGGTACGATAATCAACATATTCTGAAAAAAATTGCTAAGTCTCGCGAAAGTTCATGTTAGTTTAAAGGTTAACAAGAAAATAAAAAGAAATTAAAAAAAAATAGAGATTAGGTGTTTTACCTAGTCGACGGCTTGGGTTTTGTGTGAGCGGGAGGCTAGGTGGTTTTATATAGACGGACGTTTGGTTAACTCGAGTATTTTCATTCTTAAACACACACAAACACCTTTGAAGTTGCAAGCTACTATGTGATTTTGGCTTTCAATATTTGGCTATTCTTCATCTTTTCCTCTTCCACTCCAAGGTATGATTCTCAATTTCAATGCTTTTTGATTTTTAATGGTTATTTTCAAGATTTATGGATATTTATCAATTTGGGGATTTCTTAACCTAATGATTGTTGGATAACTAAGCATGGTTTAAGTTGTTATGCTGATTGTAATAATAATTCTATGCTTAGTTTCATTTTTGTCGGTTAGATTTTCGGATTAAAATGGTAAATGAATTTGGAAAAAACTACTCCCCTCGTCCTTAACTTTGACCACATATTTCACTCATCGTCCCCTCATTTCCTTATATATGGGTGGAGGGTTTTTTTTATGAGTGTAAAGACAAGAATGTCCTCGTATGCAAGTCAGGTGTTAAAGTTTAACGACATCATTGACGAAACCCTAACGGTTGGACGATATGCGTAACTAAAACAATACTTTTGGATGAGGAGTGTTACGTTTAAAAGTTAGGGACGAGGAGTGAAAATTGTGGTCAAAGTTAAGGACGAGGGGAGTAGTTTTTTCATGAATTTGGGACCTTTTCATTTAGGTTTTAATTTTGTGTGTGTTTTCTTAGCAATTTCTTGTTAGTTTATACTTTTTTGATGATTTTTTTAGTTGAATAAATGTTTAATTTGGTGTTAAGATTACTTTGTAAGGATTAGTAGGTTAAGTTTGTGGTTTAGATTGTATTTGAAAAGGTGAAATGTGTTGTTTGAAATTATAAATTTGAGAAACATGAGGTTGGATAGTTCATATTTGGTAGTGTAATTGTATTGGTTTGAAATGTTAAGTTAAATTTTGGAAAATTTCATACAAAGATACACACGTGGTTGACGGCTAAGGGTGTGCCAACTTAATTATGTTCTCGGTTGGAGCAGAATTAGAGTGATGTTTGAAGCTTCCAAATCTTCAGTAGAGTTTTGTGTCTTAGGAATTAGTTCGGGTGAACTATGTTCATCACCCGAACTAAAACTTAGACAGTTTGTCAGTTAAGACTTTAACTCGAGTGAACAAGTTAGTCTACCCGACTTAACTTGAAGTTCACCAGAGTTAAAGTTAACTGAAGACTTAATGTATTTCTTCACCCAAAGTGTTCTTAAATGAACATAAGGGTTGATGTAATGTTAATAGTTGGTGTGTGTTGCCTATAAATAGTGTGGAGAGTGAGTCAGTTAATATGAGTTTATGTGTAAGTGAGAATATGAGTTGAAACAACTTTTTCCGCCATTTATGGTTTATGAATGAAAATTCCGTTTACTCAATAATGTTTGGTTCATTGTTCATAATTCATCAACTCAATCATTAACTTGTGATTATACAACTTGTGATTATACAACCTGTTAGTGATTCTAAACATCAAATTGTTGCTTTGAGGATTGATCAGACCTGACAAGTGGTATCAGAGTTGGTAAATCAAATAAAATTTGATTCAGCTTAGTTATCAGAGATTGTCAGATACATTCAAGGTGTTTAGACGAGTTACAAGGATTAGAATAGTAAGATCAACGGTTTTTGAGTATTTGTAGTTTTGAATTTTGGCGGTAAAATTTGTTGCTAAGGTAATTCAGTTTTAATCATTTGTTTTAAGTGTGAATTTGTTTGTTAGTGTGTTTCATAAGGTTTAGTTGATAGTTTCTACAAATTTGATCAAGTTTGAATCAATGTGTGTTAAGTTAGTTCATCCGAGTTATATTCTGTTCATCCGAGTTAAAATTCAAATTTCTCAATTCAAATTTTTGCAATAGTAATGGATTCTCCAGTTGTGAATTACAATAATGAAACAGGTTCTGGTGGTAGACCTCCAAAATTCCTTCCAGGATCTGATTTCATGATGTGGAAGCGTCACTTCAAGGCATTTGTCTACTACAGTGACAGACAATTATGGAATTCAATTATTGATGGTCCTCATCGACCTAGAGTGCAGGATACTGGTGGAACTGGTATGGTAGACGTTGATCCTGAAAGGTACACCGAAGCAGATAACAAGCTAATTGGCAGAGAATTTCGAGCACTTAGAGCTGTGATATTGGCTCTTCCTACTGAAATTTACAATAATTTCAAGGATTGTTCTTCTGCTAAAGAGATGATGGATGCCATGGAGTTAAGATATGAAGGTAGTTTGGATCTTAAGGAGAGCAAGAGAGACATGTTGAAGAAGTTATATGAAGCTTTTAAATATATGAGGGGTGAGAGCTTATCTGAACAAATCAGTAGGTACACATTACTAGTGAGTGATCTAAAGAGTGTTGGTGTTGTGTTGAAATATAGTTATGTGTGTAAGAAGCTGTTGGGATCTCTACCTACTAAGTGGTCAGTGCAAGTTATGATCATCAAGAGAACTGCTAATTTGAATGCAATGACACTGGTAGAATTGATTGGGATTCTTTAATCATATGAATTTGAATGCAAATTGATGAGAAGAAGCAGACTGGTAACACTTATGGGTGTGCTTTAAATCTCGAATCCCTGTGAATTCAACTCACTATCCTAATCAAGCTCAACCTTAACCTCAATCACATGCAAATTGTCATTCTGGAAGTTGCCATTCAACAAATCAATCATCTGTTGGATACAATGCAAATGGTTATGGAAGTTATTCTGGTAAAAGTGGTGAATCAAGTTCTTATCAGTCATCTTTTGTGAATTCTGGGGTGAATGGAATGAGTTTGAATGGGTTAGGAAACAAAGAGATATTGTATAGAGCTTTTATTGCAAGCTATGAAGCATTTGTGGCTGGAATTTTGACTCAAGCTGAACTTGACAGGAAGGATCTTGAACAACTCCATCCAGATGACCTGGAGGAAATTAATTTGAAATGACAAATGGCCATGGTGAGTGTGAGGGCTAATAGATTCTTCAAGAAGACAGGAAGAAATAATTTCAGAAAGGATAATGGAGATAGAGTTGGTTTTGACAAATCAAAGGTCAAGTGCTTCAACCGTGATGATTATGGTCACTTTGCTAGGGAGTGCAGGGCACCTAGAAGGATGAACAATAACAACAACTATCAAAGGAACAGTTACCAAGCAAAGGAGGATCAAAAGAAGTTAACAGCTGCAGAAGGAAAAGTTGGGAGTGATGAAGCAAACACAAGTGGGAAGAAACAAGCTTTGATCACGTTTGGAGAATGAGATGAAGTGCAGGAGTAGAATTTCAAGAACAAGAAAGTGTCAGCACTCATGAGTAAGATAGATACAGATTCAGCTGATGAGGTACTCTCTAAATCCTGTTCTGTTGAATGTTTAAACACTCTTAGATACACTAGAAAACATAATCAAAATTTGATTAAAGAAACTGATTTGATTAAATTTCATCAAAGATAATTGTTGAAAACAGGAAAGCTTTATAAAGATAAAATTGATTCACTATTGAAGGATGTGGATGTGTACAAGGGTAAATTGGGAAGATTGGAGACTCAACATGAAAATTTATTTGAAAGATTTAAAAAAGTAACCCATGAGTTTGAAAGTGCAAAATTCCAAGTTGATAAATTTAATATCTCTTCTAAGACATTGAATGGTATAATTGAAAATAAAATTGTGAATAAAGCTAAGGTTGGAATTGTATTTAATGTTGTACCACCACCATTTAATGATAACTACTCAATCAGACATGAATCAACAAACTTTAAAAGTAGTTTATCTGTAGAGAATTCTTTTGATGATGTTTCTGTGTTACAGTCTAACGTTGATTTGAATTTGAAACATATTGTGAAACTTGCTCTTCTGTGCATAATGTGATTAATTTGAATGCTACTACTAGTTTTAATGAAAATTTTAATGTTGTAGCAGGTCTAAATGTAGAAGAGTCAAGTAATTGTGAAGCATTAATTGAAGAGAAGGATGTTAAGAATGTCAAAGAATTTAAGTCAGTTAGAGTCTGTAATTTCAGTTCAAATAATGTTCACTCATGTAATCAGTTTGACTTGTTAGAGATTGAAGAAGAATATGTAGAGTGTGTTCATGACTGTTTGAATGAGAGATGTTATAAGTTCCATAACATGAATGTTTCTGTGTTTCCTAAACATGTGTGAATGAAATTGTTGTTAATGAACCTTTGACTCTTGAAACTAAGAAGTCAAAAAGAAAACCAAAGTGAAATATATGCAAAAAGAGACACAAGTTAGTAGAATGTTGGTTGAAACCTAAGCTTGACTGTGTTTCTGAAAGTGATAAAATGCTTGTTAAATTGCAATTTGGTAGAATAAATTTTAAGGAATGTATGCTTAACTATTAAAAATACAAAAATGTGAATGTGATTAGATTTTGTAGAATAAACCCTGTTTTGTTGGTTGGATTACATGTGTCTAAGTTGAAATATTCTATAACTGAGTTAAAATCTTTGAAAACTGAAAGTAAAATTTTTAAATCGGAGGAAATGAAAATTAACTCTGGTGATAAAGATTTTATTTTTAACTCTATGTCACACCCCGCATAAATGGCGGAACCGAGGTGTGCAGTGTATACGGTATCAGAGATTCAAAGGTTACATCAAACATAAATAAACCATACATCATCAGCATAGATAAAGAGTTTGGAATACAATACGTTATTACAGTCATCCGAATAATATCAAAATATGGCTACAGAGTTTGGGATACTAAGGAATTACAATAACAAAACAATTCCATGCAAAAGATCCACGTAGCCAGTCAAAGCATAGCATCAAATAGAGTAACCTCAAATCCCTGAAAAGCGTTAAAATACGACGTCAACATAAAGTTGGTGAATTATTCGCAATAGTAAATAAAACATAATAGGATAAGAGTTTCAATACGTTTTGACCCAAAAGTGTTATGATTTGAAGATAAGTCATTTGAAAATGATGTTTCGAAATATACGTGAGGTTTACAAAACCTTTTGATAAAATACTCATACTTATACCATAAAATACCATAATCATTTCATAAATATCATAATCATACCATAAAATAAATACCATACTGGATAGAATATCAGCTCTAGGAATATACGATACACCTGAACCTTAACAATACTGGCAACTAACCCCACCTAGTGTCTCAAACTAGGTTGTCCTCGATAACAATAAACGGTCATAACATTACTAACACGGACAGGGCGCATCCATCATCCATCGTGTTAGAAATGAGGGTTTGTTAGACCCATATAGCGCTATGTATACGAACCGGCGGCTAAAAGCTAACAGGTGTGTATACGGGGCCTTGTACTACCACAAAGGCGGTACAAGTTTGGGTGAGATCATCTAAAGCATTCATATCCATATATACATACCATAATACATACATACCATAAAATACATTTGTTTAACGCTAATCATGCCCAAAAATGTAAAAAGGGTAAAAAGGGCAACGAATAACTCACTGATAGCAAAGCAATCCAAATCTCGATATGTCGGGAAATACTATAATACCGTCAGGCTCCAACGTCTAAGTGCCCTATACATCACGTAAATAAACATGTCTAAGTATCTCTAAGTCTAGTAGGGTTATGCCTTAATGATTAACGTTTTATACGGGTTTTGAAATGACCAATAGGAATATCGATATAACGGAATTACAAATGTTTCGGAAAGCCAACAGACTAGATACGTGATCCTCATACTTACGTGCACTACAAGTCACGTAAGTATCAAGTTACGTGATATACAAGAGTTACGGGTATAGTAACTTGACAAACAAGCTTTTACGTGATCAAGACAAGACTTACGTGATAAACAAGCTTACTTACGGATCATAGATCATGGTTACGTGAACAATAGGTCAATTACGTGCATGAGGGTATTAATTACGTGACTTACAAGCTATTACGTGAAGATGAAGCTTGTTACGTGACCAAGACTTACGGGGTTCAACAATTACGTGTTAAACAAGTTAATTACGTGAACATCAAGCTACGGATCGAGAATTACGTGAAAAAGGACCAATTACGTGATTAATTAAGTGAGCAGGGACTAATTACGTGAAAAAGGGCAAGAGTTACGTGATGATGATGAGTTACGTGATGAGCAAGTCACGTAATTCCATAATTACGTGCGTAACAATTATGTTACGTGACCAGGGGTGTTTGTTACGTGATCTTAAGGCATAGTTACGTGAACGTAACCACAGTTACGTGACGTAACTGGGTTTTTACGAAAAACAGCATTCGGAAAGAGATTTCTGAGTGTTCTAGATGTCTAATTGACCCCAAATCGGAACCCTATGTCCAGAATATGTTTAGGAACAATAATCCTCAATAAAATCTCGATTTTGACGGTGAAAAATGGGATTTACGTGGTGGAATCAAAATAACAAAGTTTAAAACAAAATTGGTAGAAAACTTACCCGATCGTGGTGAAACTTAGAGGATAGATGAAGATGATGATGGTGAACAATAACCCGGTCTCGGATTTGAATTTCGACGGTTGGATCGCCGGAAAATGTAGAGAGAAGGAAGGTGTTTGTAGGTGTTTTTAGAGAGAGAGTGAGAAGATGATGGAAATGAAGATAAAGACAAAAGTATGGTTGTCTAATAAGACAAAGGGGTAGGTAGGGACGATTTTTGTAATAAAAATATGAAAAGGACTAAATTTGTAATAGAATTTCTCCCATAGGACTAGTTTCGTAATAAAATTTCCGAAAAGACCAAAAATGAAATACTTTTTAAACGTTAATCTTCATCATATAATTAAGGCATAATTCCCCTAAACTTATCATAAGAGCATACTTGACTTATACTAAAGGCACTTAAGACTATACGTTCCCGACATAAAGATTCGAATCACATACTATATACCCGATAAACGTAAATACACATAAAATACAAATACGATACCCATAAAATACGAGAAAATACGAATACAATACTCATAAAATACGAATACGATAAACATAAAAGAAATACAATAGGGTCAAAACACGAACGTAAATAAATAAAACGAATACGGAACGATAGAAATATACCTAGAAATTCGCGAATGTCACACTCTAGAGAACAAAATTTTAAGTCGGAGGAACAAATGTTTAAATCAGGACTAAAATTTTGAGTTCTCATTTTAACTCGGAGGTAGAAAGTTTTAACTCTGGTGATGAAAGTTTTAATTCGGATTATGAAACCCATATGCCTGAAAGGAAATTTCCGGATCACTTTAAGTTTAACAAGTTTAAAAGTTTCAATTCCAAGTTTACAAGAACTTGGATACCAAAATCTCATTGAAAAATGTATGTGTGCATGAGCAATCTACTGATCCTGAAGAGAATATATGGGTGGTAGACAGTGGATGCTCTAGGCACATGACAAGAAACTTCAAGTTACTACAGGAATTCATTGCTTTCATTGGAGGTCATGTATCTTTTGGAGGAGATATGGGTAGTACTATCACTGGACAAGGGAAAGTTTCAAATGGAAAGTTGAGCAGGTTAACTTTGTGAAAGAGTTGTACTATAATTTGCTTTCAGTTTCCCAGGTATGTGATAACAAGTACATCATTGCTTTCACATATGAACATTTCTATACTCTCAAGCCTGGATTTGTCATACCAAAGAATATGATAGTTTTGCAAACTCCAAGATATGAAGACATGTACATTTTGGATAAGAACAGAGTTAAAACAAATGATTATTCAAATTGTTTCATATCCAAAACTATTGAAAAGAGTCTGATTTATGGCATAGACGAATTTGTCATGTCAATCTTAAAAACATGAATAAATTGGTCAAAGATAATCTAGTTACAGGATTACCTAAAAAGCATTTCCAATTACTTGACCATTGAATTTCTTATTTAAAAGGTAAACAACATAAATCAACTTCAAACTTAAGACTCAAAATTCAGTAGAGACTGTTCTTCATCTTTTACACATGGATATATTTGGTCCAGTTAGTGTAAAAAAAGTCTTGGCATGAAATCTTACTATTTAGTCATCACTGATGATTATTCAAGATTCTAATGTGTCTTTTTCCTTGCTCATAAACATGAGACATCTGAAATCATAAAAGACTTTGTTGTGCAAATTGAAAATCTTTGTGGTAAATGTAACACCCCGCCATTTCATGCCCACGATATTGTCCGCTCTGCCACATCAAGGCTCACGGATTTGTTTTTGGCTGAGCTTCCCAGGGGGTCACCTATCCTGGAACTACTCTGGCCCAAGCACGCTTAACTACAGAGTTTCTAAGCTCTGCAGTGCCTGTAGCCACCAAAACGCGTTGTGTCATGAAAGCCTAAAGGTTTACTCATATACCCAACATCACTCTTATGCACGGGGGATGTGGGATTTGCCTAAGGTGTCACAAACACCCCCACTTGGGACTCAACGTCCTCGTTGAGGTTTGCCCCACCATCCCAAACGTCACAAGAGTGGCTCTGATACCACTTGTAACACCCCGCCATTTCATGCCCACGATATTGTCCGCTCTGCCACATCAAGGCTCACGGATTTCTTTTTGGCTGAGCTTCCCAGGGGGTCACCCATCCTGGAACTACTCTGGCCCAAGCACGCTTAACTACAGAGTTTCTAAGCTCTGCAGTGCCTGTAGCCACCAAAACGCGTTGTGTCATGAAAGGCTAAAGGTTTACTCATATACCCAGCATCACTCTTGTGCACGGGGGATGTGGGATTTGCCTAAGGTGTCACAGTAAAAAGGTGAAAATCATTAGGTGTGATAATGGTATAGAGTTTAAGAATGCAATTTTGAATGAATTTTGTGCTCATAAGGGAATTACTAGACAATATAGCTCTCCAAGAACACCTCAACAGAATGGGGTAGCTGAAAGGAAAAATAGGACACTACTTGAGGGAGCTAGAGCAATGTTAAGTGCATCATCTTTACTTGTTACTTTCTGGGCAGAGGCGGTGAACAGTATGTGTTATGTCAATAACAGAATTCATGTTGTTAGGAGCCTAGGAAAGACTTCATATGAACTGTTCTCAGGGAGAAAACCATTTATAGGATTTTTCAACGCTTTTGGACGTCAATGCTCAATTTTGAATACCACAGATCACCTAGGAAAATTTGATTCTAAGACAGATGATGGATACTTTCTTAGATATTCTAGTGTTTCAAAGGCCTATAGGATTTTCAATAGAAGAACTAGATCCATAGAAGAGTCCATTAATGTGATATTCAATGAATATACACCAAATGTTAAGAATTCAAGTGTTGCTTGGTCATTTGATTTAGATACTTTTGTGAATTCTTTTAATGGTTTATGTCAAGTATATGTTTCAGAAGAGGTGCAAGTATCTCCAGAAAATGTTGCTAATACTGAAGAATTTGTTGAGTTTGAAATTGATACAAGAAAAGAAGTCCGTGATCAAGCAAGTGCAAGTGTAGGATCTTCATCTTCAATTCATGACCAAACCCATTCACTAAAAGATACAACATTTGTTTGTCAAGATTCTTAAGAAATTCAAATTGATGCAGACATTCTCCAAGGAGATAACATTCCAGTTTCAATTGAAGATCAAGACAATGTTTTGCAAGCTCAAGCTATCAATTCTGGTGAAGATCAAGTTAATTCGGGTGTAGTCACTGAAACTCAAGAAAACTCTGGTGAAGCAAAAGATGATTCGGGTGTAGTCACTGAAACTCAAGAAAACTCTGGTGAAGCACAAGATAATTCGGGTGCAGACATTGAAAATCAAGAAAACTCTGGTGAAGCACAAAACAATTTGGGTGCACAAACTGAAAGTCAAAACAACTTTGGTGAAGATCAATTTAACTTTGGTGCAGAAAGTGAAAACAATTTTGATAAAACAAGCCAAGAACAACCCAGTGAAGCAAATCTTGATTCTTTATTCTTTGATGATCTTGTGCTACATCAAACAAATCTTTCTGATAATATTACTAAGATAATAAACTCATTTTTGAAAGTTCACAAAACACATCCTCTAAGTAATATTATAGGAAATTTGTATGATGGAGTCAAGACAAGAAGTAGCACTGGTTTTGCAAATTTATGTTTGTTTTCTTGCTTTCTATCTCAAATGAGCCAAAGGATGTTGACATTGCTTTAACTATAAATAGTTGGGTAGAGGCTATGCAAGAGAAGTTGTTATAGTTTAAGGTACACGAAGTAGGTACTTAGGTAGAAAGACCTTTAGATGTGAATGTTTTGGGAGGTAAATGGACATTTAAGGTCAAAAGAGATGATAGAGGTATAATTGTGAGTAATAAAGCTAGGCTTGTGGTTAAGGGATATACACAGGAGGAAAGCATAGATTATGATGATATCTTTTCTCCAGTTGCTAGGATAGAGGCCATAAGATTGTTTTTAGCATATGCTTCTTTTAAGAACTTTAAGTTATATCAAATGGATGTTAAATCAGCCTTTTTGTATGGAGTTCCTGAAGAGACTGTGTATGTTAGTCAGCATCTTGGTTTTATTGATCCTCAATACCCTGATCATGTGATTAAGTTAGACAAAGCTTTATATAGTTTACATCAAGCTCCTAGAGCCTAGTATGATACATTTTCCAAATATTTGATTGCACATGGGTATCTAAGGGGAACAATAGATAATACATTATTCATTAAGACAGTTGGCCAAGAATCTGTATTTTTACAAATATATGTTGATGATATTATTTTTGGCTCAACTAATGATGTCTTATGCAAAGAATTTGAATCTGTGATGCATACTAAATTCCAAATGAGCTCAATGGGAGAAATGTCCTTCTTTTTAGGACTTCAGGTTAAGCAATTGGATAATGACATTTTTATTAATCAGTCTAAGTATTTCAAAGACATGTTGGTTAAATTTGGATTCACTGATTGTAAATCTGCTTCCACTCCTGTTGACACTAGGGCCAAATTACATCCCGATTTAGATGGTGAGAGTGTTGATCAACATTTATATAGGTCTATGATAGGGTCTTTAATGTACCTTACTACAAGCAGGCCTGATATAATGTTTGAAGTTTGCCTGTGTGCTAGGTTTCAAGCAAATCCTAAGGTTTCCCATCTTATTGTTATTAAGAGAATCTTTAGATACCTTAACGGACAAACTTCTTTAGGGCTTTGGTATCCTAAGAATTCTAGTTTGGACTTTTATGCTAACACTGACAGTGATTATGGAGGATACAATCTTAATAGGAAATCTACCACAGGAGGATGTCAATTCTTAGGAAATAGGTTAGTCTCTTGGCAGTGCAAGAAACAGACCTCTTTTTCACAATCATCTGCTGAAGCAGAATACATTGCTGGTTCTTGTACTTCCCAGGTTTTATGGATTCAGAATCAAATGTAAGAGTATGGCCTTAACTTCATGAACACTCCCATTCACATAGAAAACACTTCTGCAATGTTCATAACTAAGAATCCAGTTCAACATTCCAAAACCAAACATATTGAGATTAGACATCATTTCATTAGAAATTGTTTTAAAAAACACTTAGTTCACTTAGTTAAGATTCACAATGACCTATAATTGGCTGACCTATTCACAAAGGCTTTTGATGACACAAGGTTCAATTATCTTGTTCAAGCCATTGGTCTTATAAATCTTGATTGAGTGTTTCTTCAAAAATATTTTTGTACATATCTTTTTGAATTTTGTTTATTTTCTATTTTCAAAATACAAAAAAAAAGGGGAGAAAAATGGGAAAAATCAAAAATATTCTAAGTCTGGTGTTCTTTTTCTATTAAGTCGAATTAAGAAATTTTTAGTCTGATGTTGTTTTTGTTTTAAGTCGGGTTAAGGAAGTTTTAAGTCTTGTGTTAAGTTTTTGTACAGATAAAATCACAAAATATGTGATTTTTAGTTTGTACAGATAAAATCCAAAAATATGTGATTTTCAGTTTGTATAGATAAAACTTAAAAAGATTTTTTTCTATTCTATTTTTAATTTTTTGAGTTTGTTATTTGTTGTTTCGTATATACATATTTTCAGAAAATCAAATACAAAATATGAAAATCTAATCAAAAACAGTATAAAAATTGAAAATGTTTCACAAAACAAAATTTCTAAGAAATTAGTCATAAACCTAAATTGTAGCATAATTTAACATAGTTCAATATTTATAGAACTTTTTGAAAAAAAAATGTTTTCATAAATGCATATATTTTTGTATTTTAAACCTCTAGCAATTTGTGGCTTGTAAATTGCTTAAAGTCCTTAAAATGGATAATTGTCAAATGGGAGATCAATTTTGCAAAGTAGAAAAGCAAAGAAAAAGTATATTTTCAGTAAATTATGACATTTAAATCTATTTATCAAAAAAACTCTTAAAGTTTAAAGTGTTCTTTATAAGTTATTGACTTTGAGATCCTTTATGCTTACTTGATAAACGACAAAGACAGGTGAATAAGTCCAAATTCTTTGATAAACTAGTTTATTGTCCTCTTAGATCCTTGATGCTTACTTGATAAATGGCAGAGACAGTGGAATGAGTTGAACAATAGTAGTAAGTCATATTTTGAACAATAAAACATGCATACAATCAAAAATATCTTGAGAGAATAAGCAGTTTATAAGGTTGCAGAATCATATTCTAGGGACTCTCAATAAAGATTGAAGATTGTTCATGTGTTCACATAAATTCTTTTGATAAATCATGACACTAAACTACTGTGTTTTCATGACAATATTCTATCATGTCCTTTTTAAATTATTAAAACCTACTATTTATGAATTTTTGAATAAGTTTGATATTCTATCATGTCCTTTTTAAATTATTAAAACCTGCTATTTATGAATTTTTGACACAGGTTGAATTCTAATAAAAATACAAGTTTTTGCATTTTATAAAACATTTCATTTCTATAGCAAATTTGCCCATATGAACTAATTTATGAAATCCTAGAATATAAGTATTTGATCTCTGAAACTGAAATTTCGCTTTTAAAACAATTTCAAAGTTAACTGATGCATTGGATTGATTTCACTCTGGTGTTAAGAATTTAACCCAGAAATGTTTGAATAGATTAACTTTGGAATTTTTAATTTAATTCGGGTGTTATAATTTTAGGTCGGGTATTGCTTTATTTTATGTCTCGTAATTGAGTTAACTATGTTGACCAAAATTTTAAGTCGGATTCTTTTATTTTTAATCCGGGTTCAATATTGTTATAATTTTAACTCGGGGTCTTTATTTTAGGTCGGTTTTTATTTCATTTTGGTGGGATATATTATATCTTAAATTTATCTTGATATTTATTTATTACTTTTAAATTCAACATTTTTATCTAAATCAAAACTGCTTATCTCAATATTGTTTCTTACCCTTTCCGATCATTTAGGTTTTCTCATAGAATCATTTCTTTAGTTTTTTAGAGCTTTTAGTATCGATTTTTTGTAAGTTAGATCTTTTGATTGTTCTTTCCCCCATTTTTCAGTCTTATTAAGGTGTGTTTCATTGTTACTTTGTTTAACTGCATTTATACTGAATAAATTGTTTCGATTGTGTTCTAATAAGCTTTACCCGTTTCTAGATGGCTTTCTCGTTTAAACCAAAGCACATTGTGATTTCTTTTCTTGACATGAGTCACTCTGAAGTAGATGATGAGTGGAGAAATATTCTGGGCTTTTTTATAAATTTCAACTTGAGGTTGGTTATTTCTGTGAGTCTTGTATTATAGAGAGACATGTTACTGTAGTTTTGGGAGAATGCAAGATTCAACAATGTTGATGGAGTTAGAACCATTACATCTACAGTACAATGGAGAATGTGATTGTGATTAAAGATGTGATTAGAAGAGTGTTGTAGTTTGATGATGCTAATGGGATAGAGAGACTTGAATTAGATGAAATACAGACTGAATGTAGGAGAGCAGGATATGAAGGTGATTTCCCTAAGAGTATGGTGAAGAAGACTAGATTCTCCTACAACTGGATATATCTAGTACATGTGTTAGTGTGTTGTATATCAGGAAGATCAGGAGGTTTTGATGAAATGAACCAGTTGTTGGCTGCAGTATTTGTTTGTATGATCACACAAAGAAGATTCAACTTTTCTGGATTCATAATGGATTGTATGCAGAGAATGGCTGAAGGGAGTGAATAAAAGTTGTTGCTCTACCCAAGATTTATTCAAATTATATTGAACTCTGAGATACAAGGTTTAGTACATGAAGGACCACAGTTGAAGGAGGATAACATGAACTGGAAAATTATGAATAACATGAAGAAATCCTTTCCAAAGGCTAGAGTGGGTTTTTCTTGGAATTTCACACCATTTTTCCCTCCCATGATTGAACAGGCAAGATTAGCAATTCAAATCTTTGAAGGGTTACATAATCAACAAGGGGAAGCAATTGCTAAACAACAAGAACAACAAATTGACCAACAACTAGACCAACAACAACATCAACAGCCTGAACTACAACAAGAAGCAGAACAACCCATAAATCAACCATTGTCACCCATCCTTGATGTTCCATCCCCACCACCCCACTCACTAATTATTCCACATGCTCAAAGCAGTGATGACAATAATTGGTTCTATACCATGGAAGAGAGTCACGCTCTACCAAACCTTGCTGAGACACATATACTTACACCTGTTATTCCAACCCTTACCACTCCTGTTGTGCTAGTTTAGAAAGAGGTTGCTTCCACAAGTAGTCCTCTCCAAGTACACTTCAAAGAAGAAAAAAGGAGATGGAATTGGTGTTTTGACTGTGTTAGCTCTTGAGCAGAAGAATGAGTCATTAGAGCAGCTGGTTAAGAAGCAGAAGTCTTTGATCAACCAACTTAGATGGAGAAATGTTGTTAATGAAGTGATTAGAGATCAACATAGATTCAAGTCGGGTAAGGAAAAAATGGTTGAATTTACCCCTGACGTAGAGATGTTTAAGTCGGGTGAAGAAACATTTACCTCTGGTGGTGAAATGTTTAAGTCGGGTGAAGAAAAGTTTAATTCTGATGATGAAGAAATTAACTCGGGTGGTGAAGAAGATAGCGAAAGCATGATGACTAGGGAGAATGTAAGAAAATTCAAGGTTGTGGACCAATTTGGAGAAGTGATTGATAAGAAAACTTTTGAAAAGCACATTGAAGGACTTTATGAAGGGATTTTTGATGAAAATGCAACTGAAACTTTCATTGTGTTTATCAAAGAAAGAAACCTAGTTACAACTCATGCTTTTGGTGAAAGTGATACTTGGAATGAGGAGTTAGGAGGAGAAAAGACGGTGATTGATATTGACAGTGATAATGAAGAAGATGATGAAAATGTTGGTGAAAAGACTGTTGAAACTGGTGTGAAGGAAGAAGAAAGTGAGAAAAATGAACATACAACTAGTGAAGGAAGTAGTGTGAACCCAGTAGTTGGAGGAAGAATAAAGACTAAAGCAGTGAAGTCTGCAAGTCTAGTACCTGCAAAAGTAGTGGAATTGAAAAGGAAAATGCTTGGGTACAAAAACAAGCTATCTGAGGTGAACTATAAACTTCAATTAAAGAACTACTTGGTATTGGCTGGTGGATTTTCTACTAGATCATTTGGGCAGATGAAGATGGAGAAATTAGAGAGAAACTAGTTGGATGTTCAGAACAAGGTAATGATAAATGAAATGAAGTCGAAGAAGGAAAGAAGATTGGAGGAGGAATTGAGCAAGAGACAGAAAGAAAGAATGTCAACAGAAGATGTTGGTGGATCTTCTGCAAAAGAAACTGAAATGAATGTGGAGAGTCAAGCAAGAGAAACTCCAATGGTGACTCTTATGCCAAATGTTGAAGGGTTTTCTGAACAAGCTGTTGATCCAAGTCAAACTGTGACTTTGAAGTCTTTGGTTGAAAAACAGAGTCAAGAAGTTCAGTTAAAGATAAAGGTGAAGCAGGACGATGACCCATTTGCAGAATACATGGAGAATGAGCCATGGTTTACAAATGCTCATATAGAAGATCAATCACAAGCTTAATCCAAATTAACACCTCCTGAAGATTACTATCTTGATGATCCAGCTGCTACTGCACTGATTGAAGAATTGTCTGAACGGATAGATGACACAACTACAGATGGTGGTGACCTTGATCAATATGGATTTCCAGTTGACCCTGCAAATACAACAGTACAAGGAAATGAAGAGGCATATGGGTCAAGAATTAAAGAAGTAACCCAAGAAGAATCAAGAGCAGAAAGAGAGGAGCTAGAAAGGATGAAAAGATACATTCTTCCACGTATTGTGGGTTGGAGATTTGATCATTATAAAGGTGCAATTGTGATAAAAAGGAAGAGTGTTAGTGGAACAATGGCTCAATCCTTTGATACCACTAAGAAGTTGTTGCATATAACTGTAGAGGATGCCAGGCAACTCAGTACATTGAAAATGGTGAACCATGGTGCATATTCTCATGGAGAAGATTATGAAAAATTCATCCAAGAGTGTGCAAGACTGATTTTGTAGACTTTGGGAAGAAATTTAGAAACAAAAGAAAGAGAACGACTATGCATAAAGTTCCCATGAAAAAAGTCAAGATTATGTATCAGAAACCAAAGATTCTCAGATGGTGGATGGACTGTGAATGTGATGAGATTGTTCTAGTAAGAGAAGATGGGGAAAATGAGAAATTTATGAGAATGCAGACTCGAGGGAACTCACAAATGAAGACATTTTAGCCATTTATCAGTTACCTCTTGAGAAACTGCAACATGATGCTAATGAAAGGAGAATGGCTTTGGAGATTGTGGCTTGGGAAGTAGATAAAATTAGAAGAGGAACAAGGGAAGGGAGATAGTTGATTGTGTTTTGAATGAAGATGAGATTGAAGCTGAACATAGCAAAGTAAATATTTTGGAAGCACCATCCAAGAGGGAGATTGTTGGAGCAGAATTAGAGTGATGTTTGAAGCTTCCAAATCTTCATTAGTAAAGTTTTGTGTCTTAGGAATTAGTTGGGGTGAACTATGTTCATCACCTGAACTAAAACTTAGACAGTCTGTCAGTTAAGACTTTAACTCGGGTGAACAAGTTAGTCTACCCGACTTAACTTGAAGTTCACAAGAGTTAAAGTTAACTGAAGACTTAATGTATTTGTTCACCCGAAGTGTTCTTAAATGAAAATAAGGGTTGATGTAATGTTAATAGTTAGTGTGTGTAACCTATAAAAGTGTGGAGAGTGAGTCAATTGATATGAGCTTATGCGTGAGTGAGAATATCAGTTGTAACAACTTTTCCCGCCATTTATGGCCTATGAATGAAAATTCTATTTACTCAATACTGTTTGATTCATTGTTCATAATTCATCAACTCAATTATTAACTTGTGATTCCGCAACCTGTTAGTGATTCTAAACATCAAATTGTTGCTTTGAGGATTGATATGACATTCTCATTTCAATTAATCGGCGAATGAAGAGAGTTGCAAGCTTCTATTAGAGGGTCGGTTTACGAGTTCGATCTATTTAAGAAAATGTTTTGATCACACGTTCATAACCTTAATTCGACCAAAACGGCCAAGGACGAGTTTTTCTAGAGTCCCTGGAGCTTGAAGATTGAAAAATCCATTCGCAATTGAAGATTGGTTCACGCTTTGGTTTGTTGTATATGTAACTTATAATCATTACATGTTTGTATGTTTAAATACGTGTTATTTTTTTTCAACTTTGAACACTGTACTAAATCTTTTGAGTTTTTGTTTGGATTGTGAAACCTAGATTGTGATTAATTTAAGTTTGGATTATTGAGTTTTATTATTGTTTATGTTTGACCTTCGAACCATTGTTGTTTATTAAGTTTAACCTTCGAACCATGGTTGTTTGTTGTATTTGATTATTGACTTAGTGTGGCTAATAGATGTATAAAACTAGTGTTCCTATAGGTTTAGTAGATATTAATAATTATTAATTCATTAGATGATTATATCTTGAAACTGAAACAAAAGTTGAGCTAAGAATAATCATAATCAAGAAACTTAAATGAACATGATAATTATATTGGATAAAGTAATATGAGACACTCACTAGTACACTAGGTTAGATCATAGACAATAGTGAAGAATTTAAGGCGTAACTTGCGATGGACAAGTCTAGGATAGCTCTTTATGTTCGTATAGTTTCACAAGTCTTTCCAATAATTATAGGATTAGATAATTTTAACGAGACATTTAACATATGTTAGCTAATTCCCAGTAAAATCCACCAAACCATTAATAAACTTATTACTTAGAATCTAGAGAAAACGTAAAGATATAAGTAAATAATGAGTTTTACATCTATTACATCTTAGTTATCTCTATTAGTTGTTTACAATTTTCCACTTATTTCTTTAAAATTAGTAATTTTCTTATTTTTAGTTAGTTAAATTGGATTGTTTTTATTACGTCACCCTGATGTTTAATGGTTTTCATTAGATTAACTATAAATTTTTGATATAATAAGTATTAATTACACCGTTACCGAGAGTGTGACATCTGGAATTACTGTAACTATATAATTATGCGATTGAGTATACGTACTTGGTTGTGTATTAATACCTAGATTGAGTATACGTACTTGGTTGTGTATTAATACCTAGAGTTCGGTAAAAAAATTATAAATTCAAAGCTAAGATTTTACGAATCATGGTTTTAGGGAACTACACTTGAATGCACTAAAACACATTTCACTATACACTCAAAGTACATTAGATCACATGCTTCGGATTCATGATCTTATACACATGGTCTTATTGCATACTTAGATGTTGATTGTGGTAGGTGCATGTTATCTCGTCGTCGATGTTAGACTATTAGGTTTTCTTGGGCGATAATCTTCTTTCTTGTTTGTCAAAATGTAGAATGTGGTTTATGTTCTGGTTAAGTGCCAAAGCGGAATATTTTTGAGTTGCAAATGCTATTGCATAAACTTGTTGACCTAACAATCTTCTTCATGAGCTTCATATATTGCCTACTAGGGCAACTATTTTCTATTGTGAGTTTGTAACAATATTAGTTCTGAAAACATGATTGTGAACTCGGTTCAACATCAGCTAACCAAACATGTAAAGATCGATATTCAGTTTGAACGACTACTAGATTATGTGGCTCTTAGACTTTTTCAAATTATGCATGTTCCTTCTCGATCTCAATATGTTAGCATTTTTATAAACGGACTACTCTCCACTATTTTCAAAATATCATCCAGTTTGAACGTTTGTGATATATCTACCAATCAAATTGCGACAAGTCGTTACTCTCCCATAAACACCCACTTACGTAATTTCTATGTTTATTACGTGATAATGGAAATAATTTCATCAAGCCAAATACTTAATTTATTACCTTAAATTTTTGAAGTTCTAATAAAATTCTTTGGTCTTCTTGTCGTTAATTATAATATGAAATCTTTTAGATGCACGTTTATTAGTGAATGTTAATAAACAACAATCAATGTATTCAATAATAGTCATCTTAAGCATTGTTAAAAATAGCAATCTATAAAGTTTTTTTTTAATATAAAAAACGTAAACGTAAAGTTCATCTTTTGTGGCAAGCCAATATGATTTTGTCCGACCTTGACATTCACATACGAAAATAAAAAAGATTCCTTGTTTATCACATGGTTGCTAGAAAAACTAGAATGGGTGACAAAGGAATAAAGGAATTATTAAAATTGACCAATAAATTAAATAAAAGCATAAAATAAACTACCTAACGGTGGCCTGCCTAATCGTGAAATAGACTTGCTAAAAATAACCAGTCTTGTTAGAATTGATATTTGTTTTTGTATAGAGTTGGCCAAGTTGCCATCCCACCCACCCAAAATCAATGTATTTGGACTTGGCATGACAATTATAATTGGACTTAATTGGCATTCACATCATTCCTACATATTGCATTATTGCCATAGAGATGAACTAACGGATGTTTGATAAAAGTACATAAATTATACTATCATTTATTATCGACAAAAAGAAAATAGTAAAAATAAATCATTAATTTAACATGTTGTAAGTTCGAGTCTCGTTAATAGCAAAGTGTAAGTAGTATAACTTTTCGTTGACATGATCACCTTTTGAATGTTCATATTGTTGGAACATATTCGTCTTGATTGTAGTTTGTACTTAGTTTAGAAACGTATCGTGAAGCCTAGCATGTATATAGATCGAGTTGTAAAGTGTTTCGTGCATTTATGGGCTGTTACGCAAGTGTGTTGCCTGCGCAACACCCACATCAGGTGTTGCGTTTGCGTAACAAGTTAGTGTTAGGTGAACACTATAAATACCCCAACTTCTGGCAATAAATGCAACCGTCCTAGAGCGATAAAGTTGGTGTTACGCAAGAAGAGAGCCTACCTTGCGCAACACCATTTCCGACGGTCCAAAGTCTTTGTAATCGCTTGTATTTGATATTATTCATATTGTCTAAAATTACGTAAGCTTAATAATATCAATCATTCAGTTATTTGAGTGTTACACCAACATAAAGTCACTCTAAAGTAATTCCGCGACTTTTCTAGTGATTGAGTCCAAATTATTGTCCAACGAGGGCGACCAACAGATATCTATGTGTTAGGGTGTCATATACCCGAACAACACTTCAAGATTATGAGTTTTGTGTAATAAGGGTCAGTCGAGTTTCAGGTTAAACTAAGATACTTGATTAAGAGAGCAAATGGGCTTACTAAGCCAACATCAATCCATGATTCAGTATTGGTAAGGCCCTGTGACATGGTTGAATTTCAACACATTCCACTGGTTTGACCCGTTACAGCCATTTGGGTTTGAGAGTGGATTGTTTTGATGGTGTATAGTGTAAACTTTACGAACAGTTTATACATATAATGACGCATACGACAATATGGACTTTGACGTGTAAGGTAGAATCCGTGCTATATGGGTATACCCGAAAGCAAGTTTAAAACCACACAGGAAGAATGTGCCGGGGTATATCCGGGCTATACAAATTTAAAACTGAACCTGACCCGCATAACCCAAAATCGATTCAGGTCAAGCAGGTTATATATCCGGGTTCAAGTGTTTTTCCCACCTCTACATTTTTTTTGTTCATTGTCTTTCTATTGTAACAAACCATGTTTCATTTTCAATTCATTTTGAAGTTGGTGTTTTATTAATGATATTTTTTATTTATTTGCAATAAGTACTTATTTACCCAAATAATCTTGTTCATATGATAAATAAACTTACCATACACATCCGATCCATTGTCATCCAATACTAGGCTTCCAACTATTTCCAAAACCGAGTTAATTTGAATAAGATATTGATGCTTAAAGGGGGTGTTCGGTGCAAAAAACTGTTGGTTTGAGAGCTTTTCCTCTCATCGGATTAGGAGACAAGTTTGGTGTTCTTTGTATAGAAGAATGTTGAACTAGAATTCAATGGCTTATGAAATCATACGCATACAAACTACTACGACTACACACAGGGGAGGGGTGCAACACTCGGGCTTGTGCTGTCTAGTTTTGAATATTTGGAACAGCTAAGAGAGTTTTAATTATCATACACTTTTTCTTCTCTTTTTCCTCTGCAGTTAACAACATGCATCATTCTCGAGCAATTTTCAGGCAAGTTAGTCACTCCGGCACGTAGAATTGTTTTAATGGAATCGGGGTCCATCACGATCCTATATTGTTTTTATTTATTTTCGTTTCTGTAATTCTTAATCTGTTTATGTATTCATTTGATATTCAATCATTGTATTTCATTTTCTTTATTTGCAATTTCCTAGTCAATGTTACTAAAAAATAAATCACTGGCCCAACAGCATATGCCATAGATGAACGAAACATCCATACAACCGGATATTCATTTCATGCCCATCACTCATCTTCAATTAAAGTACATAATATATTAAACAGCAACATAAGAGCCAAGTACCATTTTTCAACTACTCAAATCGTAACTCATTCTGCGAATAACAGTTCTAATAAATCTTAAATTTATATATTCATTAAAAAGGACCACCATCCGCTGCATTATGAACTTTTGGTTAATTGTTACGCAATGGACCACACTGAACAGCAAAGGACTCAAGACTTAAAACTCGTCAAGGCGCTATATTATGGAAAGTGATAACCGAACATAAATTTGTCAGTCGGGTCATAAAAGCCTCATTGACAATATTAAACAATAGAATAAATATCCTCGCCAGTGTATCATTTTCCCCAACAGCCTACATGTTCAAATATAACATTTAACCAAAGTACCACTACCCGGGGGTGGAAGAACATATACTAATCATATTTATACTGAAAAAATATAAGGACTAAAATTGTTGATCACAACAAGCCTCAATGAACAACAACTAATGATGAGATTGGAGCTCAACAAACGTCGGACTGAATGATAAAAGGTTACGTAGATATGATGTTGTTAATGCAAGCAAGGTCGGACCAACTTGCGACTTTCTGTAGCTGCTAAGCTTTCTACATTTTTTTGGGGTCTAAGGCTGCAAATACAAATGGGTTCCTATTTTTGCGTTGTTCTTTTACATGTATAATTAGATTGTTAGCATGAACTCAATGTATGATGTTTTCTTTTGAAATGAACAAGTGTCTTTGTATCTTTTGTTCTTTTATATGTATGCTCTTCTATTGTTAAATTAGCAACGATTTATGAGTTTTTTCTCTAAAATATAGCAATGACCTGAGGTTAATTTGCTAATCAGCAATGGTTTTATAATTATAGCAACGGGCGACATAGCTACACTAAATAAATAATTCATAGTGTTTATCAATGTGTCATTAGGGGCCATCTGGAGAGGGAGGAATAGAGTGATTCAGTTCTCTTGGTGTGTTCGAACAATATCCCAGTCAATAAGTGATTAACGTACGTTTCTATGGATTTCTAGGAGATGCATTTCTTTGGACTAAAGACCGGGCATGATGAACCGATGGGCAACTTAAGTTTGGCTTGTTTTCATTCGTTGGAGCTACAAGTGTTTGTTCAATTAACTAATCAATGGTAACAAATGTGATAAATAACCAACCAGATCATTTAAAAATGTCCGAGAATATCTACTTTTTTTCCATCATCCAAATTAGGCATTGTCAATGTTATTTTCCGAATCCCATCCTTGTAGCCTAATACATGAGACTTAGAAATGGACATATCGGGTCAACCTTTGATCGTCAGATGAGGGTCTAAAGCCATTGGGTCCGCGCTATGTCACAATAATCAGGTGTGGTTTAAAGTCAAGTGGTGTATTCGAAATTAAATAAAAGATGCACAAAGCATGTGGGATGCTTAAATCCTAATAAACTTATAATTTCAACTCACCCGGATCGCATCTAATACTTAAATTAAATATGCCTTACAAGTTACAATTAATCTGCCTATTTTTGTGGGTATACATCGTGCAATAAAAGATTGGTTCGAAAGGTTGTAGCTGACTGCATCTTGATCACAAGTTCACCTACTGGCTACTATCGGTTAGCCTAATTAAGGTCATACAGATTATTATCTGCTCGGTCAACAACCGAAACTGTTGGGACAATCTATAGGTGTTAGTTGTTTTCAAGATTAACTTCGAAGTCATAAATTCTACTACCAAATATCATATTTTAGGTATTGTGTCAAGAGATATGGTCTTTTGGAATATTCTCGAAATGTAGAAACCAACAAAACAATGGGTGATTGTCGTGATTTTCCTTTGTGTTTTCATCATCCATCTAATGACGATTTATTATTCATAAAAGAATGAAATTGACAATGAGTCGTCTTGATTACAATCGATTGAGTCACTTGGTTATCAATAAACTTGTTTGTTTAATATTCTTGTACGAAGTTAAAATGAAAGACACTAGCATTTGATGGGGGTAAGTCGGGTGACACGCCTAGACCACATTTTAAGTTTTAACCACGTCCAAATTAAAGTTACCTATATGTGTACCTGTTTGTAGTGTTGATAAGCCGGTCTCCACTAACTTTTTTTTTTTCCTTTGAATCAATACGGTCATCTCCAATCTATCTATAATCATATACTAAAAATGATGCATCATAAACTATATAATAAAGTCTTAACTATTAAATGAATTTTAATATTAACTTTTAACCCTTTTAATTAAAATATATATTATATGATGTCATTAATAACTATTTTTATTTTAACTTTTTAATTTTGAACAATTTTTAATCATTTAACTTTAATCTATGTTTACATAAAATTAATTTATCCTCATTATTTTAAATATAAACAAGATTATTGTTCCGTGATAGCGCGGACAAAGATAAAGTTTGACTCGTAAATATTTGTTTATGTAGATCTTAAGTTATTATGAGAAGAAAATGTCATACGTATAATAACATATATACGTTTACGTTTATACCTCTGTTGCTTATAGTTCAAATAATATATACATTTTTACGTTTATATACATGTTTTGATATTTTTATGAGGAGATTTTAGAATAACATTATGGTAAATCAGAGTCTAAATTGAGCGGTTTATAAGTAAATTAAACTTATGTGTTTTTATTTCAGTTGAGATGTAAATGAAAGAGAAAATGTAATTATGTATTGTAAAAGGGTGTAAAATAGAAATAATCTTTGATAACATCATCACTCTGATCTAACGACTGAAATCAAAGAAGATAACCCATCTAAGGGACCTTACTTCGTCATGTGGCATTTAAGACCTCTCTTTTATTATATATTAAAGATTTATTTGACATATAAACCTTCATATTTTATATTCTTTATTATAACACTAGATTTGTAAGAAAAAAAAACAAAAAAAAAGATTTTTGGGTTTTTCTTTCATTTCATAGGCATGTGTTACCAACTTTGGGTTTTATTTTTTGTTAACTTAAGCACACAGATGGTAGAGTTAAATGTATTTAGAGAGCTTGAACACAGAAAATCATAGAGTTAAATACATTTTATATTTAATAATTTTAAAATAATATGAAGATATGTAGAATAAATAAGATATCAAATTGTTGTGCAAGTCTTTCCATCTCCACTTTCTTCATATTAGATTTTTTCAAGTGACTTTTGTTTATTTTTCTCCCATTTTAACTATGCTAATCTATTTCTTTTTAAGGAATATGGCATTTGAACTGTTTTTAACGCTTTTTAATAGCCTCAAATCTTATCAAAAGACATCTTTTTGCATTATCTATTTGATAAAACTCGAAATGTCGTAGATACTACTCGAAATCACTGAGAGTATGATCTCAGAGTAAGTAGCAATTGTGTCTGGAACCTCGGAAACATTATAGATGTTCTATATTGGAATTCAAGGCTTAAAAGAATCTAGCGGGGTTAACCGTCCGTATGATCTGTTTGGTTTGGGCCTTGAATAAGATTCAATGCAAAACTCATGGGAAGTAACGGGTTACCGTCAATAAGTCCTTTATAACTAAGTTATAATGCATGACCGGAGGCCTAATGAGTTAAATGCATTTTATATTCAACATTTAAGAAGAAAATAAAAAACAGATTTCGAATATAAGATTAAATTGCTATTTGAGCCTTTCTTCCACTTAATTCATATAAGATTTTGTAATGACTTTTGTGTATTTTTATCCCATGTTAACTATGCATTCACATATATAAAACGATCTAATAAGATGTAAATTTACTTTTATTGATAAGTATTTCCAACTAATAATACTATGCAACATAACTGAATTATTTTTTTCTATACACTTATTTGTGTATATGTGAAAAATAAGCTTATGTATGCATAAAACAAATAACATAATTTGATGTAAAATAAGAATCTTTATAACACCAAAGTCAATTCTTCCCAATGTATATAGGTATTTATCTAATTAGGTTGTTAAACAACACGTAACGGAAGCAATTAGTAATATACGTAATTAATATTAACTAAGTAAGAATTATACCTTTGATTTACCTCGTTTGGGATTTATAATGAATCCTTTTACACGATTGTGCACGATGCCTTCTTTAGCAACAGACTTCTATGTTAGTACACGTTTATAGTTTTCACAACTCTTGTCTAGCTCCCCGTAGCTTGTTTGCTTTAAACCGTAAGTCGAAACACACCTCCAAGGTGATCGAAACTCCTCGAACTCGAAACCAACTCTAAACCGAAACCCTTGGGTTTGTTGAAGTAGATTGACTAGGGACAAGAAGGAAATCGATTGTAGGTGAAAGCCTAATCAATTTTTGGTGGTTTGGAATAATGAACTTAATGTTCATTATATAGCAAAACATTTAGTTGGGATATAAGTTGTATTGTAACTAGGAAACAATTCCTATTTACACAATAAACTCTCTCATTTATTAATTATTAAAATTAACATATTAATTAATAATCAACATTCTATGAACGTATAGTCTTGTCTAAATGTCAATGTGTGCAACCCTGTAGACTCACATATTTATAGAAACACATTTAATTGACGTGTTCAATTACCAACAATATATACACGAAATATGTTAACACTAAAACTCTTTCTTAATTAAATAAATAGACTTCACAATAAAATGTTTCGATATGGTTACCTTTTAAAGTAAAATTAAAACCAAAATTGAATTCTATATTAACTAGTTATTTATTAAAAATAATTACAAATAAATAACATTTTTTTAAATATAAAAAATATATATCAAGACTATAATCATTTTAAAGATCTTAATAAAATTGTTTAACTAAAGATATTTTATAATTTATTATTAAGTGTATATGACACATATTTAACAAATAAGTGATTTATCGAATTTTGTGTAACAAATAGCGTTACACAAAATTTGGTGTAAACTGGACGATAAATAGTGTTACACCAAAATTTACATAAAATTAATGTTTTGATCGGAGATAATTTACACTAAATTTTACATCATTTTAAATTTTAATACTTTAATGTTTATATTGAAGATGGCCTAAGGAAATCTTTACTCACACACAAGCATATTCTATCACACCTGATACATCTATAGTTTAAAAGCTATGACATAAATTGATAATATGTATTTTCTGGAATGATCAAATATCTTGTTTGATTCGATAAATGTTTTTAATAGAATTTTATCATCTCAATAAGAGAGAAAATTAGAAAGAATTGAAACCTGAATTATTTAGTATTTATCATGTGGTTGGTTGACGAAATTCAAAGAAATATTGCTTTTATCCATTTATATATTTCACTTTGATTTGTAATCTTTTATAATAATTGGAATGTTTAATGATAAACATAATTATTCTTTTTTGTTATTTAATTGTTTAATCGATTACGAAATTAAAGGGATCAATAAAAGTGTTTTATAAGTTGCCGATTTCTTTCGTTTGTATTATTTTTTGAAGTGCATTACGATAAGTTCATATAGCTTGTATACAATTAAGAAATGAACTTCTTTTTTTACAAATATCGTCTTCATTTTGTTGTGTCGGGCGCTTTTGGTCCTTGTTCTCCTGAATAGATGTATAGGTATGTTTGATGTATATATCGTCTTCATTTCATTGCGTCTTACGCTTTTATCGATCTATTTATACATTGATTCAAGCTTTAGAATAAAGTCATTGTAGGGTATATTTAACTTAAGTTTTTTTTTTTTTTTAAAGCTAATTTCATTATCTTTTCATTTCAAAACTTTTTGGAGTTTTTTTTCAAAAAAAAGTTTATAATCTTTACTATCTAAATAAAGCTTCTTTTTATTTAAAAACTTACTTTTTCAAAAACAAAAACCTCAAATTCTAAAAAGTTCTAAAAGACTTGTTGTCAAACATAATATGTGAAATAAACTTGATATAACTACTAATAAAAACCTAATAGGAAGCGGGTCTTATTTATATTTATTTATTTATTTAATTTCTTTTTTCTTTTCAATAATACATAGGTATCTTTTCCCCTCTAAGTCTGACTCTTTTTTGTTTAATAGGCAAACTGGATCCTATTTAGAATTTTGAAGAGGTACATTAAGTAAATGGATATGTGTAGGTTTAAGATATATTTATAAATCAATCTAAAATTTTAAAGTTACTGTAATACTTAATGCCAAGCTGTGCTACATCCCTTTCAATTGGTCTACAATGTTATCGTAGAGAATCTCTGCGGTAGTTATAATTTTTAACACGATGACAGTTATAAAATGAAGATGTCCGTGAATTTTCAAAAACTAAAAACTAGACTAACTTAAAGGTTGAAGCTTCGGTTAGTTTGTGAATCCATACGTTAAAGTAAATCGAGTCACTTGTCAATTTTCCTCAACATTCAAATAAAGGCGATGATTTTTGTAAAGTTCGGCTTGTGTACTTCTTGATCACATAAAAGCTGATGAAAAACATTTCAAGCTTTGAACTCCCTAATCCCCTTGCTGTTTCTAGCACAATAATTTTTAAAATGGAGTATACAAAATGCATCTTATGTCCCGTTAAAATGCTTAATTAAATATCTAATTTTATTTTATAAAATATTTATGGGTTTTTACTAAGTGAAAATTTTACTTTTTTATTATAACTAATTATATATAAGCAAAATATAACCTAATAATTTTATTATTTAAAACTCTTTTAAATCATTTTAAGAAAGTGAATACCCGACCAAATATTCACATAATTTTTACCCCCTTGAAAAAAGTTTCTAGAACCGCCACTGTATTAATCAATCCTAATCAACAAAAAAGCAATTCAACATAAACTCTAAAATAGCTTTCAAATCAATTAAACACATTTAAAAGTCGTCACAAAACACGTCTATTCCATGCATCTAACTTTCTAATATTCATATCATATTTATTCGACCAATTAAAAACATGTAATTTTTTTTTTGAAAGTTAGATACATATAATATAATATACATTTCTTTTATATATAATATGTATTAAATATGAAATTAATTTTAAATGGAAAATTTCAGTATAATAAATAGTCGAATTAATGTTCTAATACTAGATTATTGCCCCTCGATAACACGGAAAAAGATAAAAATTGAATTTCATGTAGATTTTAAGTTATTATGAGAAGACTATGTTATACGTATAATAACATATATACATTTGCGTTTTACATGTTGTTTATAGTTATAATAACATATACACATTTACGTTTATATATATGTTTTGATATTTTATATTAGGAGATTTTAGAATTACAATAAGGTATTGAACGATTTTATAAATAATTAAAATTATGTTTTTATTTAAGTTGAGATGAAATGAAAAAAATAATGTAATTATATGTTGTAAGAGGGTGTAAAGTGAAAATAGTCTTTGATGAAATCATCAATCTGATCTAACGACTGAAATCAAAGAAGTTAACTTATCCAAAGGACCTTACTTCGCCATGTGGCATTTAAAGCCCCTCTTTTATTATATATTAAAGATTAAAGATTAAAGATGTGCCTTGTAGGCACATGACAAACCCAATATTTATTTGCTTTCAATAATGAAAAACCAAATATAATGATATGATAATTTAATGGGTTAATGCACTTGAGGGTCATTCTACTATTCCAGATAATCCAATTGGGTGATTGAACAAAAAAAATATATATAATATTCACCTAACTTTATAAAACCGTTTGTTTGGATCATTGGGACCCACCACAACTTGTTACAGCAGGTTATAAGATAAAATTCAATTAAACCAACTCATTTTCTCTCTCTCTCTCTGGACATTAGGAGAGAGAATTTATAATCATGTCACACCACCATTCCATCCTTCTCTCTCCAATCTCCAACCACCCATAACCACCGTTACACCACCCTCAACCACCACCACCTCAATTTCAAACTCATCACCTTTACTAACAAAACCCGTCTCTCACTTAACCTCAACAACCACGAGAAAACTAGCCACACAGATTGTGTTGATTGATTTAGTCATAACATCAAAGTAGTGTTTTAAACCATCATCGCCATTTTTAATCTGTTCACTTCGTTAAATTGGACTAGGCCATATAGTTATTAGTGGGCTCAATCACCAAACTATCTACTTACAGCCTCAGCTCAAATGACTAAACTGAGCTACATCATCATGACGTCATCATCCTCACCAGCTCAAATTCCTCAGAAATCACACAGATCATCATCATCATAAACACAATTTCACAACTGATTTTGCAAAATTTGTAGCAAAAATTCATCAAATTCAGTTCACTAATCAATTCAATCAGAAATCAGAAACCATCAATTCATTTCAATCAAAATACGTCTGTATATCATCGGGAAAGCTCCGCCATGGTAGATCTGACTCCGGCGGCGTCGACGGCGAGTCAGCCGCTGACGTCATCTCCATCATTTCCTTGAACTTTGTTGATTTTAAAAGTAATCCTAGAGCGGAGGAGGTGGATCCGGTTGAGGAACGCGGCGGCGGAGTGGTGGTTTCGCCGGAGCTTGAACTTTCCGGCTGGTTTTGGTTGTTGGAAAAGGTTAACCCTCGCCAATAGTCGCGGTGGTGGTGGGTTCCTTTTCCGGTGGTGCTGGTCGGTTGTTCCTTTTTCGTTGATTTGTTGAAGGTGAAGGGGAGGTGGCGGTGAAGGTGAAGGGGAGGTGGCGGTGGTGGTGGGTTTCGGGTGGAGGGAGGTGGCGGTGGTGAAAAAGTGGCGGCGGTGGTGGGTTTCGGGTGGAGGGAGGTGGTGGTGGTGAAAAAGTGGCGGTGGTGGTGGGTTTCGGGTGGAGGGAGGTGCCATGTCATATGCAGTTGCTGCTTCTTCTTGGGTAGCTAAGAAATGGATGAAATTGGGTAATACTGGTGATAAATAGTCAACAAGTCACAAGTCAACAAGGTTATCCGGTTTAGCAGGTTACCAGTCATCCAAATGACGAATTTAAACTTTTTTTAAAACATGAGTGATAATTTTAAACATTTTTGAAAGTACAATGATAACGACATATTTTTTTTTAGTTCAATCACCCAATTGGATTATCTGTAATAGTAGAGTGACCCTCAAGTGCATTAACCCTAATTTAATTGCTCAATTATGAAAATTTTCATTTCCAATCCATTTTGGGGGATGTATTTATGAAAAGTTTGACCCTCAAGTTGGATCAAATGGCATTTATTTTCTTCGCTATGTTCATTGCCTAATAATGTTTATTTAAAAAAGAGTTAATTACATAAATCGTCCCTATGGTTTACCTAAAATTATGAATTTCGTTTGTAAGTTTAAAAAATTACATAAATCATTCAAGTTTAGAAATTAATTACTCTTTTCGTCCCTATTTTCTAATTTTCACCCGTAATTGGGGTAAACCTTAGGGACCAAATCCGTAATTGAGGACAAAATTTAGGGACAAAATCCATATTTGGAGCAAAAACTTAGAGACGAAAAAGGTAATTAGTTTCTAAAAGTGGATGATTTATGTAACTTTTTAAACTTAGAGACGATATCCATAATTTAAGATAAATCTTAAGGATGATTTTTGTAATTAACTCTTTAAAAAATTATAAGTACTATATCCTACTCCAAAGTCGTGATACTAAGTTGATAGACACAAATGGTAAATAAGTATTCACACATAAACCTACATGCATACATACATGTACTTGTACACGTACACATATATACACATGTACATGTATACGTACAGATACAAACTACTAAACTAGTACACGTACACATATATATATATACATGTACATGTATACGTAGAGATACAAACTACTAAACTAGTACACGGTATATATGTATGTATCTATGCATGTATGTGTAGTAAGTATATATACGTATGATATATGGGAGAGAGAAAAGTAAGAGTTAAGACAGGAGGTTGGAAAAGAAGTGAAGAGAATTAAAAACTGAATTAATTGGAGAACATGGAAATAAATATGGATTAATTGCTATGAAAGATGGCATTTAGTGTACATAAAGGCAAAGGCATCCACGAAATTTTAATTTTTTAAAATTTTAATAAAATGAATACACTTGCAAAAGGATAATTAAGAGAAAAAAAATCATTAAAATGGATGATTTAATAGATACTATAAACAGAAAATCTTGCAAGTAAGAGTTAATAGGGATTAATTAATTTTTCTTAATTTTTTTGGTTTTTTTTAACATAAATGAAAAGATACTTAGGAAAAAGAAAAGAAAAATAAAACTAGAAATAAAGGAAATTAAATTTGTATATATCGTATTGACGTAATGGCTCATTATTCTCAACTGTATCAATAAATAATTGCATTTAATTGTTTTGTAATACTCCGTAGTATTTTCAATCTAAAATACATAAATTTTCTTTTTTTCAATGCGTGAACTACCCCATCTCAATCCTCCTTAACTCCACATTTATTTTTATTTACTTTTTCATTATTATTAACTACTCAAAAATCAATTTTAACAATTCTTATTACTTAAATTTTAATTTCAATGAATAAATTAGTTGTTTTTCCTTAATCACTACAAGAATAGTAACCTTTCCGGACGACACTTTTCCGGACGACACAATGTCGTCGCCAAAAGCCCCACTAAACGACAAAAATTTGGTTTTTTTGACTTTCTTTTGGTCAAATAAACAACCGCGACTTTTCCCGACGACATGTCGTCGGGAAAGGTTTTTCATATATTTTTTTTTTTGGTCGTGTAAAAATATTGGCGCGAATATGAAAATAATTTCCCGCGCCACCTTTGGCGACGACATGTCGTTCCTAAAACTATTTCAATAAATAAAAAGTTATTATATATTTAATAATACAATATCATTTAATAATAAAAATAAAAATAAAAAATGAATTAATTTTGGCAACGACATGTCGTTCCTAAAACTATTTCAATAAATAAAAAGTTATTATATATTTAATAATACAATATCATTTAATAATAAAAATAAAAATAAAAAATGAATTAATTTTGGCAACGACATGTCGTTCCTAAAACTATTTCAATAAATAAAAAGTTATTATATATTTAATAATACAATATCATTTAATAATAAAAATAAAAATAAAAAATGAATTAATTTTGGCAACGACATGTCGTTCCTAAAACTATTTCAATAAATAAAATGTTATTATATATTTAATAATACAATATCATTTAATAATAAAAATAAAAATAAAAAATGAATTAATTTTGGCAACGACATGTCGTTCCTAAAACTATTTCAATAAATAAAAATAATACAATATCATTTAATAATAAAAATAAAAATAAAAAATGTATTAAAATAATTACCTTTTTAATAAATAAAATTAATAATTAAATATCATTTTAATTAAAATTAATTTAAAAAATCATAAATAAATAATAATAATTAAATATAATTTATTTAGAAAATATATATATTCTTTTAAATATACTTTTATCCATTAAAAATTTAAATATTATTTGAAAAAGTAATATGAAATTGAAATATTATTTAAAAAAGTAATATATAATTTGTATTGTAATAATTATAGTATTATATCTATATATTTATAATAAATTGTTATATTAATAATTACATACTTTTCTTATGTTTGATTTGTATAATATTTCAAATAATAATGATAAATAGGTATTATAGACGTTTGAAATACTTTACATAATAAGTAATTCGGATCATTTACATGTAATCAACAACATTACGAATCATTACATCTCGAGTGTGTTACACAATTGGCAATGATATCATTCAATCGAGTAAGTCGTTCTATTGACACAAATATAGGCTTAAATCGGTCGATCATTAAACTTCGACAACAAGGATATGATAGTAATGATAATTACTATCCCTTTACGTACATCATTAACTGTTCGATTATACCATAAATCATATCGATCATTACAATTCAATCAAATGTGTAACCGGTTTTATTAAAAGTCATTTTTACATGTAATCAACAACATTACGAATCATTGCATCTCGAGTGTGTTACACAATTGGCAATGATATCATTCAATCGAGTAAGTGGTTCTATTGACACAAATATAGGCTTAAATCGGTCGATCATTAAACTTCGACAACAACGATATGATAGTAATGATAATTACTATCCCTTTACGTACATCATTAACTGTTCGATTATACCATAAATCATATCGATCATTACAGTTCAATCAAATGTGTAACCGGTTTTATTAAAAGTCCTTTTTACATGTAATCAACAACATTACGAATCATTGCATCTCGAGTGTGTTACACAATTGGCAATGATATCATTCAAATCGAGTAACTGATTCTACTGACACAAATATAGGCTTAAATCGGTCGATCATTAAACTTCGACAACAATGATATGATAGTAATGATAATTCGTAAATTCCTTTACGTACATCATTAACTGTTCGATTACAATTCAATCAAATATAATGTGTCAGTAGTGATGCAACTAAGATATGATGTGCTACTAGATAGTTATGAGTTTCAAGATATGATTTCCGGAGAACATCTAATGCGGGTGTAATAAGTGTCGATTTAAGTCTTACATGAGTTTCAAGACCACCGAATTTGACAAATGAGTTAGCATCGACGAAAAGTTAGGGCTTATTTTAATTAGGGCTTATTTTAATTAATATACATTATTATTTATAATTTCTTATATTAATGTTAATGGAAAACAAGAAAAAAAAAAAAAAAAAAAAAAGAAATTCAAAAAATTTCGTCGCCATAGGGTATTAGGGACGACATGTCGTCGGGGAAACATGGTCAAAAAAGTCAGCACTTTTCCCGCTAACTTTTAGTTTCCCGCTACTACGTTTTGGAGACGACATGTTGGCTGGAAATGTCGTCGGGAAACATTTAAAACAGCTTTTATCCTTTTCTATGTCTCATTCGTAATGTGTCGTTCAAGTGGGATTCATCTTCTTAATTTTCATCCTTCACAATGTTGACTCGTAATTGAATAAACCGAATGATTTCTTTATCACAAACACAAACCCCCTAATTCTCACCCGCCACCACCATTAATTACTCGCCGGCGATTTCCCTCAAACATCACCGCCACCACCATCTCAGCCGCCACCATCATCTCAGCCGCCACCACCATCTCAGCCGCCACCATCATCTCAGCCGCCACCACCATCTCAGCCGCCACCACCGTCTGCAAAGGAGGTAAGTTGCTTTACTTTCTTGCAAATTTGGTTCTTATTTTAACTTTTAATTAGTAAAAGTACACCTTAATTTCAAAAAATTTGGTTCTTATTTTAACTTTTAATTTCTTTAAATGATATTATACTCTTAAAATTATAATAATAAGAGTAGATTACGTAAATTGGTGGATATTGTTCACGTTTTAACATCTATTACAGATTCTTATCTTCTTTTTAAAAGTCGGAATATAAATATCAAATGAAATAATTGTGAGAAATGATATTTCGGTTATTTTCAGGATTGTATGTTTAGATTTGTTAGGTTATTGATTTGTTATTGATTTGGGTATTTAAAAAGTGTATGAATATGAATATGAAATATGAATATGATTTGTTAGGTTATTGATTTGGTTATTGATTTAATTTGTTAGGTTATTGATTTGGGTATTTAAAAAGTGTATGAATATGAATATGAAATATGAATATGATTTGTTAGGTTATTGATTTGGTTATTGATTTAATTTGTTAGGTTATTGATTTGGGTATTTAAAAAGTGTATGAATATGAATATGAAATATGAATATGAATATGAATATGAAATATGAATATGAATATGAAATATGAATATGATTTGTTAGGTTATTGATTTGGTTATTGATTTGTTAGGTTATTGATTTGTTAGGTTATTGATTTGGTTATTGTATGAATATGAATATGAAATATGAATATGAAATTGTATGTTTATGAATTGTATGATTATGAATTGTATGTAAAAAGTGTATGTTTATGAATTGTATGATTATAAATTGTATGCTTATAAATTGTATGTTTAGTTTACATGAATCTTGCTACCAATTGAACAAATTTTAAATCCACAGTAATGACCGTTGATAAGAGTTGGATTTATATCAGAGATCGTGCAGAGAAGAACTCCGAAAATAGGAGTAAACAAAAAAACGCAAGTAAGCATGGAAGTCGATCTTATGTTAGTAGGAGGGCGTATCGGGTAAGTAGCATTTCATTCATTAGTATTAATATTTTATGTATTTAATTAGTTGTGATAAATTTGATTCATTGATATTATTTAATTTAATGTGTTAATAGCGAGCCGAGGACCCGACGTGTGATAATCCGAGTCATATCGAAAATTATGAGCAAATGCATGTCGATAAGCGGAACAAGGAATGGGTTTCCGAGGAAGCGGAAACTTTGCATGTAAGTAAAATGAGTAAAACGGGTAAAAAGCTTAAAATGGGTGAAACGGGTCAAAACGGGTAAAACATAAGATATATGGATCAAACAACTAAAAACGGGTCAAATGGGTTATATATTATCAACCGAAACTATTAATTAACATTTTGTAACGGGTAAAAAGCTTAACATGGGAGAAACGGGTCAATATGGGTAAAACATAAATTTTAAGTATCAAACAACTAAAAACGGGTCAAATGGGTTATATATTATCAACCGCGACTAATAATTAATATCTTGTAACTTTTTAGCGGCAAATGGTTGATTTGAAGACTCGATCCCCGTTGACAAGTGAGGAGGACATAATGGATGCGGTTTTGGGGGTGCGTCGTGGCCACAATCGTGGACGGGGGAGAAAGCTACCTATGTCGGTGACTAGTTCTTTACCGGCTTCATCAAATCAACCAAGTTCATCAACTATGGACATAAATGACAATGTGATCGAACAAAGGGTACAACAAGAGATGAGAAGATTTTTGCAAGCGTTTCAAGCATCAAACCCGGGTTTTGTTGTGCCAAATTATCCCGTAGTTGATAATCATCAAATCGAAGAGGCGGGAGACAATACGGGTGAAGACAATGATGATTGACTCATGTATGTTTGAACAATTTCAGATTTTCTAAGACATTTTATCGTTTTTCGTTATTATGTTTCATTATCAAATTTCCGGATTATTTGTGTATGTCGGATAATTGTTTTATGGTTTTAATGATTATGACTTTAATATATTCGATTGTCGGGTTTGAATTTTCTGGAAATAAGCTGTTTGAATAAGCTGTACAGGTCGACATGAGCGAGAAGCTGGAAAATAAGCAGTTTCAAATAAGCTGTAAAAAAAATTCTACAGGTCTTTTGGCGACGACATGTCGTCCCCAAATGTCGTCGCCAAAGCCTTGGGTCCCAATTTTTTTTTTTTGTTTAAAAATAATAAATAATTATTTTAATAATAAATAATTATTTTAATAATAAATTTTAATTAATAATAATAAATTTTAATTAATAATAATAAATTAAATAAAAAAAATGAAAATCAAGTCGTCGCTAAAAAAAATTTCAAATTACGTTGAAAGTCAATGTGGGCCCGCACAAGTCGTCGCCAAATGTTGTCGCTAAAACCTTTCCCACACGAGCTTTTGCCCACGACACATTACCGACGACATGTCGTCGCCAAAGGGTTTTGGCGACGACATTTTTACCTTTACCAACGACTTTTAGTCGTCCCCAAAAGTCTATTTTGTTGTAGTGAATTGCTAGTCATAAACAAAAATATAGTAAAAAACAAAAAGAATTCTAACTCAATGGGATGCTATAATTTAATAAATTTGATCACCTACAAAAGTTGTTTTTATGAATTATTTGCATGATCTCATAAATTGAAATTAATATTAAACTTAAATAAATATCACCGTAAAATTAGATACTTACCCCTATCAATCTATCATATTGAAAACTAGGGCTGGCAATTCGGGTCGTGTTTGCATTACTAGGTCGTATTTCTGTTGACCCAAATAATTTCGTGTCAGTTTCGTTTTGACCAGGCTTAATTTCGAGTCACGTTCGTCTCTTGTCACTTTAATTCGTGTTAGGTTCGAGTCGTTTTACGGGTCGACCCTTTTAAATCGCACAAAATTTTACATACAAATTTTTTCTTGCCCACGACATTTTAGACCATAAATTTTCGAAAAAATATAAAATATGAATTCCATCACGATAATAAGCGTCATTGTGTTTAGCTAAAAAAATATATTAGCATTGAATGTTTAAACTTTATACTTTCACAAATAATTTTATAAATTTGCTATTAAATATTTATCGTATTGGAAATTTTCAATTTTAGTTTTTGGTGGGAACTAAAAGAAACTTTAGAAAGAACTTTAGGATTTTTTGTGTTTATTTTATAAGCCAAAACAATTTCTTTTTTCTTTTTATTTTTAAATATTTTTAGTAAATACTATGTATATTATTAATATTTTATTATTATTATTTATAAACGGTCAAACGAGTCAATGTCGTGTCAAACAAATTGACCCTAACCCTACCCAAAATATTTCGAGCCAACTTCGTGTCGACCCACTTATGACCCATTTCGAGTTCATATCATGTTTGTGTCGTGTTCGTGTCAACACATTTCGTGTTCGGGTCGGGTCGTGTTTCGGATCAGGTCGAGAATTGCTAGCCCTATTTAAAACCATGTATTGATTATTTGATTTAAAATTGGGGCAAAAAGGGAAAGAAGAAAACTTGTGATACCATCTTCCAATTGCGAAGAAGTTCATTTAATCGGTATTAAAGTTTTCTTGTGATTCCATTGAAGGCATTATTATGAGTGAATTACATAACGGTCCACAACTTCATTTTTTTTAAAACTAAAAACTCCTCTTTAAAGTAGCATGTATTAAAAGTTTGTTATAAGCTATTTAAGAATTAGGGTGTCTCTACGAATTGAGGTATTCAAAAGCCATCTGTCCTTCTATTTCGACGAGTTTATCAAAATTCAAAAGCCAAATTCAAACTTCTTAAAGTAGCACACTTTATATTCATATATATCTTTATAAATTTTGCCTATACATTGGCAACTTAAAAAGAAAAAATGATTAAGAAGTTATACTTCAATCTAACAAACTTGCAGGATTGAACACGTATCTTAGAAAGATATATACACATGCTCAAAACACTAATCGTGAGCTTTTCAAATTGAATTATGTTCCTAATTTTGTATTAAAAAGAAATTGTGTATCTCACAATTAGGGAAGTTATATTAACGTTAATCACATCCCAATAAGGGAATTAGACACTAAGGTGCCGTTCTTTTTAAAAAAAAAAGTCTTAATAGGCTCTGAACTCTGACCCGGTCAGAGGTTTTAAAAATTTTGTTGTTCTTTTTTCTTTTTCAACCAGAGACAAAAAACCTCTTTTTACCTCTGATCCAACCCTACATAAAAAACCTCTTTTTACCTCTGATTACCTCTTTCTCTTCACCGGTAAGTTTTCCATCCTTAAATTCAAATAATTTTTGATTTTTTTTCAATGGTTTGTCACTTGATTTCGTTATATAAATTGATATTGATGATTGTTTGTTAGATTTAGGTGATATAATTTTTTTTTAATATGTATTTGTTTTCGATTGCCTATAAACTCCTACTATTACATTGACTTTTATGTGAACTTTTCTTTTGTTAATTATTTTTATTTCTTGAAATTGATGTTAGACAATTAGTTTATTGATTTGTTCAATCACGGTCACGTTAAACTTAGAAACGTGATTGAGCGTGGTTTTGGTGTTTTGAAAGCACGTTTTCCCATCTTGAAGAGAATGACTCCGTATTCTTTGGTGAAACAAAGAGATATTACTATTGCATGCTTTGCTATTCATATTTTTATACGAAAAGAAGGATTAAGTGATGATTTTTTCTCCGAATATGATCGAGGTGAAGTACATGCTAACGAGAATGTACAAGATGGAGACGAGTATGATGAGGACGAGGTTCAACCACATGGAAATACAACAGATCAACAATATATGATCAATTGTCGAGATCAACTTGCGGCACAATTAATGCAAAAATGTTGAAAATGTTGTTTGAATGTTATCTTTGTTTGAAAAATGTTACCACTATGTTTGAACATTTTATGAATGTTTTTATTTAAGACATTTTATAAATGAAACAGTTTAGTACTAATATAGTAAAACAGATGTTACGAAGGAAAAAAGAACATAGTATATTGATTCAGATTCAGAGTTTTGGACCACCTCTGATTATTCAGAGCTGGTATTCAGATTCAGAGGAAAAACCTTTGGTTCAAAAGAACAGCACCTAACTCCCTAACAAAGTCTTTTGATATCACTTCATTCGTAATAAATTCATGAACCATGCTATGTGTAGTATCGATTGTTTAGACTTGCTATTATACATTTGAATATACGCCCTAGCCAAAGTGGTAACACTATTATAATGGATATTATTTGGTGAATATTAGTTTCGACCATAATGAAATCTCGAAGGTCAAATTTCTTAACAACTATGCTTTATTGCCGACAACAATTAATGCAACAAATTCGTATTCTATTAGGGAGTTAGTAATGCAATTTTTCTTCTTGAAATCCCATAATATGTCACTATAACCAAGCAAAAACACTCGAACAATAGTTGAATAATGATCTTATACATAATTTATCCAACTATCATATGAATGATGAGTAATATGATTACCGATAGGAACGTTAATTCCTACAAATGCTTAACATATAAGACTAATGTAATTTTTCTCTAAAACCAATTGGTAGTAGTGGGAAAATTCTATTGCCCTATATGTTTGCATTTAGTTTATCTTTTTACCGATGTGGGAAATGGGCCTACATCCAACAATCCTCCCCTCAAACCTAAGTTCTGTCTCTTGGGTCTCCCCTCCAACGACAGTCTACCCAATCCAACCTTATTTATACCGCTAATAAACCATCGAGACACGCTCTCCTTATTGTGACCATCAAGAAGACTTTTGATACAAGGCTCAAGGATCAACTTCGCTCCAACCAAGTGAGACCTCCATATTCCAGCTCATCATCATGTCATGTGCTTGTCATAACATATATCATGACCAATGACCTTTGAGTACTTAAGTGTTGTGAAGTAGTTTCACAAGGGTACAAGTTTAACAACCATTACACAAGAAAACTTCATAAAACTTTGAGTTAATTACATAAATGGTCCCTCTGCTTGTATCAAAAAAGCGGGTTAAGTCCCTGGGTCGCAAATCATACGGATTCAGTCCCTCTAACGCTAGTTTGGCTACACGGTTGGTCCCTCATTAACTTAAAATGACCGAAATGCCCTTTTAAATCTTTAATATCCATTTAAATTTGTATTTTTGTTTAAATTAAAGGACCTGTTATATAACTTTTATGTAAGTTTAGTTAAAAAAAAATCCAATACATTAACACAAACCAATTTCCCCAAATTCCAAACCCCAGAAATCTCAATCCCTAAATTCCGTTAGAGAATCCGAACTCGTTTCGTTAGAGAAGGTTAGTGAAGAAATCAAATATGCTCCAGAAGTTACAAAAAAATCTGAACTCCGTCAAAAGGTTTTGGTTGTAAACGAAAAGGAGGATTTCGGTACACCAAAAGAACAGATTCTGGAAGTTGTTAAGGAACCCGTCGTTGTTTTGAGTGAAATTAAGGATTTTGAAGCACTTGAACTGGAAAAAGGCCCAAAAGAATTGATTCTGGAAACCGTTGAAAAACACACAGATGAAGTTGTTGAAACAACAAAAGCCCAACGATTATTAGGATCGATGCAACCGAAGATGTTATTTTGGTGTTCATGCTTTTTCGGATTTTGATTTTTGGAAATCCCTAAATTCCCTAAATTCCGTCCAATTACGCTCATATCTCTTTCTCTTCTTGTCTCCGGCGGCTTCCTTTGGGCGGAATTTAGGGATTGAGACGGAATTTAGGGATTGAGATTTCTAGGGTTTGGAATTTGGGGAAATAAGTTTGTGTTGATGTATTGGATTTTTTTATCTTTTTTAACTAAACTTACATAAAAGTTACATAACAGGTCCTTTAATTTAAACAAAAATACCAATTAAAAGGGCATTTCGGTCATTTTAAGTTAATGAAGGACCAACCGTGTAGCCAAACTAGCGTGATAGGGATTGAACCCGTATGATTTGCGACCCAGGGACTGAACCCGCTTTTTCGATACAAGCACAGGGACCATTTATGTAATTAACTCTAAAACTTTTAATGACGATATTTTTGTGCTTGTTTCATCCTATATTGTGATATAACCAACTTACACACCTTTTGTTCATATCTCGACATAAAAAATTCGTCCAGTTGCTTCCTATATAACTCATATTCCAAATCACCGTTTAAAAAAGTTGTTTTGACATCCATTTGGTGGATCACTAGATTGTGTGTAACATATAATGCAATCAACAACCTAATAATTAGATAACTAATTGAGCTTTTAACTTGTCAATTGTTCCATCGACTTTCAGTTTTTTTTTATGATTCATTTTCTCCCAAAGGCTTATTTTTCAATGTAAGTCCCAAATACTTAGTATTAATTTGTTTGTAATTTTATATATAGTCGTCGAACGTCCATCGACGCGTATAAATGTATGCTCATTTGATCATATCATAAACATACAATTTCATCAACCAACAATGGCCATACACCCTTAAAGAATGCAACATGCTAAAGAAACACTTATCAAAACTCAAAATATTAAGATAAGAAAGACCCCACTCACTAAAACGAGTCAGAGACAGAGTCAACATCATCACTCAATGAGGGAATATGTAACGATTCAAAATTCTATTTCTATACAACGTAATAGTAAGGGTATTTTGTAAATAAGAGTCGTGATATTGAAATCTAAATAGTGGATTCTGCGATTATGAACGGGAAACAGTGATGAAGGTGTCATTCGTTGTATGCAAAAGTGACGGTGAATATCATTTATGAGAATGAGTTTGGGAACCTTCACCATTTTAGTCATAATCCTTCTTATAAAGTGATTCGAGTAATTCATATTACAGAATAAACTAGACAAGGAACACTACAAATGTTTTTGTGGAAAATCCTGGCCATTCTGATTATGGACAAAGACTTTCATATCACATATGAAGTGAGAAGCGTCAGTTGAGTTATAATTGAGAAATTGAGCGACTATAATGTATAAATGAGAAAGATGTCATGCATCATGTATCTATAACCCTAATAAAACCTTTTTGGTTGTATATATTATGTTCAGGGTTTGGTGGTTTGAGATGATTATATTAATCATCCTATGTATGTCATTCCATTTGTTTGACATTTGAATTGTTGAATATTCTTAGATGGTCGTATACACATCTTAGGCTTGAGGCATACATATTAGACATTTCAATTAACGATATATGATAGACAGTGGCGGAACTTGAAGCTTTACAAAGGAGGGGCGGGGACGAAATCATTTAGACATAAGGAATAAGTTTTATATACAAAAACAAAAGGCATTCTTGGTTACATAGATATAGAACAAAAAAATTAAAGATAAGGCCAAAAAGTTTAAAAATCACCTCGACGATCTTTAAGACGTTTGAACTCACCGATCACCGATACCGAGTCAAAGTTTTCAGCAATTTCCTTTTCTATATAAACCACTAAATTTGTTGCAAGAAAGTCATCTGACATCTTGTTGCGAAGTCGATTCTTTCATATTTTCATTGCCGAAAATCCCCTTTCAGTTGTAGCTGTTGAAACCGGGAGCGTCAGCATCAGTCGTATCAATCTATCAAGCAAAAAAAAATGTTTCATTCTTTTTAGTTTGCACATAACTCAGCGATGCTGGAAACACCACTTAGCTTCGAGTTCTTGGGCATATTATTCTTAAAAAGTTCTAATTGATATTTCAATTGATTCGTCTCTTGTCCCGTAAAGTCATTAGGATAATACTTTTTAATAAGAACACATATCTCATCATAACTAAGCACCTTTGCATCTTTTTTCGTAAGTAACGAGGATCCAAGAGTTAACAATTCCATGGCCTGATCATTAAACCTATTGTTCAACTCGTGTATTTGTTTGTCTAAACTGTTGAGAAAAAGATCTTCTCGATAATAATGCTCAAAGGTAAAATGATTATCTTTTCCACGAGGGCGATAACGACCAAATTTATATAGAGCCTTCATATCAGGCATATCAATATGATGTTTTGGGATATTTTATTATCCATATTATTGATTTGATGAGACAAAATATAAACTGATAACAGAGAAGACAAGTGAAGAAATAGTAGTTTTGATAGCATCCTCAACAACGTTTTGTCAAAAAGGTTGAAGAAACTTATTGCTTATCATTCTGATAACATAAGTTTAGGGGGAGATTGTTGGGTTTGCTATTTTAGAGTTGTTGATTTATATTGAAAACAACTAAGTGCTGGTTTTTACTGCTCGAGTTAGTACTGCTCATAGAAGTTTCTACTGCTCATACAAATTACTACTGCTCATAGAAGTTTCTACTGCTCATACAAGTTACTACTACCAATACTTGGTTACTACTACAACTCAGTTACTACTGCCCTATCAAGAGTTAATATTGCTGAGAAGATAAAGATTAATTTGGATAAGATATGATTAGATTTTATTCTTATTTCTAATTATCTTTATCATTATTATAGGGATTTGCTACCTTAGAATAGGGAGATATTCTAGGAAGGTTACAAAGATATAAAATCTTTGTAATTATTATTCCTACGAATTCGTAGGAGTTTGTTAGAAACAAGGTTATAAAACCATGATGAATGCATAGAGAAAATTAAGAGAGTATATGCATAGAAAATTCATGGTGATGTAAACCTAGAAAAACTAGGTTGAGCCCCAAGATCCAGGTGTCCTTGATCCCGATATCGTTGTATATATTCGTTATATTTCTGATCAAAATATAATATGGGAGTTGGTGGAGAATTGTTTGTGTTCTTATTATTCATTCTTATTCATATTCATATACATAAACTGTTATTAACAAAACCTTGTAATATCAAAGTGTTGATCCGCTGCAACTTCTTTGATAGATCTAGATCTAAATGTTTGTTTTATACAAACCTAGTTCGATAGATCTTGACATGATGCTTCTTGGAAAACAACGTTACTTTTTTAAAGAAACAGTCCCACCCTTTATTTCGAAAATTGTTGAGACTTTCCTTTGTTGACGAAACCAGATCGACTGCATTGATAATATCTTGGTTTTTCCTTTGTAGAGCTTTGGAAAGAATATATGTTCTTCCAATTATTTCCCTAACCATGTGCAAAATAAATACAAACGCAAATGATTTCAAATATGTGTAACCCTTATTAGCATCAGCACGTTGAGAAGAATATGATCCATTTTCGATAATACTTTCAAGAACTATGCAGGTAGAACTAAACATCTTAAGCAAGTTACAAACCGAATAATAATGAGAACCCCAACGCGTATCACCGGCTCGTTTCAAAGTACCCACTTGATTTGCACCTCTACCGGTTCCGATTTCGGTAGGTTCTAAAACGTTTTATTTCAGTTGACTTGGCTTTTTGTAACTCATCATGACGTTTACTAGAAGCAGAAACTACATTAACAATTAAAGTCAAGTTTGAGAAAAATTGGTGAACCTGAATAACCTCATTTGAAGCACCAACTAAGGCGAGTTGCAATCTGTGAGCAAAACAATGAATATAGTACGAAAAGGACAATCTTTAGCAACAAGTGCTTGTAACCCATTCCATTCCCCTCTCATGCTACTAGCACCATCATAACCTTGGCCTCCGATTTTACTAGTATCCAACTCATAGTTTAAAAGTGTGTTCCACAAACTAGTTTTAAGGGTTAATGATCTAGTATCACTAATGTACCAAATCTAAGAATCTTTCTTTAACGAACCTATTTTTATCAACAAAAACCAATACGATGGCCATTTGCTCCTTTTTTGATTCATCTCAGTATTCATCAACCATAACACAAAAGTATGAATCACCCACTTCACTTCAAATATGTCTACGCACTCTATTTGCAATAATAATTAGGATTTACTTTTGAATTGAACCCGATGTATACTTTGAATTATAATGAGATTCCATTATAATCTTAGCAAGTTCGTCATTATACGAAGCTAAAAGTTTTAACAATTACAGGAAGTAACCTTGATTCTTTGAGGTTGGAGTTTCATCATGACCTCGAAATGCACATGCTTGAAATGTCAACCATCGAACTATGTCAATTGATTCTTTCAATCGTATACGGTTCTTCAAGACTTTCTCTTCACGTTGCTTCTCTATGATATTATCTATGTGGGCTGCTTCGTTTAACAGATTTTCACTAAAAAAAGACCGTATTTCGATGATGTGAAGAACCAAGATGTTTAATGAAAGCACATTTTTTCCATATTTACATTTTTTCTATCATTTACTTCTAGAGATTAAAGCAAACATACCAAAAAATGAAAAAAAAAAAAAAAAAAACCCTTATAAACTTGTGATTTGTGGATGTCTTGAACCCTTGGTTCATAGATTGTGGATTTTTAGTTGACTAAATGATGGAGATTGTCGGACAGAAAAAGTCACAACTAGGTTTTTTCATCATCTCCACCGCCTCATTGTTTTTTCTTCCGAGTATTGAAGGGGCCAAATATGTAACTTTTCTATTTTTATACCCAAATTTAAAAATATTTACACTTATGGCTCAAAGTTTTGGAGCTAGAACCAACCCAACCACACCCCCCTCCCCCTTCAAAGATCCGCCTATGATGATAGACATGAATGATCATTGCATGCTAGGAAATTGGTTGACGATATATATTAGTCGATCATTGCATGATAGACATTTTGATTTAGCTATTCATGTGTAGTCATGAACGATCATTGTATGATAGACTTTGAGATAGGTGGTTTTAAGTTTAAACATGAAAAATACTAGGTCACAAATTACAATGACTTGAATTGATATTAATCATGGTAGTGACAACGTTACTAGGTCACGAATTACGGTGACTATCTGTAATCACATTGATGGCAGAATGAGTGTGCGCGTATCCTCAGGTGCTCGTATGCCTGATGGCACGTGACATCGTTAAATAGTCACATATATAGTGTCATCCTAGGTGTTGGGACATGGGAGGGGTGACCATTCATCGAACACCGCTTTTGAGGCATCGTTCATTGAGTACCGGTAATTACCGCACCATAATGTCACTGTGATGTACTTGTAAGTTACACCATCGGAGTAACAATGATTTCGTATTTGATCTCATAATCCAGGAGGATTGATCCTTGTTGCTGCAAGTAGGAATGATGCGGTATCTTTCATGAACCCTAGGTTACGTTTATGACCTACACTTGATCGAACATCCTAATTGGTCAATTAGTGCATTCGTTTGCATGAATGTTTGATAGGTTACACTTGATACACATGCGTTGTAGTCCTTTGTTTGTAGTCCTTTAATGCATTCGTTGGTGTTGCATGTTGAAATATTGTTATATGCATTTGATTAATATGAATATTGTTTGAAAGTTGATTCAATGTGTTTAGACGTTGTGATTGTTAGGTACTTGTCGATTCGTTATCACTAAATGTTTGATTGTAAAACTCGACAACTACATACATTGAAAGGGGATGGGAGTTTTTGATACAATAAAATGGTTAATAATGCTTTTCTATTTAATTCACTATATCTACATATTTGACCTCTTATTGTGTGTCACTACACGTTATAGATAATATTTATTCTTTTGATTTGTTTTGCATTTATATAGCTTGAAAAAAGAGAAATTTATATCATTTGCTTATATATTCGGTTAGTGAAGTAGAGACTTTGAATGCATTACCCATATAATTAGAAAATTTAATATTATATTTTAATCATGTTTAAGCAACGGCTGACGTGCTAAATGATTTGGGGGTGTTGGCTAATCGATACGAACTCTTGCGAAGGCAGTGCAAACCTACGAAGCTCTTGGCGAGCCTAAGGTGACGTATGATTAGCGTTGGTGACGTAAGAGAGTGGGAAAACTTCTTTTGAACGTGTGTGTAGGATGCAAATGATTAATAACTGATCCCTTCTGACAATGGCCAGAGGGGTATTTATAGGCCTGAAATTAGGGTTTCCATTTATGGGTCGCGGCCCATTATTACGCTCATGGGCCGTCACTTTATGACCCATAAATGGGTAAGTGACGTAAGCATGTGTGCTTGTGACGTGAGCTCAACCTAAGTCAATATCCTAGAGCAACCAGGTAGAATTGATTAAGTGTGTACCAGGTAGAAGTTAGCGTTACCGGGCAGCCAGACCAACCGGGTAGGCTATGCCCGGTAACGGGGCTGAGCCATGGCGGATTACCGGGTAGGCTATGCCCGGTAACAGGGCTGAGCCGTGGCGGATTACCGGGTAGAGGTCCAAGGTGTACCGGGTGTGCTCGAGCGCCAGGCTGCTCACCCCGGTATCGGGGCTTGGCTGGTTCGAATAGGACTTACTTATTACCGGGTAGGACCTAGGTAGTTAGCGGGCATGCTCGAGCACGGGGCTGCTCACCCCGGTATCGGGGCTTGGTTGGTCCGAGTAGAACTTAGTTGTTACCGGGTAGAATTAGTGTTACCGGGCAACCAGGCCAACCGGGTAGGCTGTGCCCGGTAATGGGGCTGGGCCATGGCGGAAGTGTCCGGGGTAGATTTAGTGTTACCGGGAAGCCGGGCCAACCGGGTAGGCTGCGCCCGGTAACGGGGTTGGGCCATGGCGGAAGTGTCCGGGGTGATCCACGACTTAGGCTTGGCGGGGCATGTTTTCTCGTTCACGTGGCTTAGCCATCCCGATAACGAAAGGGGTATGAACCGGGTAGGGAATCCGCGTAGGAATTGTGTTCGAGTCGTTTTCGGGTGTCGGACCACATACCTCAATAGCCCCCCCAAGTTTGATTTTTTTTAAATTTTACGAAAAATTCCAAAATTTCAAAACTTTAAAACTTTTAACCTTCCCTCCAAGATTTCTCTATAAATTCTTCCATTCCTTTTTACTTTCCATTTACCCTTTTTCTCTTTTTCTCTCTACACTTTATATTTCCATTAATCACCCAAGAACATCAATTACCCAAGAACACAAATCACCCAAGAACATATCACCAATTACCAATTCCACCACCACCGATTGAAGTGGTTTGCGGCGGCGGTTTCCGGCGTGGTTTCCGGCGGTGGTTTCCGGCGGTTCATAGGTTCTTGGTGGTGAGCTTGCTTTATTCTTCAAGGTGTGTTCTTGATTTTGAATTTTTGTTTTGTTCTTTTTGATCTTTGCAAAATTATTTACAAAGTTGCCATTGTGTTTGGATTTGTCTCTTAGCCACATATGTTTATAGGTTTAACTATTTCCCTATTTTATATGCCATTATTACCAAACAAGTATGGGGGTGTTTGGGAGTATAGCTTATTCTTGGTAGGAATTTAGGAGGGCCCTGGCTAGGTTTTTGTTCCTTGTAGGCGTGAACATTGTCCCTAGGAGGTATTTTCTTTGTTGGTTACGTCGTAGGAAAATGTCATTCCTGGGAAGAAATTTTTGGGAGGAATTGCCTTTTAGTAACGTCGTAGGAGAATGTCTCTCCTAGGAAGAATTTCCTGGGAGGAATTTCCTTTTAGCAGCCCCGTATGAGCATGTTTCTCCTAGGAGGAATTTCTTGGGAGGTTTTTTTTATCTATCCTTAACACTTTTTTTTTATATTTCTAACACTTTTTCCTTGCTTGCTACGTGTGTTAGCGACTTAGGATGTCTCATCCCTCTCCCTCGGAGGGGAACGGGAGATCTTCTCGTGCAGAGCCGCCTACGGCTGAGGATTATCCATGTGAGCTTACTCAGGGGAAGCTAGATGTTCTTCGTAATAGTAAGGTTTTGGGCTTGGATCGTCATAAGACGATCCTTCCTGGTCCGGATGACCGAGCGTGTTCTCCCCCTGCTGCGTACGTAGCCTGTTATAGTGAATACTTTACAGATGGGTGTTTGAGTTTCCCCCCTTTTCGCTATTTCTTGGACGTAGTTAAATACTACTCGCTATTTATAGTGAATACTTTACATATGGGTGTTTAATTCCATGAGCGGCTGCCTTCCCCGCTCCCTAACGAAAGGCTCGAACCCTCCTCCCCTGCACATCATCGTTGGCAGGCCTTTACCCCAGAGAAGAGGAAACGCCGCCAACGCGAAGTCCTAAAGGAGAACCTGCACAAAAGCAACAAAGAATTAATCACGGTAAAATTAAAAAAACAGTATAGCCAACCAGAGGAACGACACTCACCGTCGTCCATGGGAGATGACATGAGCAAGGAATCAAGGACGTCATCAGCCCCTCCCTCGCATGCAAGAGGCACAGTCCCAAGGTCGTCTAGTGGGCCTAAATCAGCAAGGGTCTCACCCAAAACATCGTCTACTGAAAAAGCCTGATCCTCAACATCCTCGGCCGCAATATCATCTCCTGTTAAGGAAAGCCAATATAAAAAAAAACCAAACATATATGAGTCTACAACTACCGCACCATGAAGCATACCTCCGCCAATAATAGGAGACATCGAATCATCAACGTCGTCAGTCTCAACCACATCCTCTCCAACTACGTCAATAATCAACTTATCAACATCCCCCTTACCTCTAAGTCTATGCACATCCTCAGGTGGAACACCTCTCGCAATAAACTCAACATTCTTAGGGGCAACCATGGCCTCCAACAAACTCAAAGCTGCGATACAACGAAGCAAGCAAGAAAGAGTTAAATAAATCAAAAAAGCTAGATAAAAAGGAAAAGAAGAGAGAAACATACATTTCCCTCTTCGCTTCCCATCACGACCGGCGCTAAAAATCAGCGGCACACACGGTGCTCTCTTATAAGCACATAACCCCCCCCCCCCCCCCCCCCCCGATAGGATGCTCGTCGAGTACCTCCGAAACTGAATCTTCATATCCCCAATAACATTATTAAGTAAAGTTGTACACTCATCCGCATGCGGGGTACCATCGGGCTTAATCCGAGCACGACTAGCAATAACATCAATCCCCCCACGAAGAGACTCATACTCAGGGGGAATAAAGGAATCCTCTACAAAATAGAAGTTAAATCGCCATTTCCTCAGACTATCAGGGAAGCCAACGAAAACTTTCTTAGTATTAATCATAAGTTTACAGCCAAACCAGCTCTGTTGCCTCACCAACGAAAAAGTAAGCCTAAAAAATCTACAGAAGGTTGTCTACCTAAAGCATGCTGAAGCATCTGAAAGGCCAGAATCCTCCAAATAGTGAGCGGACCCAACTGAGAAAACCCAACCCCGTAGTGTTTAACTACGTCCAAGAAATAGCGAGAAGGGGGAAACCTCAAACACCAATCTGTAAGTATTCACTATAACAGGCTACGTACCCAGCAGGGGGAAAACACGCTCTGTCATCCGGACCAGAAAGGATCGTCCTATAACGATCCAAGCCCAAAACCTTACTATTACAAAGAACATCTAGCTCCGCCTGAGTAAGCTCACATGGATAATCCTCAACCGTAGGCGGCTCTGCAGGAGAAGATCTCTCGTTCCCCTCCGAGGGAGAGGGATCAGACATCCTAAGTCGCTAATACACCTAGCAAGCAAGGAAAAAGTATTAGAAATATATATATAAAAAAGTGTTAAGGATAGATAAAAATCCTCCCAAGAAATTCCTCCTAGGAGAAACATGCTCATACGGCGCTGCTAAAAGGAAATTCCTCCCAGTAAAAAATTCTTCCTAGGAGAGACATTCTCCTTCGACGTTACTAAAAGTAAATTCCTCCCAAAAATTTCATCCCAGGAATGACATTTTCCTACGACGTAACCAACAAAGAAAATACCTCCTAGGGACAATGTTCACGCCTACAAGGAACAAAAACCTAGCCAGTGCCCTCGTAAATTCCTACCAAGAATAAGCTATACTCCCAAACACCCCCATACTTGTTTGGTAATAATGGCATACAAAATAGGGAAATAGTTAAACCTATAAACATATGTGGCTAAGAGACAAATCCAAACACTATGGCAACTTTGTAAATAATTGTGCAAAGATCAAAAAGAACAAAACAAAAATTCAAAATCAAGAACACACCTTGAAGAATAAAGCAAGCTCACCACCAAGAACCTATGAACCGTCGGAAACCAAGTCGGAACCGCCGTCTCCGTCAACCGCCGCCGCAAACCGCTGCAATCGGTGGTGGTGTAATTGGTAATTGGTGATTTGTTGTTGGGTGATTTGTGTTCTTGGGTAATTGATGTTCTTGGGTGATTTAATGGAAAAATAAAGTGTAGAGTGAAAAAGAGAAGAAGGGTAAATGGAAAGTAAAAAGGAATGGAAGAATTTATAAAAAAATCTTGGAGAAAAAGTTTCGAAATTTTGAAATTTTTAGAAAAATTTAACAAAAATCAAACTTGGGGGGGCTATTGAGGTATGTGGTCCGACAACCGAAAACGACTCGAACACAATTCCTACGCGGATTCCCTACGAGTTCATACCCATTTCGTTACCGGGCTGGCTAAGCCACGTGAACGAGAAAACATGTCCCGCCAAGCCTAAGTCGTGGATCACCCCGGACACTTCCGCCATGGCCCAGCCCCGTTACCGGGCGTAGCCTACCCGGTTGGCCCGGCTGCCCGGTAACACTAAGTCTACCCCGGACACTTCCGCCATGGCCCAACCCCGTTACCGGGCACTGCCTACCCGGTTGGCCTGGATGCCCGGTAACACTAATTCTACCCGGTAACAACTAAGTTCTACTCGGACCATCCAAGGCTCGATACCGGCGTGACCAGCCCCGTGCTCGAGCATGCCCGGTAACTGCCTAGGTCCTACCCAGTAATAAGTAACTCCTATTCGGACCAGCCAAGCCCCGATACTGGTGTGAGCAGCCCCGCGCTCGAGCACACCCGGTACACCTTGGACCTCTACCCGGTAATCCGCCACGGCTCAGCCCCGTTACCGGGCATAGCCTACCCGGTTGGCTGGTTACCCGGTAATCCGCCATGGCTCAGCCCCGTTACCGGGCATAGCCTACCCGGTTGGTCTGGTTGCCCGGTAACGCTAACTTCTACCCGGTACGCACTTAATCAATTCTACCTGGTTGCTTTAGGCTATTGACTTAGGTTGACCTGACGTCACAAGCACACATGCTTACGTCACTTACCCATTAATGGGTCATAAAGTGACGGCCCATGAGCGTAATCATGGGTCGCGGCCCATAAATGGAAACCCTAATTTCAGGCCTATAAATACCCCTTTGGTCATTGTCAGAAGGGATCAGTTATTAATCATTTGCATCCTACACACACGTTCAAGAGAAGTTTTCCCACTCTCTTACGTCACCAACGCTAATCATACGTCACCTTAGGCTCGCCAAGAGTTTGGTATGTTTGCACTGCCCTCGCAGGAGTTCGTATCGATTAGCCAACACCCCCAAATCGTTTAGCACGCCAGCCGTTGCTTAAACAAATCATTTTTAAATTAAAATGTAACAAATCTTCTTTGGGTTCAAATTCCTTAATTCATGATCGAGTTTACGCCCATTCCTTTGTGTAGATTTAAGGATACACATCAAGTGTACTCTTCAATCTTTAATGATAACCCCACAAAAAAAATTCTCTTGTATTTGTTTTGATATTTAATATGTTGTCGGATAGAGTAAAAAGGTGGGCTTTTTATTTTATATTTATTATAGGGCTAAGCGAATGATAATGTAATTTTTTTTTTTCGATTTGCTATTGTATATAGTAAACTCTTAAAACCTCTATTGTGTGTATTTAACTCTTATTTTTCACAAATGATATAGCGGACCCAATTTTTGCTGACGTGTAACCAGTTTAAGTATTCGATATTTTTTAAAAAGAAATCCGGTTGTTACATCATTTGTTAAAAAATAAAAGTTGAATATATACAATAGAGTTTTTGAGAGTGTGATACATAAATAGCAAAATCGGAAAATATTTGTTACGTTCTCATGCACTTACTCCTTTCTTATATTTATTATATGTAACTCTTTTTCATTTTAACAACTTTTAATTGGTTCATATGAATATATGATCTTTTATTATAATTAGAATGTATTATTGTAGATAATAGATTATAAAGACCAAGTAAACTAGTTGCAATTATAATTTCTACAACTAGGACTTAAATTACTAAGTATTTATCCCCTCGACCACTTTTAAGAAATGAACAACATTAAATTAGTTTTTTCATTTAGTTTGATAATCACTTAAATTAGTTTTCATATTTTATCTTTCTAGCAGCAATTTTTGTACTATGATATTAAATAAACACCAAGATAACAGTATATTCGTTTACAGTTAATTTCTCCCATGTATTCTCAAGGAAATTTTCTAAAACTTACCGGCTGTACATTTGTCAAACCAAGACATCTGACGTGGCATCCTCCACGTGGAACATGTACAACAATAATCAGACATAAAACATCATTTCCACAAGGGTAAATCTAAGAATTTTGTAATCCAACCAAATTTACTTTAACATGAAGAAAAATTACCATGCAAAGTGTAAACCTCCTAGAATTTACTACTGAGAAAAGGTTAAAGATAACAAACACAAGAAAGTAGAAAGGTAAAAAGGGTATTGTTATTTAAACTCCACTCATACAACAAAGGTAAAATTAAACGGAGTGTAAATAACATTATCCATAATCCATAAATAAAAACAAAACCCTAATAATAATAATAATAATAATAATAATAATATAATAATACTAAGTGCTAGTAGTAAATTATAAAAGCTTTTTTCACCCTCTTCATTCAAGTCTTTCTTGTTTTCTTGGTGTTGTTGTCATCAAGGACATCAAGCAAAACGGTGCTTTTGCATATAGGACACTTAGGGTAGTCCTCGGCAAGCATAACATACATCAAACACCGCGGACACCCGACAAGCATCATCGATGTCGCTTCCGGGCTACTCGAGTATCGAAGCTCGGTCTCTGATGACACACATGAGTTTGTTGGAGAAAAAGTTGTTGGTGATCTGTTTGCTGATTCTTCCGACCGCCGGTGAGTTGTCGGTGGTGATAAGTTTAGCTTCAAGTCAACTTTCCGACCACCTTCACCACCTCTACCGCTTCTTCGACTCATGTTTTACAAATATAACCTTTTCTTCTTGGTGATTTATGTCAACTGTGGAAATAGATACATAAGATTTCATAAGATTTGATACAAAAGTCAAACTTTATTTGTTAAATATTTTTAAAATTTGTTAAATATTTTTTATGATCATATAACATAAGATCATATAAAACATATTTTTAAAATTTGTTAAATATTTTTTATGATCATATAACATAAGTTTATATGAATAGGAAAATATTTACCAAAAAAGTAAAATTGTAACATATATATGTTTACCTTGAGATAGGAACAAGAGAGTAAGATGAGTTTGTAGGTTTATATGTTGATAAGCCATGTATGTATAGATATATTTATATATACACAAATGAACTCAAAGATAGAGAGAGATGGGTTTGAATTAAAGCTTAATTTAATGGTAGAGAGGAAGAGAATTGAAGGTGGTGTGGTAGAAGAGGAGAGAGTTGTAAATTGAAAGGCAGAAAATGCATTAATTGTTGGAAAAAATCCCAAGATGGGTGCAGAAAAGGGAAATTTGTAGTAAATATTGCAATTAAATCAAATTGCAGAACAACCCCTCTTCATTCATTGTTTAGACATTACTAATTCATTTAGTTTTAGGGGCTGTTTGATAGCTGCAGACTGAGTTAGTGCAGACTGAGTTGGAGCTCAGACTGAGTTAGGTGCAGACTAAGTTTGTTGTGTTTGATTATGTCTCGGACTGACTATGCTGACTCGAAGATATGACTATTTTACCCTTCTGTTTGTTTTGGCTTATGAGTTTATCTATCTTTTTATAAGTTTATAAATCAAATTTTTTCGTCTTATAAATTTATTAAGCTAAGTTAGTGATTTTAAATAAGCCATTTGCTTAACTTAATAAGTTTATTGGTCAAAAAATTTAGGTTTATAAACTTTTAAAAGATTATATAAGCAAACCAATTCAAAACCCACTAAACAATCAAAGCCCACAAAAGTTTTCATCTACCAAATCCGTCATTTCTCAGAATCAAAAATTCTTCATCTACCAAATTCTTCAACTACCAAGTACAAAACTATTTCATAACATTTCAGACTCCAGATTCCAACAAAAATCCTACATGGAAGGTTATTCCACAAAATCTTTCTCAAGATAACAAAATGGATAACGATATAACAGATTTTACATCAAGACTGTATAATCGATATTAATATAACTTGACCTTTTTCCTCCTTACTTCCTTGCTCATTCTGATGCTTTTGGAGAATTTTCAGGCGTTTTCAAACTTGGCGCAGAAGACGTTTCCCCTTTATGTGCCCACAAAAATGAGTCCGCAGTTGAGTCCGCAGTTTTTGATTGAATATTGAGTCCGTGGTCTGGGTCCGTGGTACGGGCAGAGTCCGTGACAACTTTGCTTTATCAAACACGCAGACCACGGACCGGGTCCGTGGTTTGAGTCCGAGTCTTTGGTCCGTGGTGATATCAAACGGCCCCTTAGTGAATGTATTCACTGTTCAACACCATTATAGTACCATGTTATAAACCTAAATGTTTCATAGATGTGTGTGTGTAGTAGGTAATACGAATTGATAACAAATGTACAACCTAAGTATTAAACTAGGCCAACTGCTTTTAAAGCTTAAACCAAATTTCTAACAAATCCAACCACATCCTTATTAATGTATGATAGCCTTAGACATATTCCTACTTCTCATACTAATATTTACACATGAAATACCCTATTTATGGAATCACACCTAACAAATAACTATTTTCTTCATTTCTTTTCTCTTTTGTCTCAATATTATTTTCAATTACTATTCATAAAGTTACAGTTTAGGTCCTTTTATATACAAAATGATAAGAATAACTTGAAGTGTGTATGAATCGGTTCCTCTCTCAACCCTAACCGGAAATTCCGGTCTCTAATACTTACGGGAATCATTTACGTGAATAATGGAGTTCCTAATTGATATTGGTATATATCAAATTAATCATCATAATAAGATTTTTGTGAAATTAACAATTACGTGAAATAAATGTACAAACACATGTTTCTCGTACTTAATCTAGGAGAACTTTACGTGATGGTTGTGACTTGAGGCTATTAATAAGTAAATTCTCAAAATATTGTCAATAATGTTATAATTGATTGGTAAATGATTAGCCTAATAGTCATTTGAGATCGACACTAATAAGTTGTTAATGTAATGCTATTGCACAATAGGTTTTCTTGCCTAACTATGTTATAGTTGGTCTATATATATATAATGTACGATGTTTCAACTTTATAAATACTTAAAATTAGATTTAACACATGAAACATCACAAGAGCATTTTTTTTATTCAATAATATATATGGATTCAAGTTACTTGATAAAAGTGATAAAACATGGACATGATATGTTTGGTAGAATTGAGCAAACATCGTTAAACGCCATCAAACTAGGTTTATTCATAATCCTTTTTTCACTTGTATATATAATTTGTTGTATAGAGTGAGTTTTGGAAAATAACTAGTGTCGGAGCTAATTACTAGCTTAGTTTGAGCTTAGCTTTTAAGTAGAATTAAAAACATATTGTTAAAATAGACAAACTAATACTCATAAATATTAAATGTAACTACGCATATCTACTATTACTTGTAATCTAAGGTTGTCAACCATCTAAGGTGTGAGTTATCCCAAATAGTGGAATGGTGTGTATTTGAAACTCCTAACTCTTTAGTTGCCCTATGTTTTAATTACCATAATGAAGAGTTTTACTATGTCCTAACTCTTTAGTTGCCCCATGTTAAACTTCTAACTCTTTAGTTGCCCCATCTTTTAATATATGTTTTAATTACCATAATGGAGAGTTTTACTATGTCCTAACTCTTTAGTTGCCCTATGTTAAACTCCTAATTATTTAGTTGCCCCATCTTTTAATATTTGAGTTTAAGTACCATAATGGAGAGTTTTGTTATTTCCTAACTCTTTTGTTGCCCAATGTTAAACTCCTAACTCTTAAGTTGCCCCATCTTTTAATATATGTTTTAATTATCATAATGGAGAGTTTTACTATGTCCCAACTCTTTAGTTGCCACATGTTAAACTCCTAACTCTTTAGTTACCCCATCTTTTAATATTTGAGTTTAAGTACCATAATGGTGAGTTTTACTATGTCCTAACTCTTTAGTTGCCCCATGACCTATAAATAACGGCTTTGTATTCCTCTTGCAAAATGATCCAGGCGTTGGCAGCTATGCAAATTAGTATTGGCAAGTTGGTTGGCATGTCGTTGACCGATGGCTTACAAGACCATGTTTTCACTGTTTTGGCAACAGTTGATCGTCTATATACTCAATTGGGTTGGTGCTACAAGAGTTGTGGAGAGTGCAGTATCAGATCGAAGAGGCTTTGAGAGGGAGGTTTTGAGAAGATCGGAGCTCCAGAAAAGGTCGGCGGCGGTTAACCGTCGAGAACGATTCCACACATATTCACTTATTTGATTTTTTTTTTTTGATATGAATATTCACTGATTTGATACTGGAAAAAGAAAAATAAAAGTGAATAAATAAATGTGTTATTGTTGGAAGCTGAGTTTTATACATTCGAGAGAAACAGAAAGTAGTAGGAAATATGCACAAACAATGTGTTTTAATTTTAGAAAGTAGCAGGTCGGCGGCGGTTAAAGATACAAAACTCCCGATTCTGATCATTGTTCGTGACAAATCTCTTTATAAATTGTCACCGCGCATCGCGCGGGAATACGCCTAGTTTATACTAATATTTTAATAAACACAAAGATAAATTTTTATTTATTAAAAGATCCAACTCTTTTCAAAAGATAGTGAGAGAATGTCACAAATCGTCCTTGGGGTTAGTCATTTTTTTCACGTATCGTCCTTTTTTGAAAAAATTAGCAACAACCATCCTTGACATATTTTATTTTGTCGCCGACAGTCCTTTTCTAACCTAAAAAGACTAAAATACCCTTTCTTTAATTTATCCCTCAAGTAATCTCTCTCATCCCTCTCATCTTCCTAGATTAATCATCATCATCATCATCCAAACCTTTCTCTCTCGTATTTTTTCTTCAAATTTTATCGAATTTTTAATATTAGTTCAAATGAAACTACAAGAACAAATACATATATAATCTCTCTCTCTCTCTCTCTCTCTCTCTCTCTCTCTCTCTTACTTTGTGTGTTTTTTATATCCGTGTCAAGCAAACAATCCACTCATCAATGGTGGTTTCTGTACTTCACCTACAATCATAATTTTCCATCAATTTTTAGTCAAAAATTATCGTTACAAACAAGCTTAATTTCTGTTAAATCGAAATAAATTAGTCATTAATTTATGAGTGTAACACCACGGGCGTCGGTACCGACAACAACACCACCTCCTACGTCACTTGCTCCGGGGTTTCGGTTTCATCCAACTGATGAAGAACTTGTTAGGTATTATTTAAGGTGGATTCTCGCAACTCCTCCCCTGCTTTACTCCCACCGTCGTAACGATTCCGGCGAGGTTAATTTCACCGGTAACGAGGCACTTGACGACACCCTAGGTCACTCTTTTTGCTACGTTCGTTCATCTGCTCGATTTGTGTCCCCTTCTCACTCCGATCATTTTGTTTACCCGTCTCAATCGCTTCGATTCTCGGAGACTAGTTTTAAAACGATTTATGGCGCTTCTGTAAATGCTAATTCTTCTACTAATCCATCTCTTATAAACTCAAAAAATTAGAAGATAATATACGAGAGAGAAAGGTTTGGATGATGATGATGATTAATCTAGGAAGATGAGAGGGATGAGAGAGATTATTTGAGGGATAAATTAAAGAGAAGATATTTAATTCTTTTTAGGTGAGAAAATGACTGTCGGCGACAAAATAAAATATCTAAAGGATGGTTATTGCTAATTTTTTCGAAAAAGGACGATACGTGAAATGACTAACCCCAAGAACGATTTGTGACATTCTCTCAAAGATAGTCGAAGTAGCATATTTTTTTTAAAGCAACATGCTCACACTTTTGTAAATTCATGTACGAACTTACTTTTTTTTTTATAAAGCTCGTCCCAATTTTATTAATAGAATAAGATTTATAGATACAACATTTTGATATAAAACTAGATTATCGTCCCGCGATAGCGCGGATAAAGAAAATTTTGACTCGTAAATTTTTGTTTATATAGATTTCAAGTTTGCGTATAGTTAAAATAATATATATACTTTTACGTTTATATACATGTTTTGATTTTTTTATGGGGAGATTTTAGAATAACAATATGGTAAATTATAGTGTAAATTGAGCAATTTATAAGTAAAATAAACCTATGTTTTTTTTATTTCAGTGGAGATGTAAATAAAAGAGAAAATGTAATTATGTATTGTAAAAGGATGTAAAATAGAAATAGTCTTTGATGACATCATCAATCTGATCAAACGGCTGAAATAAAAAAAGATAGCCCATCCAAGGAACCGTAATTCGTCATGTGGCATTTAAGGCCCTCTTTTATTATATATTAAAAATAAAAATATTCAACATTGGGGTCGGAAGCCCTTATAAACATCTACACTCAACATGAGCATAAACTATGCGTCACTTTTTGGCATAAAATTTATTGTTTGTTCCACTAGAAATTTTACTCCTTTTCAATTTTAAGTGTCCAGTTTTAGTTATTGAAGTCTTTTTAACTTTGACATAAACTATATTTATTTTGTGTTATATAATTTTTGATGTGAAACATATAAATGAACTAGGTTTTAAATATACTTTTTTATTATTATAATTTTCATCAAATATTATATAACACAAAAAGAAAAATATTTAAGATCAAAATTAAAAAAAAAAAACTTTAAAAGTTTAAGCATGACACTTAAATGGGACGAAAAGAGTAATATACTTTCGTATCAAGTGAAGACACACTACAACAATTCTTATCTTGGCGACGACTGTCGTTAAAGGGTTTCAGAGACGACTTGTCGCACCCTATGTGTCGTCGGTAAATCTTTGTTGGAAAAGGTTTTAGCGACGACTTGGTGGATCCCACTTTGACTTTCAACAAAATGGAAACTTCTTTTGTCGTCACTAAAATAAATATTTAAAAAATTAGTTTAAGGAATTAAATTTATTAAAATGTTAATAATAATTAATAGTAAAAATAATTAATAGTAAAAATAATAATTATTATGTAAAGCGGGCCCACATGTCTTTGCCGACGACATTTGGCCACGACATGTCGTCCCTCGAGGCTCTGCATAACCTTTTTAGCAGCTTTTAAAAACAGCTTATTTTCCAGTTTTTTATGTTAAAAACAACTTATTTTTAAAAACTTATTATTCCAAGAAATATATAATCACATTAGATCGTAAATTAAAATCACTATACGAAACAAGATAAATTAAACTTTCTAACTTTTGATTACAAACAAAATAAAAACTAAAACTTATCATACAAAAAACTTGGAAGTGATTATTCAAAATGACTTATTCCCATAATTATACAAAAGAATTCTTAATCATCCCCATCTTCACCATTATCCTCCTTTTAGTCGTCTTCACTACAATTAATGTTTGGAATATCTAAATTGTCACCGTCTTTCCAATTCCTACCTCCTCGTCTTCATCACTATCATTTTGTGGACATTTGGTAATTCTAACCTCATCCCTATTTAAGAAAAAAAAATTAACGAGTAAGATCTGATACAAATAATAAAAAAATCATAAAGACTCCAAATTTAACTAGAATTGAGAAATAACCTTGAAATCGTGTTAAAAAGGTGGCCGTGAGTGTTGAGCAATGACGGTGGATGGTGGTAGTCGACGATTGAAAGGGTATTTGATTGTTTTTTGGTATTTTTGTTTTGTGTTTTGTGATGTTGGGTATGGTAGTGATTGTGTAGATTTTGGGATAAGAATTTGGTGGTCACTTAAGTTTTAGGTAATGGAGACAGGTGATGATTGTAAGCATTTTTGTAGTTGTGTTTGTGTGTCTTTGATAAGTGTCGGTGAGACTCCTTAGTTATTAATATCTAAAACACTTTGGCGATGACATTTGGCGACGACATGTCAAGGCTAAATCTGGAACAAACTTTTAAAAAAACTAGATTTTAAGAAAAACTAAATACATCGGCGATGACATTTGGCGATGACATTTGAATTAACATATCTAGAGTCCAACTAAGTTTTAAGAAAAACTAAATACATCATTAGAACAAACATTCTATTATCTTTCCAACGAGCACCCACTTGATATACGTTTGACGATTTTTTTTTTATGAGTTTCAGTAAATACACCAGTGTATATAATAATTCATCAAAAGCACATTCGAACCTTATATTCATAGATGAATACATATGTATACACAACTGAATATACTTCTATTCACCAGTGGATTAACTATTTCGTTACATACATTTTAACCATATATTCACCACTGAATACATATGTATAAACAAGTGTATATGGTGGTATTTGTCACACCCCGCCGTTGGCGGAAACGCAGAGTGCAACACGATTGGCGATCGTCATAACACAACAGTAATATAAAGATTATAATCTATATGAATAAATAAATAATGTATTGTTATGACGTCGCCATACTCAAGGTATAAACCTTAGTACACGAATATCGTCAAACACTACAAGAAGAATATCCAAATGCAATCATCAACGAATGAAAGAATACTTGGGCGTGCAAACCCGAAATGTAATTCAAATGTATAATATAAAATGTCCACAATGCAAATATATCCTGAGGTCATCTAGAGTCCGACTCTAAATCCAAGTCCTATGCCTGCTCATTACCTGAAAGTAAAGTTTAAAAAGTCAACATAAAGTTGAGCGAGTACATCGAGTAAGTAGTAAAAAGGTTTAATCTCATAAATCAATCAATAAAAAGCTATTGTGTAACTGATGCATTTTAGAATAGTAGGAAAACAATCATCTCAACATATAGTATAAAAAGCACATCACAAACATCCAATATAATCAGAACATAGCAAGTGCACCTCATAGAGAGCGTGCGGTATCGGTATGAAACTCATACCGATAATCCATCGTAATAATAAGTGCACCTCATAAGAGCGTGCGGTATCGGTATGCTAACGCATACCGATAATCCATCGTATAGTAAGTGTACCTCATAAGAGCGTACGGTATCGGTATGACAACGCAAACCGATAATCCATCGTAATAGTAAGTGTACCTCATTAGAGCGTACGGTATCGGTATGAAAACGCATACCGATAATCCATCGTAATAGTAAGTGTACCTCATTAGAGCGTACGGTATCGGTATGACAACACATACCGATAATCCATCGTAATATATCGAAGCAAGTATTGAACAACCGTTTGTGATGTTTTTAGAAAATTGCATTAGCTTTTTATTATACAATTTAGAGTTTCGAAATATCGTAAGTTTCCATAAATAGAAAAATCCATTTATGGTAAGTTTCTAAAAATAGAAATATTTCCAAAAATAGGAAGTAGTACATCATACTCGTAAATCATTTCATTTAAAGTCATTTAGGTTGCTTTACTTTCCCCCGATTTAAAACATTGAAAACAGTAGTAAGAAAAGGGGCGATGACTCACCTTATCGAGTGAGCGTATGTAAGCGGTACTGTGTGTATATGGTGTAGTAAGTTGGTCACAACTAGAGTCCTCACTAGTCTTAGAGCTCCCCTAGATAAAAGTATAAACGTATAAGAATAGTATTTGACGGTTAACGACTTTGAATCAAACGATAAACTTTTCGGCGAACACATAGGTTCACTCAAACTGAGATACCTATGGTTCTAGAAGGAATCAGACGTTGACGGAAACGTATTTGAAAACTAGACACCAAGAGCTACGTTTTAGACTAAGACATCGTTATAAAAGAGTTTGATATGAGTAAGATATGGTTAAAACAAAACTGGTTTACAAAACTGTCCAAAAACATTATTCTTAAAGATGTTGAGTTTATTACATTAAAGTGTCGTATGATTTAGGTGTAGACAAGATAAACAATTTTATTACTTTTAAAGCTTGTTATTAACTTAGTGTAATTCCAATTAATAATTATTATGGTTGTCTAAGTGGTTACACGAAATAGTTTAATGAACCTAGACATATTACTCAAAATAATCAGATTAGAACCCTAGCTGGTATTTTACGTTTTTAGGAAAATCTATACAGAGTTAGAAAACGAATCTTACGTTTTTGAAAACTAGACTCCGAGACCTACAACTTATGTTCAGGTCACAGAGTCTAATTCTCAGTTCAAGATAGGGAAAAACATACATCAATACAGATTACAAAGAAATGGGACCCAAAAATGTCCAAAACAAGTTTGTCCATAATTAACGAATAAAACGGAAAGATACGAATAACGGAATTCAACCACGCAGTTATATACGAGAAATATAAACAACCACGCAATTAAAATATACAGAATAAAGAATAAATGGCAAAACAAACGCCACCAAAAACCAATACGCAAAGAAAGTAAGAAAGATTGATTACCGTTAGTCGTAACGGTTATACTATCGGGAGTCGATTACCATTACGACTTGAAATCGCTTGAATAGAGTCTTGAGGGCTGTAATAATACAAGGATGTCTAAAATTAGAATCATCAATAAACTTATGTATTAATACGGTTTAGACAAATTGATATAGCATAGTTAACGACAAGAGGACTCGAATTTGCAAGCAATTTAGAAAGCGAAATTGTGAACGATTAAATGCACGAATACAAACCTTTTAAAGACGATCTCGGGGACTCTAAGCTGCTGCCCAAATTCAAATTCTCGGGACGTAGTTTACTTGCAAAAACAGTCCGCAATTCCTCAAATACAAACAACCGAAAATTAGGGTTTTCTACTAGATTTACGATACACAAAATTTGCACGAAAACGATTACGAATATGATGAATCTAACAAATTGAAAGGAACATTCAGACCTGATGAGGATGATGATACAAACAGATTATTAACGGAATGGAAACCAATTCTTGGATGCTTAAATTTTGTGGCTGCACAGTAATGATAACAATTACAAACCGATGAAGATTCTATGACAAAATCGGCCAAAACAGAATACAACATGAAATATATGATTCACCTTGACGAAATAGGTTGCTGGAAAAATGAATATGATGAGGAATATTGGTTGCTCGGTTGTGTAACTCGCTGGGAAAAGCACAAATACAGAAAGTTACAATCCGAATTGTAAACACCCAAATTAGGGTTTCGTATAAAGGATTAAAGCACCACGAAAATAACCAAACAAACCTTGAGTGATGATAATGATGAACACGATGAAGATGAAGAACAATTCAGCAACCAACTTGGATGGTTGTAGTGAAGAAAACGGCAGCAGCAACATGGATTAGAGAGGCGACGGTTTGGAGGTTATTAAGGTTAGGTTTTCGGATTACAAAAGCTCACAAGAACCACAACACTTTTCCATGATCAAATTGATGTTGATGAAGATGAATCAAAGAGGAAGAAAGGCTTCTAGGTCGTGGAGGGGCTGCAAAGAACAATTTCGGGCTGCTAGGGTTTCAAGGGAGGGTGGCTGATTTTTTTGAGGGGAGGATAAGCTAGGGTTAGGGTTTTTTTTTTTTTTTTCTTTTTTTTTTTTTTTTTTTTTTGCTAAGACAAGGCTTGAAATGTTTGGACCCTTTCTCTAAAATGGGCTAAGGCTTAATCAACAAATGGTGTGGAGGTTTTGGGCTAGAGAAGTCGTTTGTAACAAGATCAGTCCAAGAACAATACATACAAGCTAGTTAGCCCAAGAGTGAAATAAAGAGAATTTCCCGAAACAAGAACGAACCGAAGACGAAATTTGAATTTTAATTTGTACTATGTAAAGTTTGTTTGAATTTTAGAATAAGTTTCCCAGAAATTATTTGAAGTTTACATAATACAATATGAGTTGAGAATTTATAAGGTATTAATCATTAAGTCATCTAGGAGCTCGACTAGTGGAACTAACTATTGTGCACCTAACTAATACTATAGCATCACATATATAGAGTATACACACATGTCACAAGTAATCATTATACAAAAAAGAAAATGTAAAGCTCTTTTTATAAAAAAAAATTTGTAAACCCGGTAAGAGCATACGGCATACTAGACTAATCTGAGTCGGAAAAGTGACGGTTGTCACAGTATTCATCATTGTATACACGAAGTTTTTGAAAATTCAAAATTTGTAGTATATTCAGCAGTGTATATAAAAAAAAACAGTCGTCAAAATTACAAAAGTTTATATTTTTCCAAAAGAGAATTAAATGCCCGTTCTAACGGTATGTTTTTTTATTTCGTAAAAGTTTATAATTTAAAAGATATTTAATTTTTAAAATTAAATGACTTTTGTTAAAGGATCGGTTAAAAAGTCGTTCCTATTGTTCCTAAATATTTGAGTGGTTCATATTTGAAACCAACTCTCTCTCTCTCTCTCTCTCTCCCCCCCTCTCTCTCTCTCTCTCTCTCTCTCTCCATATATATATATATATATATATGCGAGAACTCTCAAAAAAATGTCAATTAACTTGTAATTTTGTCCATTGATATGTGAAAATTATTGAATATTAAAAATATATTAAAAATATAAATGAAAAACTAAAAACATTGTATGAGATCACGCGTATTTAGAATTGTTCACATGTGAACGTATTTTTTCAAAAAATGAGTATTCATGTATGAACAAACGTGAAACATGATTTAACACTTTTTGTGAGAGTTCTCGCGTTCTCGCAAAAGAAAGAGTTCTCGCATTAACCATTCACTACATATATATATATATATATATATATATATATATATATATATATATATATATATATATATATATATATATATATATATATAGGGTGAGGCCAATGTAAAAACAACCTCAATTATAAAAACGGTCAAAAAATTAAAAATATATTAAAATCAATAAATAAATCATTAAAATATATTTTTTTAGATTTTTTTGGAAGAATCATAATTAAATAAGTTTTCATAACTTATTGAGAAAAAAAAAACATTCGAACTTAGACGCATATTTTTAAATATATCCATTTTTTCTAAAAATGATGTATTTACCCAATTCAGATATAATTTTATAATAAAAAAGATATATAAGACATTTAAGATAATATATTAATCAAAAAGTTAACCAAAAGTTAGATTCATTTTTTCAGAATCATATGCATTTTTTTTATAATTTTTTCGAAGTTAGATGTATTTTTTCAATTAGTTGAATTTTTCATAAAAGTGATCTATTTTACCTAATTTAGATGTATTTTAATCATTAAAGAGATATGTAATACATTTAAGATAACATATTTATCAAAAAGTTCAAAAAACGTTAAATGCATTTTTAATCTATATTAGATGCATTTTTTTTACCAACAAAAAAAACTCGTCAAAAGTATATCAAGTGTGTGTTCTTTGAAAAAATAATTAAATATTTGTATAAATGATATAATTAGTTTTTCTAAAAGTTATTTATACTCTAAATATATTAATTTGAATTTTGAGTTCTTTATTAGATAGGTTTTGGGTTTTTTTTTACCATTTTTTATATGATCCACTTTCATTCATTCATTTTTCTCTCTCTCTCTCTCTCTCTATATATATATATATATATATATATATATATATATATATATAATATATATATATATATATATATATATATATATAGGGGTGGGTTATTGTAAAAAGGTTTTAAAATAAAAAGGATAGGAAGGATTGTTGTCCACTCATTTAGTCAACAAAAAGGGAATCAAGAAAAGTCAACGTGGTGGCATTTTGGTAATATTTTCGAACTTTCATGCCCTTTTTGGTAATTTGCAGAAATCTGTTTTTTTTTTTTTTTTTTTTTTTTTCATTTTCCCATATTACTCATTTTTTTTAATCCTTGTGCATAACTATTTCAATCTTTGTGCATCGATTTTCTTGTGCATCGATTTTATCAAAATAATGTGTGTATTGATTTTACGTAAGTTTTTTTATACAAAACATATCCACCGCCGGAAAATCCACCGGAAATCAATCCACCAAAACAAAACAATCAATCCACCAAAACAAACAAAACATATGCATAAAAAAAAACATGTGCATAAAGAAATCAATGTGCATAAACAAAACATGTGCATAAAAAATTAATGTGCATAGGTATCAATCCACCGAAACAAACACATGTGCATAAATCCACCGGAAATCACCTTCCTGTCACCGGAAAATCCACCGGAAATCACCTTCATCCGTCGTTCAAAATCGTCACTGTCACCGGCGGAAACCCTAGAAGAAGAAAAAACAAAAAGAGCTGCGGTTTTTTGCTCATCTCATGACCCGAAACCCTAGAAGAAGAAAAAAAACAGAATCTGTAAAAAAAAAACTGTGATTGTGTTCATCATCATCGCCGCCAGAGCCGCCGGAGCTGCGGTGGAAGGAGGGCGCCGCCAAAGCTGCGGTGGAAGGAGGCGACGGATCTGCTCGTGTTCATCATCGCCGGAGCTGCGGTGGAAGGAGGCCGGAAACTGGTGGTGGCAGTGGTGGCGGCAGTGGTGGTGGCAGTGGTATTTAATGAAGATGATGAAGATGATGAAAAAGGAGAGAAATGGGGTATTTAAGTGTGGTGTTAAAATGACCATTATACCCTTATTGATATAATAATGGGTTTTTTTTTCTCCTGACACGTGTCATCACCATGTTCCTCCCTATTCTTTTTATTTTCCACCTCTTTTTACTTGATCCATGTTATATATATATATATATATATATATATATTATTTTACTAAAAGGAAAACGATATCCCAACGAAACTATATATATATATATATATATAAAAGGAGGATAATGTGAGAAATGAATTTTTTGTGATAAAATGAGAAAAAACATTAATTCAACATATTTTTATTTTGATTCAAAGTTTTATATGTATAAAAATATCATTTTTTTGTAGTTATGATTCAATATATCCATAAAAGTAGTTATTGTATTACGAATTCTAACTTTGATTCACACTTTCTATGAATTTTGTTTTTCTAAAATTTTGAATTAAAATAAAAATCTTTTGAATCCATGTGTTTATCTCATGTTTTTCACAGAAAATGCATTTCTTACCGGATCCAGATCATATATATATATATATATATATATATATATATATATATATATATATATATATATGACTTAGAAAACTAAGAAATTCAATAGCAAAAGGTTTGCAAAGATTCGATTTACAATTTGATTGATCAAAGAGATTTTTTACTATCTGGTAGTCAAATATATATAGTATATTAAACCGTTAGTTAGTGAGTTTTTGCCCTTGACGCCACACCTAGGCTTAAGCGGGCTTAATCACGACAAGAGTTTAACATACTATATTTACAAGGGACAAGATTAACCTTTACTGTATAGCAGAATTGACCTTACAAAACTTACGATTCAAATTCCATACTTTTTTTTTTGTTAAGCCATGAACCAGTCGTCATATGAATGGTGTTATCCAACATGGAAAATACAGGCCGACACCTGAATTGCTCCTTCAGAATTTAAAGGCTAGATTATATTGTCTAGAGGCCACAAGAATTTAAAGGTGCCGACCATAATAAGGTGTTACTAAATTTAGCTTTGAGCTCCACCCTGTATAAAAAGGGACTCCAGTTTTGTTTGTAGATACCAGTTTTTATCAGCTCTTCTTTATTTTGAAAATTCTGAGTATAATATTGGAAGAAGTTTAATAATATATCTAGTTTGTAGATACATCCTAATTTAAAACTGTTAGTTTCTATATCTTATTTACTTTCTTATTTAATAAATTTTCTTGTTAATCGCCTCCTATATGAAAGACTAATTTTCCATGTTGGATAACACCAATCATATGACTACTGGATTCATGGTTTAACAAAAAGAAAAAGAAAAATATGGAATTTGAATCGTAAGTTTTGTAAGGTCAATTCTGCTATATAGTCAAGGTTAATCTGGTCTCTTGTAAATATAGTATGTTAAACTCTTGTCGTGATTAAGCTCGCTTAAATCTAGGTGTGGCGTCAAGGCAAAAACTCATTGACTAACCGGTTTAACATACTATAGATATTTGACTACTAGATAGTAAAAAATCACTTTGACCAACCAATTGTAAATCGAATCCTAAACCTTTTGCTATTTAATTTTTTAGTTTTTTTTTAAGTCTTTTTAAGTCTTTGACCAACCAATTGTAAAAAATCACTTTGACCAACCAATTGACTAACCGGTTTAACATACTATAGATATATATATGGTTTAACCAAGATAAATCATCTTAGTTTGTCATTTTCAACATTTGACACAATAATTGATTATATTGAAAAAAATATTTGTCATTAATAATTTATTAATTTTTAAAAGTAGACTAATTTCTACTCAATAAATTTAAGTTATAATATAGAACTAGCTTATTGACCCGCCTAATACGCGGAGAATTATATCAAAAAATATACAATGTTAACAAAGAACATATAACTTATATAAAAAGATTAATAGCTATTAGTCATGTAGACAAAATGATTATGTTAGCAATTGTAAAGTTAAAAAAAAAAAATACTATTTAATTCGGGAAAACCTTATTAAAAATAAAATAATTATAATATATAAAAAAAAACTAAAAATATTGTGTAAATAGGACGAAAAAAAACATAAGATTTTTTTATATGATATGTTTTTCGTTTATATGCAAAACACTCGTAAAACAATAAAATAATTTTCTTTTCTTTTTATAATATATAAAAAAAAACTAAAAATATTGTGTAAATAGGACGAAAAAAAACATAAGATTTTTTTATATGATATGTTTTCCGTTTATATGCAGAACACCCGTAAAACAATAAAATAATTTTAGTTTCTTTTTATACTAAAAATGTGTATGTGTGAAGAAAAAATATGTTTTGTATTTTTTAGAATTAATTTAAAATACAAGTGTTATATTATTTAAAGTAGAAAAGTTAATTACTTTTATTTAATTATTACTATTTAAAATAAGGGTTAAATTATTTAAAGTAGAAGGGTTAAAATGAAATTATTAAGGATGACATCATCACAATGATCTAATGGTTCAAATTAAAGTTGGATTTCCATCTAATGGCTATTACTTTGCCAAGTGGCATTTTAGGCCTCTCTTTTATTATATATTAAGATTATAAATAACATGTATGATCCGTAGAGAAAAAAAAAGAAAAAAAAGAAAATGTAACAAGGATTAAGATTGACTTTATATATATAATATTATCGAAAAATTTATTAAATTAAAATATAATTTTCGAATTTCATTACATTCAACAACAAATTCGATTTTTGTTATATGTATGTCCAATTTCCCATTTAAAAAAGTTGGAGATGCCCTTTAATGAAAGCATCAAAAATAGGTGTCAAAAAGACAACATTGATTTTTGAAATTATTTGTAATTGATATAGATTGATGTTGGTTAAAGTTTTAAATATGCCCTTGTAACAAATACCAACTACTTGTGTAAATTCAACATTAAATTAATACTTATGAGCTCGGGCCTTTTGCATCAAGGGTTAGAGCTATGATCGATGTAGACGAGGCTTGAAAAGAGTTAATACTAACCTATTCTACAGGCAGTTTAGGAGTATTTAATGTAAAGAATTCATGAATGTCGTTAATCGTAATTATTTTCGGGTTTTTATGGATTGTTTTGTTGGTCTAAAAAATCATGAGAAACTTAGTAATGATCGAGAGTTTATAAATGTTTCATGTTTCGATGATAGCAAACAAACAAGATTGTCTTCCTGTCGGAATCAAGGACTGCATATATGGGCTACCTTGACATTTTATATACAAACGGATGACTCAAATTATGGGCCCAAGTGAATCTGGGCAAAGAATGAAATTGGCTAACTCTGTTAAGTATTATAAAACTCATGCTATGAATTTTATTAATAATTAGCGTTGTTATGAGTATTCTTCTAAAATAATTTCGAGAGTTATGTTTAATATATTTTGACATTTTAAATATGTTGTTGTTATACAAATCTTTAATCTTTAATATAAAATAAAAGAGAGGCTTTAAATGCCACATGGCGAAGTAAGGTCACTTAAATGGGTTATCTTCTTTGATTTCAGCCGTTAGATAAGATTGATGATGTCATCAAAGACTATTTCTATTTTACACCCTCTTACAATACATAATTACATTTTTTCTTTCATGTATATCTCCGCTGAAATAAAAAAACATAAGTTTATGTTACTTATAAATCGTTCAAGTTAGACTATAATTTAACATATTGTTATTCTAAAATCTCCGCATAAAAATATCAAAACATGTATATAAACGTATATATATATATATATATATATATATATATATATATATATATATATATATATATATATATATATATATATATATATATATATTATTTTTACTATAAGCAACACAGGTATAAACGTAAACGCATATATATGTTATTATACGTATGACATTATCTTCTCATAAGACCACTCTCAACCGTTGTTCCAACTGACACGGTCAGTTTTTGCCAACTCATCGCCACGTCAACTGACAATAAACTGACTAAATCACTACCAACAGTAACCCGTCAGTCAGTTTTTCTGGACCCCACATATTTTATTATTTTTCTGGACCCCAACCATTATTAATTTTCTATACAATATACACTAAAACAACATTTTTAAAATAAAAACATTTTATTATTTATTTTTTTACATCAATTATAAACAAACCTTAACAACAAATATTTATATTTTTGAAACTTTTTTATATAATGATGGATTATTTATAAAAAGAAAAAAAAAATACTAATGAGGCCTTAAAAACCCATATAAACATCCCTTTAACCTTAATTTTTTTTTTCCATCAGCCTCCCTCAAACACCTTCAAACACAGCCTCCCTCAAACACCGCAGAACTTTTCCGACGTCTTTTTCCGGTCGCATTTCCATTGATTCCGGTGAGGTAAACATTTCCATTGACTATAAAATAATAATAATAATAATAAATTAATGAGTGGGCCCCATCTTCTTCGTCCCTTTTCCAACCCAAAACCGACGAAAAGTAAAAAAAAAAACAACCGACGAGGTCGGTGCCATCGGTTTGATTACTGACGAAGAAACCGACGAGGACCGACGAGGGCCGTTGGGAGTGGTCTAATAACTTAAAATCTATATAAACAAAAATTTACGAGTCAAACTTTATCTTTATTCGCGCTATCGCGGGACAATAATCTAGTTTATATATATAACAATTACTATGTTTAGATAATGACGTGTCTTTTGTATGTTCCTTTTTGAGTTGTAAATGATAGAAAATGTGTAAGTGTAAGTGATACCCAGTTTATGTCGCCTAAAAGACACTCGCTAAGTGTCGCCTGGTCTGTTTATAAATAGCAGTGCAATATTCATTTTAGACGCTCGCTTGAGTTAAGATTTTAGTGACGCTGATATACTAGTGTCGCCCGAGGAAAACGACGATTTCTATAGGAAAACGGCGATAGGGTTCCTGTATCACAACGATTAGGTGATAGAGGCAACAATTACGGCGGCGATTAGTTCGGATCGATCTTCATACCTAGGAGGAGCAGATCAATTCTGCATCCATTAAGTCGTAGTTTTTCACGGAGGCAACAGTACGGCGATTTTCAATTCCGATTGACGGCGATTGTTGAATATGGTGATTAATTCCGTTAATGGTGATTGATTAACTACGTTGAGCAGTCGTTGATCGTAGCAGTTCCGTTGATTTTCTTTAGTTACGTTGGTGGCGATTGATTAGTTACGTTGAGTAGTCGTTGATCTTAGCAGTTACGTTGAATTCTTTAGTTACGTTGATTTTCGCAGTTCTGTTGATTTTAGTAGTTACGCTGACCAATTTAATCATTTGATTCAAGTTAGTTACGCTGACCAAGGCATGCACTTCTATCATCACCTTTATGTTACGTGAAAGGCGTTTATCTTCTTTGGTAAAAAGATATAGTAATGATATATTGATTGAAATGATTACAGAAACTAAAGAATTACATGATTAATTATGACTTGTGAAACACCGATGGTATGTTTATGAAAATTGCATAAACCCATTTGTTTCCCTTTTTGTTGAGGCAAGTTAATTACGCTGAGCAGTTTCTTTGATTTCGTTAGTTACGTTGATTCTCGCAATTACGTTAATTTTAGTAGTTACGTTGATTTTAGCAGTTTGTTGATTTAGTAGTTACGTTGCAATTTTTGAAACATGGCGATGAGAGGCGATGGAAAATATGGCGCTTCACAACAGGTTTCTTTTTCGATTTTTGCAACCAACTTCCCTTCTAGAACGTCGTCGAGACAACTATGGGATGTGTGTGAGCAATACGGTAAGGTTGTCGATGTTTTTATCCCGGCTAGGGTTTCGAAGGAAAACAAAAAGTTTGGATTTGTTAGGTTTATTAAGGTTAGGAATTTGGATGTCTTGCTTGATAGTCTCAATATTTGGATAGGTCAATTCAAACTCCGATTTAATGCATCGAGATTTGAAAGAAGAAAGCCTAATGTCGCAGTTAATCAAAATGCTCAGAATGTGAATAAAGATAATTCATCTTTCTTCCGTAACAAAACTGAGCGTTCTTATGCTGATGTGGTTTCGGTCAGATCCAAAATAGGTCAGCAATCTAATGATAATAATGGAGATGAACCGGCAATGGTGATAAAGGATGCTGGCATCGTGACTAAAAATGTATCGATTACGCTGGTAGCAAAGGTAAAGAGCTTTGAACTATTGCCTAATCTTTGTATTTTGTGCAAAGATGCGGGTTTTGAGGGTCTAAAAGTAAGTTATCTAGGCGGGTTTTGGGTACTTCTTGAGTTCCTGGATGCTTATGCATGCAACAAATTCAAAACACATGCTATTGTGATGAACGTGTTCTCTACGATCCATCATTGGACATCTTATTTCAGAGTGGATGAGAGAGTGGTGTGGTTGGATATTGAAGGTGTACCGTTGGTTGCGTGGTCTTTTCACACTTTTGATCAAATATCAAGTCATTGGGGTAAGATGTGTTATTTGGAAGAAGCAGTGGAAAATAGTATGTGGCGTAAAAGACTCTGTGTGATAACGTCAAAGAGTAATTTCATTATGGAGACGATGAAGATCATTATAAATGGAAAAGTGTCGATTATCCGTATAAGAGAACTAATTGGTTGGAATCCCGAGTTCAACACGTTGGATAAGGATGTGTCCTCCGACGATGACGATTCTGAAAACTCGTTGGTGAATTTAGATGAAGGCTCGGAATGTAATGGAGAGGAACATAGTGTGGAAGATAAAGGAGTTCAGGATCAAGAGAAATCGAGCGACCCGTTTGGTAACTATTCTATTCTGAACAACGACAAAGTCGCGGAAAACCATGACCCTTCGAAGCCGCCAGGTTTCTCTAAGACGTTTGTAAATGGGATTTCCGTTGGTTGCGTTAGCGTTGGTAACAACTCGGGTCCTTCAAAACCACCTGGGTTCTCTAACGTTGTAAACAATGGTGTGGAGATGAATAACTTTGAAAAAGAATTGACTAATGAGGTTAACGAGGTTGGCACTAAAGTTGAATTTCCATTGCATGAGGTAAGTTCAAAAGTTGATGAGGTGAATATTATTAATGTAGACTCTAGTCAGGTTGAAAAAGAAAAAAATGATTTATGCATGGTTGAGAACGTTCAAGGCAAAGAATCGCTATTACCTAGCAATAGCTTAAATTCGGTTACTAAAGGTTCAATTCCGATCAGAATTGAGTCTTCTTTTTTAGAAAAGATGAGCAAGTTTGTGGAAGTGGGTCAAGCAATGGGTTATTCTATGGAAGGATGTGAGAAGGATTATGAGAATTTGAGCGCAAGGCAAGGAGTAGATATGTTTAAATGAATATTATGTCCTTAAATATTCAAGGTCTTGGATCCAGGACGAAACAAATATGGGTCAAGGAGTTGTGTCATGTACATAAAACTAATTTTTTAACATTACAGGAAACAAAAAGGGAGGAGTTCGATGATTACCTTGTGAGACAGGTCTGGGGAAATATGTTTTTCGATTACGTGAGTAGTCCGGCTGTAGGTAGGTCTGGTGGTATTGTGTGTATTTGGGACAAAGCAGCTTTCACAAAGATTAATGTCTCTATTTCAGATTATTTTGTCTTAATTGAAGGTACTTGGAATCTTCCGAAATCGCATATGCTTGTGGTCAGTATCTATGCCCCACAAGACATACGAGATAAGTGTCTTCTTTGGGATTATCTTCTTTCGGTTGTAAATAAATGGAGTGGTGATGTGATTAGGATGGCCGACTTTAATGAAGTCCGATCTCGAGCGGAAAGGTTCGGATCGACTTTTAATGTTAAGGATGCTTCTCTCTTTAACTCTTTTATTGATCGTTCTGGCCTTCTTGATATTCCGTTTGGGGGTTATAATTTCACATGGTCTTTAGCGGATGGAAGTAAAATGAGCAAGCTTGATAGATACTTGGTTTCTACGAGTATAATTTCCAAATTCGCTGGTTTAAGTGGGCGTATTTTACCGAGGGTTTAATCCGATCATAGGCCCCTTCTACTAACAGAGGCTTCAATTGATTTTGGACCTATTCCATTCAATTTTTTTTACTGGTGGATGCAGATGGAGAGGTTTGATATATTAGTTTAAGACTACTGGAATAACGATGTTAGGCATCACCCGAATGCTATGGTGAGCTTAAAAAAGAAACTTCAATATCTTAAGGAGAAAATAAAAGAGTGGAATTTTCTCTCGAAAGATATATATCGATCAAAGAAGAAAAAGTTAGTAAAAGAGTTGGAAATCCTAGACATGGAAATTGATAAAGACGGGTCGAATGAAGATATGCAAATAGCGAAAAGAAATAAGTGGAAAGAATTACGTGAAGTTGAGGCTCCAATCGAAAAAGATTTGATTCAAAAGGCGAAAGTCAAGTGGGCTATAGAGGGAGATGAAAATTCCAAATTCTTTCATCGAATTGTGAATAAAAAAATATTTGTCAAGTCGATTAGAGGTATTATGATCAATGGAGATTGGGTCACTGAGCCGAATCGCATTAAAGAGGAATTTTTTTTATCATTTTCGTGCTCGTTTTGCTGTCACTCCTCGGTCACAGGTCAATTTTAATAATGATAATCTTTTTCCTTTGTCTCTCTCGATGGTACAGTTGCAGGTCTTGAATCGGATATTACTAATGATGAGATCAAACGAGCGGTCTGAGATTGTGGTGCGAGTAAGTCTCCGGGTCCGGATGGTTATACTTTTGAGTTTTTGAGAAAGTATTGGGACTTGGTGGGTAGTGATGTTAGCAAGGCGATTTCTCATTTTCTTTGAAAGCGGTGTTTTCGAAAAAGGATGTAATACGTCATTTATTACTTTGATTCCGAAAAGTACTAATGCGATGTTTGTAAATGATTATCGACCAATTAGTCTTATTGGGTGTCAATATAAGATTGTGGGAAAAATAATGGCTAATCGTCTAGGATTGGTGATGGACCATTTAATAAGCAAAGAACAGTCGGCGTTTATTCAAGGAAGACAAATTTTTGATGGTCCTACGATTCTTAGTGAAGTGATTAATTGGTGTGAGCTTAAAAGGAAGAAAATGATGATTTTCAAGGTTGATTTTGAAAAGGCGTTTGACTCGGTTCGGTATGATTATATAGATTCAATCTTAAAAAAATTCGGGTTTGGAGACAAATGGAGAAAATGGATAAAAGGTTGTTTAACTTCGGCTACGGCTTCGGTTTTGATAAATGAGAGTCCTACAAAAGAGTTTCACTTCGAAAAAGGTCTACGCCAAGGTGACCCGTTATCTCCTTTCCTATTTCTTTTAGTTATATATGGAATCTCTACACATTTCATTTACTAAAGCTATGGAAAATGCTTTTTTAAAGGGGTAGAAATAAAAGGAAGTAATCCTTTATCCTTATCGCATCTTTTTTATGCGGATGACGTGATTTTTTTAGGTGACTGGTCGGAGGAGAATGTTAGGAATATTGTACTAATACTACATTGTTTCTATTTAATTTCGAGTCTTAAAATCAATATTAATAAATGTAGTATAATGGGTGTGGGTGGAGTTTCTTATGACGACGTAAAAGTTGCTTCATAAGTTATTGGATGTGAACCTTCAAAAACCCCTTTCAAATATCTTGGAGTGATGGTGGGCGAGAAAATGCTTCGGAAAAAACCTTGGGATTTAATAATAGATAAGATTAGCGTGAGATTATCTTCTTGGAAAGCGAAACCCCTTTCTATGGGAGGTCGTTTGGCACTCATTAAATCTGTCATAAGTGCACTCCCTTCATATTACTTTCAAATTTTTAAAGTGCTGAAGGGTCTTCTTAAAATCCTAGAAGCTATTCGTAGTAAATTTCTAAGAGGAGTTGAAGGGGATTCTCGAAAAATGGCATGGTTCGGTTGGGATAAGGTGCTTGCAAGTAAGGATGTAGGAGGTCTTGATGTCTCAAGTTGTTTTTCTATGAATAGGGCGTTAGTGAGTAAATGGGTTTGGCGCTTTAAAACTCAACAAAACGCTCTTTGGATTTTAGTCATAAAAGCTATTCATGGTGATGACGGGAAACTTAATAACCCTATGAGTCTTGGTGCGACTTCAATTTGGTAAGGAGTAGTGAACGGGATGATGGAACTAAAAGAGTTAAATATCGACTTGTTGAGATTTATTAGCAAATCTGTAAAGAATGGGAAGAATACTTGTTTCTGGCTGAAGAATTGGACGGTTGGAGGGACGGTTAAATCCTTATTTCCCCGGTTGTATGCTTTAGAAAATAACCAAGTCGTCTCGGTTTTTGATAAGCTTTCTGATGGTCTCGAAGGCGGTTTTCGTAGGGCTCCTAGAGGGGGAGTAGAAAATGAGCAACTTTTACAACTTAGAAACTACCTTAGTGATGTTCATTTAACCAATGGCATAGATTCATGGAGCTGGAAGTTGGAGGAGAATGGGTTATTTTCCGTCGCTTCTATTCGGAAAGTTATTGCTTCTAATCTTAATATGGTAGAAGATGATCCTACAAGATGGTGCAAGCTAGTACCCATTAAAGTCAATCTTCTTGTTTGGAGAATAAGAGGTGATAAACTTCCGACAAGATTTAACATGTCCTTACGTGGTCTTGATATTCAAAGCTTGGAGTGTCCGATGTGCAAAGAAAGGGCGGAAACTACTAATCATATTTTTTTCTTGTGTTCTTTTACAGGTGATCTTTTAAAGAGGATGTTGATTTGGTGGGATTTACCTGCAACTTATTTTGATTCATGGAATAGTTGGAAAAGTTGGTTTGACGAGTTAAAAATAAAAAGAGAGAAGAAGGATTATGTGGAAGCCACGTTTTTTGCTTTATGGTGGTCTTTATGGAACTTCAGGAACAAGTTGATTTTCTCTCCCAAGAAGGTCTATTGTAGTGATGTTTTTAATATGATGGTGTCACAAGTTTTTTTTATAGTGTAACAATAGGGGTAGACGCAAACTTGATTGGTCTTTTTGGATTAGAAATCCAATGTATACGCTTATGTAACTGGTTCTTTTTAGCTTCTTGCTAATTTAATATATTTGAATACAGATACTGGGTGATGGCAATGCCGAAGCTTCTAGTTTGTATTTTTGCCGTTCAAAAAAAAAGATATACTAGTGTCGCCCGACAATTTTGGTTTTTGACACATTTATGTACTTTCGAAGCTTATCGGTTTATCGAATCTTGAATATTTCACTCATATAATACAAGATTTTATTGTTATTTACTCGCTCGTATTATGTTTTGCCTTTGCTTCGTTCAGATATACATTGTTTATCGATTTCCACTCATTGGATGATGAATATGCAAAGGTTAAATTGAAGGCAAAGGACTATGTTGTATACTAAAACTAATCACCCATTAGGTTAAATAACCACGTATTCATTAAGTTAAATACAACACTATTTTATCCATCTTAATAGTTTTAATATAATCGCGTCTTAAAGGTTAACTTAAATAAGAGTCGAAAATATGAATTTGGTATTGAGGAGGATGATGAGAAAATGGTCGTGAACTCTATTAATTGCATTATTCCATTCCTTTCTCATATTTGGAATTACTGATGTAATATGCGAAAGAAAAAAAAAATAAGTGATGTGATTGATAGCTTTATAAAAATACTCACCTCTTGGAAAACAAGAGTTTTATCAATTGCTGACGGTTGTCTCTATTTAAAGTCGTACTAGATACTCCTTCACTATATTATATATCACTTTTTAAAGTTTAAAAAAATAATAATCTTTCCTATCTAATAAAGGTGAGTTAGTGCTCACGTCATAAGACTGACATGACGATTTATAAGATTGTCCATCTAGAATTGTTTATTGTAATTGTGATGTCATTATTTGATTGATATATTTCAATTAATTTATTAATTTTCTTTAATACAAAAAATATATTGCTTGAAGAAAAGAAAAAAAACAACTCACGTACCAATAAGGTTTGAGAAATTTTAAACTGTTCCATACATCGATATATTGGGGAGTGTATTTCTCTATTATCAAAAAGCATTTTTTGATATTGAAATTCAGAATCTTTGTTTCTTTCAAATCAATAATTAAAACTTTGAAGTTTATTCATCACTCTCTACCATGTTCATCACTACTACATCAATAAACTTGATTTTAAGTTGGGATATGATTTTGATGATTGATGGTAAATGGTATCGTCAATTTATTTCTCTCAGGTATATTTTCTATATTGTTTCACACTCGCAGTTAATCACGTTTTCTTCTTCATCGTCTTTATCCGTTAACAAAACTCTGATTTTAAAAGTTATTTATACAGTATGTTTCAAGGTAGCTAGGTTTTATGATAAAAGAGGTGTTTATTGGACGATTAGGCTTTTAAAGTTTGTATTGAAGCCAATGAAAATTTACTTCTCCTCTCCATTTGATTGAAGGTAAAATAAAGTTTATGAAATGTGTTTTAACTTTTCTTTCACTTTTTTTTTTCCTTCATGAAACTAAGTTTTCTTTCATTTACTTGATCCTTTTCACATATTACTTTTGTTGTTCATTGATATGAACCTTTTTGTCAATTCGTTTGCGTATTTGATGCCAACATCTTTAGTTGCTAGAACAATGAGGATTGTAAATGTTTTTTCTAAGAAAACCTAAATAGAACTCTACCTATTATGTTTTATTCCAAAACAAAATGATAATTTTTTTTTCTTTTCTTTTCAATAAATATTTAGACCAATGACACAACCAAGAATGTGGAAAGGCTAAGGATGTTAGTTTTCATTGTCACCTAATCTATTATAAAATATGAACCGGTTCATCAAAAAAGTATTAACGTTTCATTTTTAAGCACACGAATCTAAGAAAAAAAGAGATGCTTAAAGAGTTTGGCTTTCATGTTTACATAGCATAGGTATGAAATATTCAATCATGATAGGAATCAAATGTGAGTTTGTAAATGAAAACCATATTTTGTGGAAACTTAATAAAAACATTTTCATAAAATTTAGATTATATATTTTATCCCATGGTGTTTCATCTTTAAAAACATTCGTCAAAAATACCCTGGCTTTAGTTGTTTCATTAACATCATTTTCTTTCAATTTCTTGTAGGTTATTACTTTTGATAACTGTGACTGTAATACACACCCCGTAGTCTGGTAAGTGTTGTTGCTTTATTAAGCATGTCCGGTGAAGTAATTAGTAATTATTTTTCCCCGACCCACTCTTTTTGGCCTTTAATCTATTTTCTTTGCATTATAAGCCAAACCTTAAGAAAATATGCTTTGTGGTGAGTATGCATCTTTGCATAACCTTAGACTTCCTAATTGGACAATTTTGGACTCTCTATTTGGAGAGTTTTACACTACTTTCTTAGACTCCTTATTTAGAGCATATTTTGACTATTTAAACTTCTTATTACAACATCTTTTAGAGTGGTTATTTTCACCTTATTTTGGACTGCTTCGACCTCATATTTAGAGCTTTAGACAGCTGATCTTCTATGTATTTGGACCGTTTTATCATGCTTATTTTGGACGACTACTTATTTAGAGTTCATTGGTACTGTTTAACTGAAACTGTGCTTCTTTCCAAATTGTTTCGACCAGTTATTTAGAGTGTATTTAGAAATAATGCTAAAAAGTCCTCGCATAGATTACTTCTAAAGCGATTGTGTTCATACATGTATTTAGACTATCTTAAAAAGTCAGCCCTATTATATACGAAATAATGTTGTAGTATCATAATGATTTTTTGGTTATAGATACTGGAATGGATATAAGCGTGTTTGGAAATAATTCAGTTTTATAGCAAACCGACTGATACAGTTTATTTGGTTATGATTTTTTTGACCCGTTAAGTTATGAATTGGTTGATTTGGGCTGTTTTTTTTAAACACCAAAAAAAAGTCGAAAAAATAATTAAATTGGTTGAACGGATAAATATTTTGGTGGAGTTGTCGAACGGTCTTTGTTTAAACATGAGTTGGTTTTGTTCTGAGATCTATGGATTTGTATTTGTGGATATGTTTGATCCATCCTTGATTATATAGTTCGTTTGCTTTCTTAGTTTGTTTCCATTTCTTCATTTCTTCATTTTAGCTTTATGTAGCTTATCTTCTCGGTCATTTGGGTTAAGTTTCTAAAAGTTGAGGACTACCAAATGATAGCTTCTTTTTTCCGATATGGAATGTTATGGTTAGTTCTAAGTGGTTTGAGAAAGTGGGTTAAATTGTAATGTTCGACGTTATATTACACTCGCTCATATGAAATTACTTGCTTTTAATTCAACTAAGTGATAAAGAAAGAAGTGTGTGCTTCTTTAGCAACCCTCACACTAAGAAAAATGGTTTCATGTTATCTCTTCCTTCAAGTCTTACTTTGTATTTGTTTTTCATTTTTAAATTTTTCGAACCTGACTAGAGTTTAGAATTTCAAACGTAAAGACATACTTTCATCAAACTTGAAGAGTTCATAGATAGGTTGCTAAACGAAGTATATTTGTATGTAATCTATCTATAATAAGTCGTTAAGAGAATTCGTGGTCTTAAGGTGCAACCTCCGGCAGGAATGGCTTGGCTAAGACATTATATTCTCACATGTTCATAGAGAGGTTGCGAGACGAAGTTTATTTGTATGCAATTACCCTTGCAGAACATATAACTTATTTTTTGTATTATTTCTCCCTGTAAACATGTTTTCAGGATGCAATAAGAGGTGTACACGAATAGGAAATCGAGGGGAGCTACATAGAGTTCTTCATTTTGTTTTTAATCCATATGATTATTCATTATACGTATGAATTTTTTCATTCCTTGTAATTTAGTTGCAAAATTGGTGTATGGTTGATAATAACGAGTCAAAACATATCGATTTAGGGTAAACATCTATTCTTATTATTTATTTTCTACAGTTATGTTCAAATGAATGATATCTTCATACGTTATGTATTTTAGATAAACAAGAAGTTATATGTGATTATACTGAAGATTATTTATATTATGTAGAAAAAAAATAATGTAATAATTGAAATATTCAAGTATAATGAATGATACACATTTATAATAAGAGATTAATGAATGTTAGCATTACTTTCAATAATGTTTTTTTATCTCATAACAGATGTTAATATTTTTAGTAATATTATGACATAATTTTATAGACAACCCCGTGTATAACACGGGTACTAAACTAGTTATATATACTCTCGAGTCTTTTTTAAGGCATTTTTTTTTAGTTTTAAGGAAAATGAAAAAAAAAAAATGGTGTGGGTAAATTGGAGTAAGGGGTTGAAATTAAAAAGAGTTTGGGGTTTGGGTTTAAGCAGTCTAAAACCTTAAAATCTAAGGCTCCTACTGAAATGGAAATGCGATTTCACGGCAAGGAAAACTCTAGGTGGCATAAAGTAATTAAACAACTATATGATTTAGGCGGCGGTTTTGAAACATAAGAGAGAATGGGTCATGGCTTATGGAATAATATCTCGGATACTTGAAATGATTTAGATGAAATGGGTATTCCTTGCAAGAGATCATCTTTAAAGAAAGTAACAAATGAATAACAAAACCACCTTTGGGAAGATACGTGGTGTGTCGTAACCTATAAACTCAAAAATCAATTCTCACGTTTGTACGCTCTTGAAACAAATAAAGATTGCTTGATAAGTGACCGTTGGTGTCTTGTAAATGGTCTATTAACGAGTTTGATGAGTTAAAGAGGATAGTCGGGAATTTGGCTCCCAATTCAAATAATAACGACACTTGGTTTTGGTCTCTAGATGACACCGTTTTTTTTTTTTTTTTTTGGGGTAAAGAGGAAATTGATCATATGTATATTTGGAATAACCTGGCCCAAATAAAATTAATATATGCTTATGGCGTGCTTTGATTAATAGGCATCCAACTCGAATAAATCTTTTTACTAGGGGAGTTCGTGTAACGGCCCGATATAGAAATATGACTAAAGTTGTAATAAGTTTTGGTTTAAAGGATTCTTTTTGTATGAGGTTGTCCAATGGGGTTAAAAGTGTCATTGTAACATAGTTTGAGGTTTATTGTGTAAATGTTACAAAAACATCTCAAACTCTTATATAAAAGAAAACTTAAAGAAGATTAAAGCAGCAAAATTTGGTGAGTTTGTGTGCGTGTGAAGTGAAATAAAGAAAAGAGGGAAAAACTAAGACAGTTAAGTCGTTTCGATCGAATCGGACGCGGAGACTTTGTCGGATAATCAAACCAAAAACACCACGGGACTCATGGAGTTGTGACGATCAAGTTTGTATAAACAGAAGGTCTTTTCGTTAAGGCTGGATTCGAGCCGTATTGAAACCCGATTTAAAAACGGAAGGTATAACTTATATTTTACGTACATATTTACGTTATAGATGTTTTGTAATTGAATAGAGTAAGTTTCGTTGAGTTTTATTAAGTTCCGTTAACTTCGAAAAACCTACAACTATGGAGGTGGTCGGGTTGGAGAAGACGAAGCCAACCGGCGGCTAGACAAAGCCAACAAACAGGCGGCTAGCCAAAGCCAACAAACAGGCGGCTCTGGATGTGTTTTCAGCAACATATTTGTTTTATTATGTAGTGTCGTTGAGGGTTGTAACGTTAAGCTAGTTAAGATTTAACGCCGAGAGTAACAACGTTATTGTTGGATAATGTGTGATAAGGTAAATCGTGAAAGTATTGCTAGGATACTTGCTTAACGTCAGAAATTTAAAGGTGAGTACAATATCGTTTTAAAAACACAGCATATAGATAAACAACGTGTAACACCCTGGTTTTCAAAATTTAGCTTTTACAAAAACTTTCAACTTCTCCCTTAAATACATCAAAGTGTTTCAGCGGAAGTCTTTAAAACATTTATTTGTCATGTGCCTCATAAACCGAAGGCACGTGAACAACATCATAAACCAGTGTTACTTCAAAATGTCATCTCCATAGTTTAATAATGTAATGTACGCAACGTAAACATTAAACTAAGTTACAAGCTTCAACAATCTAAGGCTACCCATCAAGTAACCCATCTCACAAGGTCTCCATCTAAAAGGCAAAGTTACCTTCCTGTTCGACCTACACGAATGAAAGACATAAAAAGAACAAGTGTTAGCTAAAATCCAAATGAGACACCGTTAATTTATAAAACGTCTTTACCAAGTCATCTTTAGTAAAACATCATTATAAAAGAGTCTTATCAAAACATCTTAATCAAAACATCTTTCTCAAACATCTTTATCAAAACATCTTTCTCAAAACATCTTTATAAAAACATCTTCCTCAAATATCTTTATTAGAACATCTTTCTCAAACATCTTTACCAAAACATCTTTCTCAAACATTCGTAGTGGACAAGACCTTAAACCCAACGTTAGTCTCGTCTACTTCTTACCAATACTCATCTTTAACTTCTTTAACAAAAGCATCAACAACAAGCAATAAAACAAGTAATTAAAATAGACAATAATGTAACATCAAATAATTTTCTAAACATCATATAGTCTAAAGGAAGACTAGCATCTTCATTCTTATCTTAATCTTTATCTTTATCTTTATCTTTATGTGCATGAACCAAGCACTAGGGCACTAACATCTTGACCCTAAATCATCTTACGGTTTCATCAATGACCTAAGGTTCACGAGAGAGTAAGCATCAGTAACTTTCTACCGAACGGGGAGCTAATCCACAGGTAATTCAACTATCGATTACTAACTTCTCGCTACTCCGACTTATCAAACCGCTAAAATGTTGATATGTCGTTACGGTGCGGAAGTGAAGAGACTAGTATTCCACCGAAGAGTCGTTGCCCGTCACCTAGGATGAAATTATGCATGTGTGACTAAAAATCTTGCGTCACATGTCATCGAGTACTCAAGTGTCCGAAGACTTTCTATACCCATGTTATCGACATTGTATAGATTTCCAATAGTAGCAACTACGAAAACAACTTTTAGGTAGTAACTAACTACCGTGGCCAAATCATCTTTACCTATTGTAGGGTCAAGACAAATAACCCGTGGTTAATCTTGCATACTACTCTAGTGGTCACACCTTTACATCTTTTTCATCTCTACCTTCATTTCATCTTATTCCGTTTATTAGTTTAATCATGTAATAATTCGTTCATGACTAACTTATATCATACATCATCCAAATGCGGCTAAACCATGAAAACATGAATATCAACATATAGCTAAAACACATCAAATATATGCAAGTGCAATTACAACCCAAACCACTTTCCCACATCGTCAAGGGCTACATGAGGCTTCAAAACAGCCCTTGACCCATCACCAAATAATGTCAAACAATCAATTTAACACAAACAATACTCGTAACTCAAAAATCCCGTTTTTGTCATGCATTCGGTTTTGAATACGTATGTACTCACCTTAGAAATCAAGAGCAATGAACCAACGAACGAGATACTGAAAATCATCGGACACAACGATCTCAAATTGATCACAAAACAGCCCTGATCAAACTCAAACGAAAACCTATCGACAACGCAAAACTCTAGGTTAACCAGACTCCGAAAATCGACCGGAAATGCGTATTAAATCAATAAAAATGAATAGGAATTCAAATGATCCAAACGAATGGATCAAGATATTACAAACATTCTGTAACATCAAAGAAGTGTGAGGATTATACCTTACTAACGAGACACTCACACGAACGATTCTAACATCCACGCTTAGCATAAGAAACAGACGTTTCCCTCAAAATTCTCTCAGTTCCTTCTACAAAGTTGTAGAGAACGTAGAATTCTAGAGGATTAGCGGGAATCGGGCTCCAAATAATTTTCTATAATTTTATAACAAATTTACATAAACAGATCACCGTAATTCGTTACAAAATTGAGCACAATCCAGATCCTTTCCAATCGAATCATCAAGCGAATAGAAGGACAATCAAAACATCTAATAGTAAAATGAATAAGAATCAAATTATCTTAACACTCAAGAAATCAGAAATGAAAATGTAGGTTATTCCCTTCCAATCGAATCCACAAACCGAAGAATCGAAACTACGAACAACAGAAGGATTATACGTTAAATAATGATCTCCACTCACTCAAATAACAATCCAATCGATCCCCCGATACCCTAGGTCTTTCCTCACTCGACATCAGCAGCTATGGGGGTTGGGTTTATGAAAATTAAATGACAAAACCCTAAAAAAATAAATTTATATCATCAGACCTTCTTTACACCGTAAAGGTTTACACCTTTACGCCGTAAAGGTTTCTACCTTTATTCCGTAAAGACAAAATCCATCTAAACCCCAAAAATAAATGTTGTAGCTATCATCGTCACGATTCTTCTTCAATTTGAATCATCTCAAACGGATTTTGTATGAAGAAGTTATGGCCAAAACAATTAAGGTGTGTCAAACTCATTTTCACAAATGATTCTCACTATCACTTTCGTAAATAACGAATAAACACGTTCGATACCATCTCTTACTCAAATACACTTGATAATTCTCCATCGAACTTTAAAACATTGACCTTCGTTGACCAACATCGATCTCTTACGCCGTATAGAAATGAAATTTTGGGTCGTTACAATTCTCTCCTCCTTAAAAAGATTTCGTCCCGGAATCATATCTAACATCACAAAAAAGCGGAAATTTCGATGAAATTTCGTCCTTAGATTTCCTCGTCAAACTCCGCTTATAGGATTTTCCGTTGAGTCTTGACCAATTCCACTCTTCTTAGCTTTCTCTCAACTTGGGCATCTTGTGACACAAGATAGAAATCCGGTTCCTCTACTAATCTTCTCTTGTCATAAACTCGTAGTCTTCCGTTAGAAAGAATATTATTATCTTCGGGTAAACACTTACGTAGGTAACCTACGCGTAAAATGTTGTGAATCCCTCCTTATTCTGTCGGTACCCCGAAGCGATAGGCTTGATCACGAACTTGTTCTAAAATCTTAAATGGGCTAATTTAACAAGGACCCAACTTTCTGCAATAACGGATTAAACCGTTCCACGACGAGACTTCTAGCATTACGATATCCCCATTCTCAAGCGTTTTCTATCTATATTTCTTGTCGGGATACTTCTTTTGTCTCTCTCGTGCGAATCTCAAATTCCATGAGTGCTATAAACCTTTTTTGCGGTGACCTGAACGACCTTAGGACCTGCAAATTGTCCTTCTCTCTGTTCCAATCAACACGTAGGCGTGCGACAACTCATCCTACATAAAAAATCATAGGGAGTTATCTTGATGCTCTAGTGACAGGAGTTTCTATACGTGAACTTAATCAGTTGAAGATGAGATTTCCAACTACCCTCGTACTCAATCACGCAAACTCGTAGCACTCCGTCAAGGATTTGAATCGTTCTCTCACTCTTCCCATATGCCCGAGGAGGTTAGAAAATGCATAAGTTAACCCTTGTTCCAAGTTCCTAATATAGTCTATTCAAAAATCGCGAGACGAAATGACTAACTTGGAATGAAATAATAGAAATCGGTATATTGTGCCTCGCGACTTTCTCTCGAATATAAAAATCTGCCAGATTTTCCACCTTCCCATTCTTTCGCGTTTCCAAGAACCGAGCACTCTTGGTCAGCCGATTGAAAATAACCCATATCTTATCGTTACCGTTAGCAGTCTAACGTATTTCCTGAAGAAATCCATTGTAATCTTATCCGATTTCCACTTCGAATCGTCTAAGTTCTATAGTTCTTCGTAGGATAGTTGTAGTCCACTAGCACCTCCATCCAGCGTCGTCGCCTCATGTTCAAGTCCTTGTGACTATGAAAGTGTCGTAGACCTTCAGGATCGGTGTATAACTTACACTTTGTTCCATATAGGTAATGTTGTCAAAGCTTCAAGGTAAACACGATAGCCGCTAGCTCCAAATCATGAGTTGGATAATTCTTCTTAACATCTTTTAACTTCCTCGATGCATAGGCACAAAGTTTCCCTCGTTGCATCAACACAAAATTCTTCGTTCCTTCAGGAAGGAAAGTATCGCCGCCTCGCAAAAGTAATTCTTCAAAGTCTTGAAAGCCTCTTCCTAAACCCAAGTCCAACCAGACAGTTCAGTTATTCTTTTCAACTCGGTCAGTGTTGACGAAATCTTCAAAAAATTTCTCAATAAATCTTTGAAAGTACCTAGTCACACTCAAGAAGCTTATAATCTGAGTAGGAGTCTTAGGGGATCCCACTTCTTAATATCTTCAATCTTCACCGGGTCGAACTCTACACCTTCTATACTGCTCGCATATCCTAATATGAGGACCTCTCGTAGAGAAAATTCACACTTAGAGAATTTTGCCTAGAGTTTCTCCTCGCGTAGAATCTCTATTCCTTCTAGTAGATGTTGCTGATGCTCCACATGGAATTTCTACAACATATAAGGATATCGTCGATGAATACGACGACCGACTTGTCGAGAAGGGTCGACGTATGCTATAGATCAAACCCATGTATAGTTCTGGAGCAATGGTCAAATCAAAAGGAAATACTAAGAATTTATAATGTCAACGACGATTTTTAAAAGCAGTCTTCGGAAGATCGTCTTCCTTCGCTCTCACTCGATGATAACCTAAATATATCTTTGAAAATAACTCATTCCTCGGAGTTGATAAAAAAGATCATCAATCCTCGGTTGCTAATACTCATTCTTCATTGCCACATTGTTCAATTCATGGTAGCCGACACACATCCTCACGCCCTGCATTTCTTCTTCACAAACGCAACTAGTTTTCCTTAAGGATAGGAACTTAGTAGAATAAAGCCATTGTCGAGAAGTTCTTCCACTACGACAACATCTGTTTCATCCCGTTCCACGCTAACCAATACGGTTCCTTAGCGATCAAGGTCGCACTAGGTACCAAATCTCTTCGGAATTCAACTTGTCTCTCGGAAGGATCGCCCAACAAGTCGTCTCGAAAAACATCCGATAAATCTTTCATTATGTCAACATTCGATAAATTGACGTTTCTTCTTTTCGTACTAATGATGTATGTCATGCAGAAAATACACTCGCTCGACATACAACATATTTCTTTCGTCATCTAAAGAATGTTTGGTCGTTCGTACTTTATCTCACTACGCGTAATCACACATGCCCATTCTTCCCACGGAATTCAGTCAATTCCTTCAACACCCTAACTCAACCTCACGTAGGATAATCAATCCACTCTATTATTTTGTTGAACCCGTGAATTCCAAACAGAATCGGGTTCAAATGGGGTAATTCTTCTCGTTAGTCATAATTAAGTAATCGTCATACCTCTCTTTAACGGGAGTCTTTTGACCTAAAGTGGTCTCGTCATCTACAATCTTTCTTTGAAGACAACGGGGAAAGGAGGTCACCTCGTCACTGCCTACGAATATGTAATGAAATCTCCTTCATGAAATTCATACATGAGGCATCCTCATCTCCTAAATCCCTCAATGTCGTATTCGTATCAATTGTGTTTGCGGTATACACACAACTAGAGTACGCGACTCTTTTCGACGTATTACCGTCTTTCGCGTCAAGGAATACTCAATCATCTTAATGTAGTAAAAAACATCAAATCTTGAATCGCCGTCTCGATTATAATTCATATACACTTGAAGTTAATTATTGAAATTGAGCTTGTATTATGTGTTATGACCTCATTTAGATGTCTAATTTAAAGGTAGAAATGTGTAATTTGGTTAAAACTAGGTATTTGATTATTTGGGGATAATCATGGAAATTGAAGAATTGTTAGAATTGAGTTTTTGTTATATGTTATTTTGATGTTAGTAATATATGTTTAAGTTTAAGAGATTTAAGATTTATTTATATGAATTTTGTAGAAAATGCATTTTTAGCTAATTAGTACAAAGAGTTATTATGTGAAATTGAAGTAATTATTATTGTGGGAATGTTTTTGGATTGTGAGATTTGTGTTAAATGTTTTATTTTCATGCATGTGATAGAACGGTGATGATGCAGGATACTCAAATTGTATGCGGATGAATGATGTTAAGAATATTTCTTTTTGTGTTGCCAAACGGGTCATGTGACCTGTAAAATGATGGAAAATGGGTAGAAATCTATTTAAAGAGAAGAAAACATTTTATGCAATGTGTTATTATAATTGGTATAATGTAGGTAATAGATTAAAATGCCTATCTGTGCATTAAAATGTTGAACGGGTCAAAAGACCCAAAAAGTGGCAAGTTAGGTAGAAGTTGCCGAGCAAGTTGAGATTAAGAGTTTATAATTTAGAAAGATTTGTAATGAATTTTATAAATGTGTTTTTGTGTTTATAAGATTTATTGAAAGACAAAATTTTGTTTGGTTGTAAAAAAAACAAAGATTTGAAGGATAAGGGAAAAGGGAAGGAAACGAGGGTGTAGTAAACGTATTCCGACTTCAAGGTGAGTATACAAAGCTTATTTTAAATATGTTACATGTTTATATTTGGGTATTAAAATCTTTGAGAGTTTACTAAAATACTATTATGCTATATGAATAAGTTGCTAATGGAAAAAGGAACTAGAAGTATCATTTTCTAACATGTAAGTGCAGGATTTCACCAAACGAAAACTAGGGAGCAATCTGAACCACCACTGCGCCACTCTGGTGCCCCAGTGCGCCGCAGTGGGCACTCAGATTGGGTGCCCTGGTTTCATTCGTTGCTAGTGCGTCATAGTTGTTGTTGATTGCGTCGCAGTGAATACCCAGACCAGTTTTTAGTAGTTTCTAATGCAGTTTAGGTGTAAGAATCATATCCTAAACCATTAGTAAGTTAGAGAAGAGTTAGAAATGACATTTATTTGTCTGAATAAAGTAAAGTCGACTTTCATTAGTCGGGAAGAAGTAGAATCAACTTTACATACCGCGAGGGTATGTATATGACTTTTAGTAGTCGGAAAGAAGTAAGAACCAACTCCATACAGTTGGAAAAAGAAAGATAAGACTTTAATTAGTCTTGAAAGATTTACTTAATCTATGATTAAGTATACTCACTAGCTTAAAGCTAATGTACTTTGTTAATTTTATGTTGTAGGTAAAGGAAACTCTTAATGCAAGGCAGGCACAAGAAGAAAGGAAGGGGACATTAACGTGAAAACTAAAAAGTTTTTGTAATGAGCTTCCGCTCAAGATATTTATAAACACTCTTTTGGATAAAATATAATATGAACTTTTACTTACCGTTAAGTTATGTAAAGAATTAGTAACACTGTTGACGTTGTTGAAAGATATTATATATTATAATTTTTTTTTTTTTAAAACTGGTGTGTATTTAGTTTGTGTGGTACATAAAATAACACCGTTGAATTCGATTTTTAATTTCGATTCAAAAAATATAAACCTCATGTATTTTTCCGATGCTTGAATCTCGTCAAAATTTGTCGCGTAAGCTTAATCGGTATCCGAAAACTGCCGAAAGAAATAAAATTCGCTCTCTTTAAAAACGTTCTTATTTTTTGATTTCGTCTCTGACGTGAAAACGTGGAATCGCAAAACTTCTTTTTTTTTTTTTTTTTTTTTTTTTGTAAAGTCTCGAAACCCTTGTTTTCAACTGATCGTAATCTTTTGTGCTCGTTGTAAACACCTCTCCGTTCAGATGACTTGTAATCTTGATCGAATGACAATGTGTTCGAATGCCTCCTATTCGTGTATGATGAAATACTGGTCGAATGCCTCCTATTCGTGTATGATGAAATGCTGGTCGAACTATCTCATTCGTGTACACAAAACCCATTCGGACCAGTCTATTCGTGTATGCGGGAAATTCATTCGAACTAACACTTAGAAAATTTTCAAGATTGGATTATCCTTTGACGTATTCGTGTAAATCACCGTGTTCGATCAAGCCAAAATCAAGTTCGTGTCCCAACTTCCTATTCGTTTCAACACTTTTCCAAAATCAAGTTCTAATACACCTTATTCGATTGTTCCTATTCGAATATTTTTATTCGAATCATAGACTTATCATTCGAATACTTCCACTAGACTTTATTTTCAACATACACGAATTATTCTTCACACGAATGAAAAACACACGAACAAGAAATGAACTGACACGAATAGGAATGCAATTCTTGTTAGTTAAAAAACTGGTCGAATTGAGCTATTCGTGTCTGTTAAAAAAACTAGTCGAATTGAGATATTTGTGTGCCTCTAGTCGAATGATCCTATTCGAATATCTAGTCGAACGAAGTGTCTTCGAGCACCCCCTCCCCCCCCCCCCCCCCTCATACCAATTGTTGGGTTTGATCAGTCTAGAGAGAGAAAGTTAATCTAGAGAGAGAAAATAGATTTAGCATTAAACTCCGAAGATTTTATTAGTCACACCCCACACTCCTATTTATAGGAGTGTGGGGCTTTATAAAAACATCCTAATTATTACAATTATGCCCCTAATAACAAATACAAATACAATGTTATGAATATTCTATTCGTAACATATGCATACCCTCATGGCATGTCAAGTTATAACTACTTCATTCCGACTAATGAAAGTCGACTTTACATATTTCCCGACAAGCAATTGTCGTGCATACACTTCCCCGACAAGTAATTGTCATACTTAACCCTTTCCCGACAAGAAAATGTCATGTCTAACTCTTCTATAACTAACCAATATCATAGGATACAAGTCATACACATAAACTACATTAAAAACTACTAAAACTCGTATGGGGTCTCACCGCGACGCAGTGGAAACGACTGTGGCGCAGTGGCAACATCTGCACCAAAATACCACCTTCTGGAGTCCCACTGCGGCGCATTGATGGGCTAGAAGGGGTGTCTTGGTTTTTCTTTGCAAATCTCTGCACTTCCAAGTTAGGGCCTAACACTTCTAGCCCCTCTTTTCGTTAACACTTTGGTCATACATTAAACAAGTATCTTACCCATCTTTCAAAGATTTAAGGCATATTACATTAACATATAAAATATTATAAACAAGCTTCGTATACTCACCTTGCAGTCGAATTAAGCTTACTACTCACACGTCTCTTTCCCTTTACTCTTTCTTCAAATAGAACCAAAGTTAGGGTTCTTAAACTTCTAATTCTTTCTTTAATTGATAAAATCTACTATAATAGAGCTTCAATTTGAGTTAATTGCAAATTTTCTTCCTTTCGTGTTTCTTCTCTACAACCGACTCACACACCAAACTCTCTTGGAAATGATACCTGCCTCGAGTCTAAGCAAGATTTTCAAAAATTTACAATTTTGCCCTTCATCTTTCAAAAATTGACTAACCTATTTACTTAATGAATATGGTTAACAATTTAAATTCTTTCTAACTAAAATTAACTATATTTGTTTTACCAATTTAGTCCTTATCATTTATAACTTCTAAAATATAAAACATTATAAGGAAATTCTTTATTGGATATTTATTTTTTTGAAGCTCCAAGCCTCCAACTTAAAGATCTTTTGAATATATTTTTTTTATGTACTTTTGACTAATTTGGCTTTAAATCTAATGATTTGCTCTAAAGATGAAATGTATATAGTTGAGTTGGAAAATTATAGCAACATTGTGTCTAAAATACTAAGACTTAGTTGTAATTAATCATATATTTATAAATATTAATCCATGTATTTTTCGAATCACCTTTCTGTTAATTAATTTAAACATTTCTAATGTATGTAATAAAATGTTAACCATAATTTATAAAGTTGTTGTTATCAACAGTGTATCAAGTGTTATATTTGTCAAATCTTTATTATATTAACGAAAAAAACTTGAGAACACAACAATTTATTTATTTCCTTTTCTTTACATTTATTTACCTTAAAAATAAAACTTGAGAACACAAAAATATTAATGATGGAGCTACGCATTTTTCATTTTCTCTCTTACTTTTTTAATACTCTTACTTCTAAATGATTGGTCCACGTTGTTTCTCTTTCTTCAATCTTCATTATAATTTTATTTTTTATCGGATCCAGAATATATATTATATTTGGTGACCGGCGAGAATCCCATTGTGTAGTTCTCATTTCTCAAGAATGAATTAAGATATTGGGCTATTGTGTTTTTTATGTAGGCCCAACTGCCCAAGTGTGATTATGAGTTTCACATCTATACTTTGCGTATTATCTGGGTTGATCTAATAGGTTCTAGAATCTAGATGGGTCCGGTGAGACCAGGTTTCGAACTTTATAACCATAACCACACCCAACTTAATAAGGGATCGAGTTTGTCAGGTTAAGGTGAAATCGGATCTGATTGATTGGCTTGTAGCGTGCCTCTACACGTAGTAGCAACACCAATATATCCTACTAAAAACTAAATGGAACACTTTAAAATGACAAACGACATCACAATAAGACAACAAAAACAATACTAATGTAAATGAGATCAAAAGCATATCCACTCCGCTAAAAAAAAAAACCTTCTTATATATACTCGATTCCATCAAAGGCTATGTAGACGGTTATACCTCAACAATATAAAAAATTTCTATAAAACTCAACAAACCTGTTTCCCGTGTTCGTTACTTTCACAAGAACCTTCTTGCAATTCTATTCAAACACGAATTAAGTTGTTTGAATATCTAGTACCAAGTTATTGATTAGATTAGTTATGAGATATGTTACACTAACACCAAGCATGTGATCGAAGCGATAAATGAGATTAACTAATCAGTCATTGTTTGTATACTAATTAAAACTATATGCTATTTTCCATATCATTTGTTTCTTTCTCCTTTATTTCCTTTCCTTGTCGTAACGCAAGACTTATGTGATACAGTGAAAGGGAGAAATGTGCTTTTAATGAATACACGACGTTTGTTGGTAGACAGGCTGAACATGAATGCTTACGGCAAACAATTTTTATATAAAAAAATTTTATATAAAAAGTTAGAAAAGGTATGCTTTCATTAAAATTTTACAACATTTGGAAACGGGATTTTGAATTATTTAAAAAATAGGTTAATTGTTTAAAACTTCTGTTTATCTTTTGTTTTATTTGTTCGAGACCATTGTACAATTAACTCTTTAATTGGTTATTATAAGTTCTTAAATTGACTTATTTTGACTTATTTTTAGAACAAATTACACAATCTTGCATTTTGTATAATTACCGAATTCATCCTTTACGAATATTGTCACTCATTTCACATTTTTCTTACTCATTTAGTCCCTCGATCGTTAAATTTAAAAATTAGTATGTTAAACTTAACAAAATTGCTATTTTGTCCAATAAACATTATCAACAAACGCATCACTATGTTCCTCTTTACATCTTCGAATCTTATTAAATTTTGTAATGACTTGAAGTTTTGCTTCACTATCTTTTTCGTATTATCATCAACTGTCATTGTCTTATACTTATAGGGAATTTGGATTTTTGTTACACATTTATAATTTTTTTTTTTTTTTAACAAATCTTAAAGTTTTGGTAAATTAACCAGGAAGGATTATTTCATAAAATGGGGATTTTTTTATGTCGACTCTGAACGAGTTTTATGTAAAGAAGAGGTGGTCACTATTTCCTTCTTTCCTTGCTTCTAACCTGCTTGAAAAGAGCGAGCTAACAAAGTCTTTGAAAGTAACATATATTGTTTGATTTTATGTTTAATTGAAATCTTTTGATCCAAAAATATGAGTCGCTAGGGACCAAAATAAAAAGCAGTGTTAAACTTGAGGTACTAATATTGTGAGTCATATTAGGGTAAAATAATTTTTTTAACAAGTTTAAGAGTGGAAATGTAAAGTATAAAAAACCAAGGACCAACAGTGAAAAGAATTATAAAGTGAAGGACAACCTCCATAAATAATTAAAGTATGGACGAATTATTTATTGAGTAAATTACGCCGTTAGTCCCTATGGTTGAATCGATTTTGCTAGTTTGAAGGTTTTTTTAAAATAATTACACCAAATGTCCTCAATGTTGTAACTTCGTTACATCGTTGATCCTTTTTCATACAAAAAGACTAAAATGCCCTTATTTTTATTATTTTCATTTATAAATATATTCTTAATAACTAAAAAAAGGAATAAACTAATCAGCCTGTTAATCTGCTCAGTATCACTTGCCGCTGCTCAAGGATCTAATAGCAAAACCTCTCATTGGCTTACACTACGAAGTACTAGTACTACACATTACAACTACTAATTTCACTATTTTTATTCCCCCTCTTTTTATTGATTTTGTTTGTGAATCAATAAAAAAAATAACCAGGTACTTCATGAAGCCGTAATATGTGTAATATCAAACAAGGCGACTGTGATAGAGTGCATTGAAGCAATTGAGAAGGCTGCTACATGATTCCTCTGTGATTATTTAAAATGGTATTTCATCAATATGAAAAACAATCTCGTTGTATTGAGAAGGCTGCTACATGAAGTTTTGTTTTGGGTTTTGTAACTTCAATTTTGGATTTTGATTTGAGTTTTTGGATTTAGGTTTTGGGTTTCGTTTGTTTCATATCTATATTTAAATTTTCATGACCTGATTGTAGATTTTGGTTGCATAGATAACCCGGTACATTTCATAGAGGTGGTGGTTATATGTGATAAATATTTAATCGGAGATTTGGTTTTGATTTGTGTTTTTGAATTTGGAAAGAAATTAATAAATCTTACTAATGATAAGTGGATAATAATAATTTTAGGATTTTACTATTTAATTTAAGGAGGTTGTAGGAGGTTGTAGGAGGTAGTCGGGGATATGCGAGATTCACCGGAGAAAATGGAGGTTAGCCGGAAAGTATGGAGGTTTTTAGAAATTATGTGGTGAAGGAGGTTGGAATGTTTTTGATTAATTTATTTTCTTTTTGTTATTCATTTAAATAATATAAATATAAATATAATACAAACAAATTTGAAGATAAGGGTATTTTAGTCAATTCAGTTGGCCCAGTGACCACCGGTGTTAATAAATAAAAATGTCGAGGACCACAGGTGTTATGAAATGACGATGTTGGGGACATTTTTGTATAATTATTTAAAAAAAACCTCAAACTAGTAAACTTGATATAACCATAAGGACTAATGACGTAATTTACTCTTATTTTTATGGGAGATTTATATCTATGTCCTTACAAAACTTTAATATTACGTCAATATCCTAGTAAAAATCAAAATTACGTTAATACCCTTCTAAAACATGAAAAATTCTCATATATATCCAAAATAATAAATTAATAATATTTAAATAATTTTAATATACAAATTATTCATCTAAATATTAATTAAACTTTTTACTAAAGTATGTAGGTTTAATCTAACATTAACCAATGTATCTCAATTTCATAAACTCGCAATATAGATTTAAAAAAGATTGATTTCTACAATTTTGAGCATTAACCGGAATAAAAAGGTTGCAAAACTTTCTAGTTTTATTGATTAATGTTTTGTAATATATGTTTAAAAAAAATTATTCATTGAATTTAATCTTTTCAGTTCATTTGGTATTTGATTTTTCATTGACATATTTGTTTATATAAACATTTGGATTAGTTTTATTGATTTACTCAATAATTTAAATATATTAAAATCATTTAATTAATATTTGGATGAATAATTTAAATATTAAAATTATTTAAATATTATTAATTTATTATTTTGGATATATATGAGAATTTTTCATGTTTTTGAAGGATATTATCGTAATTATGATTTTTAGAAGGATATTGACGTAATATTAAAGTTTTGTAAGGATGTAAATGTAAATATCCCTATTTTTATTATATACATATACAAGGATGGAGCAGACTTTTTTTGGGTGTGTGTGTTGGGTGGGGTGGAGTGGAGTGGTGTGTGTATCTCAAGGACATCGTATTTTGCGGCTATCCAATTCAATTTTGCATGTAAAGTGACGTTTTAAGCAATATGATTTATAATTTTTTTTTATTATTGTATGTCGTTTCTTTGACTTTTTGTCTAATACACAAAGTTATAGATAACGTAAGTTATGACGTGACGATGAACCGGTGTGTATCCAAAGGACATCAAATTTGTGGCTATCCAATTCAAATTTGCATATAAAGTGACGTTTTAAGCAATATGATTTATAATTTATTTTTTTATTTTATACCATTTTTTTGACTTTTTGTCAAATACACAAGGTTATAGATAACGTAAGTCGTGACGTAGCGGTATAAGTAAGTCTTAAGTTTTGCTAGAAATGACGTGACATGACGTTTTTCAAAGCGTGACAAGATATATATATATATATATATATATATATATATATATATATATATATATATATATATATATATATATATATATATATATATATATATATTATTAAGTTATATAAATATCAATAAATTATCAAAAAGTCTATTTTAACATTTAAGTATATATATATATATATATATATATATATATATATATATATATATATATATATATATATATATATATTCTAAAATATATTCACAAATTTACAATCAAATGATTTTTATAGCCATTTTAACTATTTTTAAACTTTTTTTAATTTTTTTTTTCATAACGCGTTACAAAAAAACTCTCGTTAAGGCAAGCCATGGTGCACCATAGCCTCGTTTTTTGCCGCCACGCCTAACAAAGACGTTTTGCATGTTTTCGTAATTTCTTGTCATGTCTCGACGTCATGGCGCGTTATTTAGAACCTTGCTAATATATATAGAAAATATCATGGTAATCGGTAAAAAAGGAAAAAGGAAAAAAGTAATATATATACTAAACAAGTATATGTATTAGAAAAATGTTAAATATTGGTTAGGGTTAAAGATAAATGTATAGTTTATGTACAAGTCTATAAACATCTTTGTAGAGGTTGGTAGTAGTTTTATGATGGTTTTTCTAAAGAACTATGGTTAGCATATTAGAAATTATTAAAACTTTATAAACATCATTTAGAAGGTGTTTGAGATTTGCATATTCTAAGTGTTTATTGTAAGGTTTTAAATAACTCGTCATGGTGGCACTAAGGCGTGGCGAGAAATTACGAAAACTTGTAAAGCGTCTTTGTTAAACGTGGCGGCAACGAAATATGGCTATGGCGGGCCATGGCTTGCCTTAACTCAAGTTTTTCTGTAACGCATTATGAAAAGTAAAAAAAAAAAAGTCTAAAAATATTTAAAATGGCTATAAAAATCATTTGATTGTAAATTTGTGACTATATCTTAAAATATATATATACTTAAATGTTAAAACAAACCTTTTGATAATTTATTGATATTTATATAACTTAATAATAGTATATATATATATAATTATTAAATATATTAAAATTTGTTGGCGCCTTGTCACGTTTTGAAAAATGTCATGTCTCGCCATTTTTTGTAAAGTTTGAGGCATACTCATGCCGTCGTGTCACGCCTTACGTTATCTGTAACTTTGGTTTGTTGTATATTATAAATGGTTAATAATGGTTTAATCATCAAACTTTTAAATATTTATCGTTTTAATCAGTTAACTGTTTTGGACAATGTTTTTATCCCTAACTTTCAACCTTTTATCATTTTAATCACTTAACATTTTTAGCAATGTTTATTACCCTTGACTTACAAACCATATATAATTTTAAGCATCAAACTTTCAACCATTATCCATTTTAATCATTTAAATTAGATGACGAAACATTATATAAATGGTGTAAACAATAAATTTAACGAAAGTTGTAGGATTTAAACATTATTTTTTGGGAAGTTTAAGGATTAGAATGATAGGTGGTTAATGTTAACGGTAAAAACGTCAAATAAAGTTAAGTTCTTAAAATGATAAATGTTTAAAAGTTAGGAATAAAAACATTGTCAAAAAAAGTTAATTGGTTAAAACGATAAATATTTGAAAATTTGATGATTAAATCATTATTAACCATACTATAATACGTTTAAGGTGTTTGAATAAAAATGAATAACTAAATTTTATTCATCTTATTTGATACTTATTTTAAATCGAGCTCTATTTAGCCTAAAGTTATTTGTTTAATATTTATATATATTTCTTAATTTGGAATCCTTAGTTGTATAAAATATGTGTTTAATTTAGAAAACAATCAACAAAAAATTAAACTTTTACAACTTCGCATCAACATACAACAATTCGATTTGTATCCAAAAAATCAACCAAATTACATGTTATTATACGAATCAACCTCTTAATAAGGTATAACCTCTTCAGTCCAGGGGCGAGTCTATTGTATATGTAGGTAGGTCCCCGGACCTACCTTAGTTTCGAGAATTTATAAGAAACGATGTAAAAAAATTTCGAAAGACATACCTTAAAAGTTTTGTAGGACCTATCTAAGAATTATTACTAAGAAGAAGGAAACAAAGATTGACTTGGTGGAACTGGTTACACACATGTATGTGGGCTAAGCACTTGATTGAATTTTGTTTACCAGTGTTCAATTCCCACCACCAACATATTTTATTTATTACTTGAGTTTTTGCATATTTTAGTAATAATACTTAAGTGTCTCTTACTTCTATAATATTTTCTTTTACCTATATATTTTTATTTATTGCTTGGGTTTTTGTATTTTTTCTTTTACTCCTATAAAAATAGTATTATTTTACTAATTAGCAAAATGTTTTAAATAAACATGAGTTTACTTATTTTTATGAAATATACGATTTAAGTTAAGAAGGTTTACTTTTATATAAGCTTTTATTTATTTATTATATATATTCGTATCTCCTATTGATCCGATCCGTTTAATTAAGCGACCCATTCGACCCACACCACCCGTTTGACCTATTATTTTTGTTGTAAACTTTTGTAAAGTACCTACCGACCTTATCCTCGCTTCGCCTAAGAACTATAATTTTTTTTGCTTATATGACCCGATCCGCTAATAGTTTTTTTTACTTATTCATGATTATCGGTTTTTCAATTAAATAGTGACCTACGTGCTTTTGAGTTCTAGACTCGTCAATGCTTCAGTCCGACCATTCACAAAATGCAATAATCATATTATTAAAAATTATAGAGGAGTGTACTCTAAAATCTACTATAAATATAAAGTATGATTTGAGTTGGGTTTTTAATGTTACTACTCTAAGTATAGAGTATTTGATGAATTAAACATTTAAAAAGATATTAATATAATTTTACACGTAATTTCAACCTTTTGTTGTTTTTATAAATGTATACAAACAAGTTGTGTTATAAATTATATTATTACATGCTCGTGTTTCTACCCGCAACGGAGTGCGGGCCTCACGATTCTCGTTATAGACAAACTACAAGGACATTTTGCAATTTACTCTAAAATAGAAAATAGGAAAGAAATAAGTTGACAACTTAATTACCACTTAAGTAGTAAATTTGTACAATCATATGTAAAAAACATAACAAAAGATATACAGGAATTTCACCCAATTAATCAAAAAAAATAATGTAAGTTGTTTTTAAGAATAAATTAAATATTTTAATATCTTATGTATTAATAAAAATCAACTGTCAGTATTTTTCAAAATCCATTATGCATTAATTAATATACAATCTACTTAAGGTTGAGTGTGGTATCAGTATCGTATTAAACCGATACCGTATCGGTTGCTACGGGTTTTATTTTAGTCATTTTTTTTGTACCGAGTATCGTACCGAAATAAACCGGTTTCGTACCGGTCGGTACGGTTTCATATAAAATACTGAAAAACCGGTAAAATATCGGTACCAATATTGGCACCAAATACCGAACTTTTGAAAAATATAGTACCGAGTAGCGTACCCTTTGTATTTGGTTGATACCGATACCGGTTCTCTACCAATACGGCACCGATATTTCAATACTTGTGCTCACTCCTAAATCTATTTATACATTTAGAAAGCTTTTCGAGAGAGCCTACATTGGCATAACCCACTAAAAAATGTTTATTAACTTTTATTTCGACTATTTTCTAAGGGTGTTGTTGTCATAACTAGTTGGACTTAAGTTTGAGATGAAGCTAGAGCTTAAGCTTAAGCTTATGGTCGGAGTTAGAGCTTATTAATAAAGATTATTAACATGTTTGGTAGGTAGTATGAGATTGAGTTATAAATATAAAAGACATAAAAAGATATATAAAAGTATATATTTCAATTAATTTGAAGGATATTTTAGAAAATTTTGTTTATCATAAGCTCAACGACTTCCATACGCTATTTCAACGAGTTTGTTGTTTTGGGACTTACGGAGACTTATATTTTTAATTAACTCATATTAACAAAAAAGACATATAAATAACTTATTAAAAACGATAAGTTTAAGAACTAAATAAAATATGCCCTAGATAAAACCTGTTTAATAGTTGAAAGTTTTAGAACATGAAAATAAATAAAGATACGAAGAAACACAAACCCCTTAGATAAAAATACATGGATCAATCTTTATCTTTGTCCCAAATTACATTTATTGACCTCTGCAAACTTATATCACACTGATCATCCTTCTTTTGTAAACTCGATTTACCGATGATCATTTTCTTTAATGTCCGTTAGTTAGTGTCGTTAGTCTATGACATGTGCATCGTATATGAGTGTAATGATTGTGTGTGAAAAGATATGAGTGTTACGTATTTACACCAAACACACCCAGACTAATAAACGATTAACCATCAATGCTCATTACGTTTCTTCAACGATTTCTTTATTGGTCAAAAGTCTAGGACACAATAATGGCCATAATGAGTAAAAATATGTAAGGCACAATACTTAACTTAATGGTGATAACGGTCGAAATCCTAGAATCTAAGAGGTGGGGATGATAGGACGTCAAGATGTGGATGACAAAGTCGGGAATTGGGGTCGGGTCATCTGGATCGGGGTAGGAAGTCGGACCGAGTGGGTCTGGTTTGTTTTTGTGGGCTTTGTGTTTGATTAGGATTCATAGAATATATATATATATAATATATATATATATATATATATATATATATATATATATATATATATATATATATATATATATATATATATATATATATATATATATATATATATATATATATAGAGTTAGGATCCAATAAAAAGAGGTTAAAAATAAAAAGGATAGGGAGTGATATGGTGTTGACACGTGGCAGGGAAAAAAAATCTCATTATTATATCAATAAGGGTATAATGGTCATTTTAACACCACACTTAAATACCCAATTTCTCTCATTTTTCATCATCTTCATTACATCAAAACCCTAACCCTATGGAGAGCCACCACTGCCGCCACCAGTTTCCGGCGAGCTTCCGTGTTTATAGCGTTTTGATTTACGGCGAAATCGGAGGTGACGGCGAAATCGGATCTGAAATCGGTGGTGACGGATCTGAAATTGGATCTGAAATCGGAGGTGACGGCGAAATCGGATCTGAAATCGGAGGTGACGGCGATTTGATTTCCGGCGAAATCGAAGGTGACGGCGAATAAGCATTTTTATATGCACAATCGTAACATATACTAACAAATTAATGCCTGGCTTTCGTTACGGATAAGCATTTTTATATGCACAATCGTCTCTTATTTCGTTTCATATACTCTAGTGTATACAAATTTTCTTGTAATGTATGAACCTCACAACTTAGTTTGTTGTTATTAATCAATGTTTGAAAGCTTAACTATTACTGTAATATTTATTTATGTTATGGTAAAATAGAGGACCTTCCAAACAGCAAGTTCCATGTGGACCAAGCCATGACACGTCATGGTGTCTTTGCGCCAACGATGTAATCAGCTATGTGAATTTGATTTCCGGCGATTTGATTTCCGGCGACAGTGGATTTGATTTGATTTGAAATCGGAGTTTTTTTTTATGAAGGCGAGCTTTAGTTTCCGGCGATTTGATTTTTATGCACATTGATTTTTTTTTTATGCACATTGATTTTTTTTATGCACATGTTTTTTTTTATGCACATGTTTTGTTTTGGTGCACATGTTTTGTTTTGGTGGATTGATTTCCGGTGGATTTTCCGGCGACGGATATGTTTTGTATAAAAAAACTTACGTAAAATCAATACACATGTTTATTTTGATAAAATCGATGCACAATAAAATCGATCCACACGTTATTGATAAAAGTTATGCACAAAGATTCAAAAAATGAGTAATCTAGTAAAAAAAAAAAAAAAAAAAAAAAAAAAAAAAACATATTTATGCTAATTACGAAAAGGGCATGAAAGTTTGAAAATATTACAAAAATGCCAACGCGTTGACTTTTTTAAAACTCCTTTTTGTTGACTTTTTGTGTGGCTAGGAATCCTTCCTACACTTTTTATTTTAAAATCTTTTTACAATATCCCCACTCTATATATATATATATATATATATATATATATATATATATATATATATATATATAGATTGGGGTTCAATAGGGATCTCTTTTTTGCTAGAGATCCAGGGATCACCCTCCCAGCCACAAGATCACCTAAATTTTGTGGCTGAGATTAAAAGTTGAATTTAAATGAATTATAAGGAAAAGACACGAAGGGGCAAAATAGTCTTTTTACCTTTTTCTCTTTTTCAGTCCACGCGCTTCTCGTCTTTTAACAGTTTTCTAATTTGAATCACAATTTCACCTACTCATTTTTAACCTAATTTTTCGAATTGAAAATCGTCAATTGAACTCTAATTCGTCAATTGAAAAACGAGGTAAAGCTCTTCTTATCATCAAATTCTTCCGATTAAACATGTCATTCATAGGTAATTTTTTGATTTCTTTTATCAACTGTTTTATGCATTTTTTTTTTTTTGTGTGGTTTATTCAGTCACATGTGATTTTGTTTGTTTTTTGTTGTTCTTTAGTAGGTCGTACTCGTAGAAGTGAACGTATATCCAAAAAAATTGGGTTGAGTAAATTTAAAAACACACCCAGTACTCCTGTTGTTATTGAAGATGTTGTTAATGGTAATGTATCCAGTTTTTGTGTATATATTATTTTTATATGATGTTTTTGTTTTATTTTTTCATGAATCTGTATACGTAGTTACATTTGTTTGTTCTATGTTTTTATTTTGCAGCTGAAGCACAATCACCTGTGACTGGAGCACAATCACCTGTGATTGAAGAACAATCACCTGTGATTGAAGAACAATCACCTACTCCTGTTGTTTTTGAAGATGTTGTTAATGGTAATTTATCCAGTTTTTGTGTATATATTATTTTTATATGATGTTTTTGTTTTTTTTTTTTCATGTATCTGTATATGTAGTTACATGTGTTTGTTCTATGTTTTTATTTTGCAGCTGAAGCACAATCACCTGTTTTTGAAGAACAATCACCTGTGATTGGAGCACAAGCACATGTGTTTGAAGAACAATCAACTGTTTTTGAAGAACAATCACCTGTGATTGGAGCACAAGCACATGTGTTTGAAGGTCCATCTTATGTTAATGACACTAGTGTTAGTGAATGTGAGAAAGAGAAGACAACGCAGGGTATGTCTAAGAAGTACACAAGAAGTAAGATTCTTGAAGAAATTAGAACTTCATCATTTCGTCGTTCTACAAGGAGTTCTGCTATTAACTCTGATGATTTATCAAGAGGGAAAGAGGTTGTTTGTAAAAGGAAATCAGTTTCTGTTGGTGGTGTTGATGATTCTGTTTTGGTAAAGGTTGCTAAACCGAAGAAATTTTTAGCTATTAGAACTCGCATGTCCCCACATAGTTTATTCATTGCATTGAAAAATTTAAGTTTAGAACATAAGCTTTGTTTAAAAGAAATGGGTTTTGGTGGTTTATACAAGATGCCATGTGATGGGCTTCCTGCACATATTGGTCATTTTGTTGTCGATAATTTTAATCCAAGTAGTATGACTTTGAAGATGAAGAATGGCGTAATTAATATAACCGAGGGAGCTGTTCATGAAATTCTTGGTATTCCTTGTGGTGGTTTGAACATTTGTGATTTAAATGAACTTCCTATGGAGGATCGACCTTTAATTAATCAATGGTTTTCTCAGTTTCTTTCTGGCAATAAAGTTCGTGCAACTGATATTTGCAAAGCTATTGTCAATTCTTCTGAAGCGGGAATTCTGTTTAAACTTAATTTTCTGGTCTTGTTTTCAAATACAACGGTTGGATGCCCTAGTTCCGGTTCCTGTGACGTTAAAGTTTTGAAGTTTTTTGACGAATCTGTTGATATTTCTTCTTTAAATTGGTGTCGTTATATTTTAGATTCTTTTGCTCATAGTAAATCTGGATGGCAGAAATATGGGAATGGTTTCTATGGTGGTCCACTTACTTTTCTTGTTGTAAGTTCTTTTCTTTTCTTTATCATTCTTATTATCTATTGTTTTATTGTTATGTTACTTAATAAATTTTTGGTTTTTATATATAGCTTTTGTATTTTGATTATGTGAAATTCCACTTGTATGACATACCTCGTGGGAGACCTGCAATTCAATCCTGGAGTATGGATAAAATGAAGGCTAGGCAAGATCTTGAAATGAAAGAAGGAGGGTTTGGGATTTGGGATTTGCAACCTGATTATAATCAGTTGATCATGAACGAAGATTTTGCTGTTGATGTTAGTTTTTTTACTTCTTCTTTTTATAAACATTCCCTGAAATGATTAATCACCGGTGATTTTATTAAAATTAAGTCACTACAATGATTAAATTGGTGTTTTATTATATAGTAATCACCGGTGATTTTATTATATAGTAACATTCTATAGTTAATCAGCGATGATTTTATTAAAATTAAGTTACTAAAATGATAAAACTGATGATTTTCTGTGTTTTTTGTTATTTTGATTTTTTTTTGCTTTTTTTTTTAGGATATGGTGCGTAAACTGCAGTCTAAATTTTCCGTTTTGTTGGATGATAAAGATGATATAATGTCATATCTACAAGAAGTTGTCCACAAATTTCCTCTTCATCCAAAAATATTGGATTTTAAAGAGTTGTTTAAGTCTGTTTTTGTTTGTGATGATGATGATATTGAAGATGCAGTTCAAGGAGGTGTTTAACCATTAGTTGTTCTTTGTTAAGTATCTTTTTTTATGTAGCTGATTTATGTTATTTGGATACTTTTTAGAATTCCTGGACAAGTTATGACCAATCTTTCAATATATTATATGTATGTGCTTTTTTATGTAGATCAACTCTTTTTTTTTGTGTATGTTTAAACATGTTTGGTAATCACATACTAAGGCATTAAACTAATAGTAGTCACAGGTGATTACTATAAAAAGAACAGAATTCTTCAAACACATTAAAATTGAAACACAAACAAACATATATTAAAATTCAACAAACACAAACAAACAGAAATCACATTTCCTCTTTATCTGTCTGAGATAAGAGGTTTACATACCAACAAACACATTAAAATTAAACACAAACAAACATAAGACAAACAAACAAACATATTGGCTTCATACGAGACAATCTTTTCATCTTAGACGTCGTATTTTTCCACATTGAACACCAATAGAAAACCAGAGTTTGTTTGTCGCAAGGTTTTTGTGAAGAGCAACATAGTCCCACATCGCAACCCATGTCTTTTTCTCCAATTGTTCCAATAACCATTGATAGTTACATGGCTAGTTGGAACATTCCTTCGTGGGTCGGGGTATGTTTGCATTCCGAATATCTTATTGGTATCATTGTTGAAAACAATTTCACAATATTCATATTCAGTAAGGTTATGTTCCCTTACAAAGTATGCTGGTATTGTCTGCAAAAAATGACATAGTTATTGTTTTTTATATAAACAACATATATTAAAGGTAAACCATGATATTATGAATATATAAAAACTATAGAATCACAGGTGATTACTATAGAATCACATGTGATTACTAAACATTTTTTGTGATGAATATATTATGAATATACATTACTTACCACTCTCCCCCTTGTGACTTTGGTGCGATCAAGTTTAATGGCAAAGCAATCATCTGGCATTTTTTTTGTTTTTTGTTTAGTGTACTCCTTTCTCTTCCATATACATCCTTTATATAGGCATATTATGAATATGAATGGTTGTTGTTTTCAATGCTATATGTGTAGTTTTTTCAAAATGTGTAATAAATGTAATAAATGTAATATATGTTTTCAAAATGTAATAAAGCAAAAGCTATAAATGCATTAATCTTTTTCAAATTTGTGTAGTCTTATCCTATATACATGTGTAGGAATCACATGTGATTACTTTATTTTGTTTTGTTACTGTTTTTCATTCACGCTTTTTGTGTAGTCTTATCCTATATACATGTGAAGGTATCACATGTAATTTTTTCAAAAGAAACTCCCAAACACCAGTTTAATCATTTTAGTGACTTAATTTGTAGAATCATACAGTATATAGAATCATAATGGGAAAAAAAGAATTCATTAAACATAGTTATATGTAAAAACTATAGACACACCATTCAAAGGCACATTATTAATAAAATCACCGGTGATTACGTTGAATGGAGAAGGTTTACGGGTTTTTACGATCAAGTTTAATGGCAAAGCATTCATCTGGCATTTTTTTGGTTTTTTGTTTAGTGTACTCCTTTCTATTCCATATGCATCCTTTATATAGGCAATATGATGGTTAAATATACCTCTTACTTTTTTCAATGTCTTCAATGCATTGAATGGTCATTCAATTTCTTTTCTGTGTTCTGCTTTTTGAATTGTAATGAGTATAAGCTAGGACTAGTCTTCAAATGCATTGAATTGTCATTTCTTTTTTCTCTTTTTCTGCATTTTTGCATTGAGTTGTAAATCAATATTTTGTGTGGTTATGCATTTCTGTCACATTTACCAAAACAAGAATATATTCTTTTTCACATTTACCAAGTATATATTCTCCAACCACTTGCAATAAAAGCCAAAATACAGAATTCATTAAACAAAATTTTATGTAAAAACTATAGAAACACCATTCTAAGGCACATTATTAATTAAATCACCGGTGATTACTAAACATTTGGAGACATTTTACATCAACATTCTTAAGGCACATTATTAATAACAATCACCGGTGATTATAAACATTAGGGTGACATTTTACATGTATATACTAAGGCACCAAATGTACTAAGGCAGTAATTGACAAATTAAGGTATTAAGGCACTAAATCACAGGTGATTTTCCTTTATACTTTGTTGACTACCAAATTTAAAAACCTTAAATGTATTAAGGTATTAAAGCACTAAATCACAGGTGATTTTCCTTAGGCTACATGTAGATATTGTTTTGGTTAAATGTTTTCAAAACTTACATGGTTAAAAATTATAGACAAAAACATATATTTTAATAAAATATAGACAGCTTATACGCATTGTTCTTTTCCTTACTCAGACTTCCAGACTTCCAGAGCGTAGAATTTACTATCTCTGGCACAGTTTCTTCTTGTTCGGAATCTGCAATTAAGATAAGATTATGACATATACCAGAGTACATACGCGAAAAGCACGTCACATATTGTTTTGCAAAATATCTAAAAGTTTTAGAATGACATTACGAGCTGCCAGTTGATATATTTTGTAAAAAGATTTGTTAAAAAAAAATCAAAGAATAAGAAAATCATCAAACCTCTTTGATAAATTCCAAGGCATCATTTTTAAGAATATGTTGTAATGTAATATATGCTATCCTTGACACGTCCTCTTCCGCCATCTTAATCTTCTGAAAAGTATTCGGAGACGTGATATTCAAGCAATCATATGATACAATTGATCTGAACCTTGGTATATGGACACAACCTTCATTTTTACTTGTATACACTGGGTATTTTTTTCCCCTCTTTTGTGCATCTTCGTTTAGAAGAGATTTCCACATTACATGGTGATTTGAACCTAAAAAGAATGAAGATATTTGCTTTATTAGTGTTTGTTACTGTTGTTTCTAAACACACGTAGGTGCTTAACCATACCGTTCTGGTTTGGATGATTCATCCCGATGATACCACTAGAGCTTTCAGCTTTGGGGCTTACTAGAACAGAAAGGGGGTTCTGTAGTTTGCCAGGTGTGAGTTGCTTAACCATACCGTTCTGGTTTGGATGATTCATCACGAAGATACCACTAGAACTTTCAGCTTTGGGGCTCACTAGAACAGAAAGGGGGTTCTGTAGTTTCCCAGATGTGAGTTGCTTATAGGTATTTTGAAATGCTTGGTCAATCACCAAAATGTTTTTTGGTATTACAGCCCTTGCACAATTCGCTGGTTGATCAAATGGGTCCTCGATCTGTAATCACCGATAGTAATAAAATTAGATCAACATATTTTATTTGACAGAGAAAAGTGTCTGCATGTCAACCCAACCCGACCCCGATAGAACTAGTTCCCTCTGAACCCATCTTGACCTGTTACTCAATCCGCCCATCCACATAAATAAGAGATAGAAGACGTACAAATAGAGCATATTTGGGAGGATAACCGATTTCTTCCCATTTTCCATTTTTTGTACTAATTTTTTGATGCTGACCCCTCACACTTATGCCGCAGAACTGAAAAACAACAAATAAACAGAGATTATAGCGATTTTTAAGAACATATAAACAAATTATAAGAAACTTACCTTTTCAAGAAATGAAATAAAAAGATCAGACAACGAGCTTGTGTTAGGTATTCTCGACATATTAGCTTTAAACTTGTCTATGTTGCTACTACAAATGTTTTCGATATTTTTCTCAGCAATAGCTCTCACACCTGTTTCACAAATTGTTGCCGTATTAGTTTTTCACAAAATTCATTTCATTTTCCAAACACATAAAAAACAAATACCTGTAAGATCATCAGCCATGTTCCCCGGGTAAACTTCACTAAGAGGGGGTAGAAGGGGAGGGTCACAAGTCTGAAAGAAACGAGATTATAAAACCAATACACGAAAACAAAAAATTGGAGACAGAATCGTAAACATATATGTGATAAACAGTAGAAATGGTAAGAATCACCTGAAAATGGAATATAACGAGTAAGGTAAGGGAAAACGAATTCAAAGTTCCGGTTTTAGGATCATTGATACTCTGCGCTTTTGCCCATTCTTTGACCTACATATATATCATTAATAATAAGCATATGATAATATGAAAACGTTCTTTTATATAATCACTTTATAGTCAGTAGAAACATACAATTAAGACTAAATCACGGAAACGTCCATCAATTTCGTTTATCCAATACAACATTCTTGCCTTCATTTGACTGCTTAAGTTGTTGAGAGAGATGTCGCATGAAATTTTGTACTTGTCGCTAACACATTTCACGATTGGCACTCTTGCATGGGAAATATAAGTAATCGCATTGAATCCGCCTGTCAATAGAGTCACAGGTGATTAAACCAACATTTTGAGGCTACATGTATAAATCGTTCATATAATCCCATGTGTCATTTTTGGTAGTTGTATTTGGCTTTTATATCTAAGATATTTCTTAAATAAACAAAATAATATGATTCTCTTTTCTTTTTTTCTTTTTTATAAACAAAATCACAGGTGATTACTAAATGTTTAATCATTTTAGTGATTTAAATTTTATTTGATATTATATAATATAAGTCATACCTATTCTTTTTAGAGCGTTTGTAACTTCTTCAAGTACATTTTTGTGGTATTTTTTTCCCGCGTAAGAAATGGAGATATCTAAATCTCCCCATCTCGTGAAGAGGTTAGACGCAAACGAACCAAATGGCTCAACTGTGGCACCTAATTTTAAACAATCGAAATTCAGAAGTTAGATAAAACGACTAAAGCTCGAAATTAACCAAATGACTCAACTGCATTATCATTATTTTCAAACGTTTTGAAGAATTTACCTTTAAAAACTTCCAGACTTTCAACTATGGCTCGAATATCACTCATAACATGGCATCGTTTTGTGCAATCATCCACTGTAGGATTGACTAGTTGAAGAACATCCCTCAGGGTAGTTTCCAATGAATAGTTGGAGTTCATATCTGACCGGTTTCTAATATTTAGTTTTGAGTTTCAAATATGAGCCCTAAAATTGGAGAGAAGGGGATATGTAAGGGGTTTTATATAAAGGCATATTAATTCCTCCGTTTCAAACATTTTAATCTTTATATAATTTTGTAACATTCTATAGTTAATGATCTGTTATTATATAGTAATCACCGGTGATTTTATTAAAATTAAGTCACTAAAATGATTAAAATGGGTAGTGTCTTAAAATTCACTTCGGCAACTCTCGACCCCTTTAATAATCTGGAATTTTTATGGCTTAATGTAAGTGATTATTAGCTTATTACTTTTTATTTAGTCATAATAAACAGTTACGACTTCATTGAAGACTACTCCTTTTTATAGCCAAAATTACCACTTACTTTCTTCAATGCATTGAAATGTCATTCAATTTTTCTCTGTTTGTGCATCTGAATTGTAATGAGTACAAGCTAGAAGTAGTCTTCAATGCATTGAATTGAAGACTACTAAGTCACAGGTGATTACTAAGTCACATTTTATCATATCCACACATACACAAATAAAGTAAAAATTACTAAAATAAGAACATCAAAATATTTAAAATATATCATACCCACACAGAGACAAATAAAATGTAAATCAGAACACCCAACCCATTTGAATAAACATCCTAGTCTTTCGTTCTACCGTGTAACATAGCCTTTTTGAGAATTTCATTCCTTTTAACAGCTGGTAGCTTGTTAAAATCATCAGCATGCTTTTGGATTTCAGATCTGAGTATATTAGTATTTGACAAAAGCAACTTTGTTGCAAATTTCCTTCTAAGTGCATGAAGCTGGGGCCTCTGTTTTGCTTCAGTATTGTTGATGCCACATTTCCATTTTTTTATTTCTTGCCCCATGTAATATTCCATATGTAGCATTGCAAATACTCCGCAATCTATGTTATTCTCTGTTGTTCTCCATCTCATCTCTGCTCTTTCAATTTCACAGCCATTCATCTTGATAAGGCTTTTGTGGTTTATCGTATCAAGATATTGTGTAAAGAGTGTTTTCTGTAAATCAAGAAAAGAAAAAAAAAAAAACAATATAAAACTTAAATTAAAAACCTAAAAATTTACATGATATAAAGAAAGGAAAAAATATATATAGTAATATCTAATGTTATCCTATAGAATCACAGGTGATTATTAAACATTGTGGTGATTCTATATTTTTTACATTAAGAACTGTTTAAATAATAAAAAAAAAATAATACAATCACAGGTGATATTTTTACTTACAATTTTTGAAGGGATTGTGCCATATCTATCCATTTCACCATTCTTGCTATTGTCAATTAGTAGAATCTTTGGATGGTTTAAGTTGAAAACAATAAGAAAAAAATGTTTTGACATATTAATGGGGAAGAATACCTGTCAAAAATAATTCAAATATTAAAACAAACATATTAAAAATGAAAAAATAAAGAATTATTCATAAATAAATAAAAAAATATATGTACCAAGTCGATGTCCTTTAACGTCAGAAGCTTCTTATCATTGTTCATATTTCGTTTCAAAGTTTCAATGAACTCTTCAATTTTTTGTTCTTCCGTAAGGTGCGTGTCAGGTAAAACTTTTGGGTCCTGGACAACAACAAAGATGAATTTAAAACAAATTACTTTAAAAACATGATGATATAAAACTAAATAACATTTAATAAGATGAATTTTAAAAATTCAAATTAAAAACTTACAAAAGGGATTGTCTTAAAGAAATACCGACGTAATGATACGTCACTTTTACGTTTTTCTTCATCATTTAGCATAGCAGCCCAACAATCAACGACAACAACATCAATCCATTGCCCAACAGTTAACGTTTCTATTTGCATATACATTGCCTGACTTTGATCATCTTCAGAATTAAAAACCATTGCGCTGAAAGAAATAAAATATATGTTATTCAAAAAGTAATATCAAATCACATCTAATAAATAAACATAAAAATAAATAAAAAACAATTATAACTTTTTTTACTTACATACTATCCGCAGTCATAGAAAAAAGCGCATCAGAAATTTTCCTCTCTAAGCCTGTAAGTCTTTCTCCGACATCCGTCTTACGATTATGATATGGTGATTTTTCATAATGAGTTAGATGAGTGATACGTTTTTTTTCTGGTTCAAAAGGGGTAATGAATGAAGGATCATCGTTTTCCACAACTATTTTTTCCCCTTTATGAACCGTTTTTTGTAACTCATCTGCATTTGGCTCACCTTCTTCAACTTTTTGTTCCTTTTCCTTCACATCAACCCTTTTTTGTAATTCATCGGCATTTGGCTCACCCGTTCTTGACCCACCCGCTTCAACTTTCTGTCGTTTTTCATTCACATCAACAGATTTTTTACCATCTTCTTTTTCAGCTTCCTTTCTCTTCATACCAACAGAAACTTGCAATACCTCTTTTTCTTTCGGGTTTAAAGTTGTTGTATCAACAGGAGACTGTTTTACTTCCAATTTTTCTATTTCAGCTTCCTTTCTCTTCATACCAACAGAAACTTGCAATACCTCTTTTTCTTTCGTATTTAAAGTTGTTGTATCAACAGGAGACTGTTTTACTTCCAATTTTTCTACACCAATGTCTTGTTTAATGGTAGTTATTGTTTCTACACCAATGTCTTGAGTCATACCAAGAGAGAAACTAGGATACGAGGGTTTTATGGTATCAACTTTTCCTGGAACAAGTTGTTTGAACAAAACAAATTAGATAAAATGTTTTTTCTTTTTTATTTTTTTTCAAATCACAGGTGATTTAGTTAAAACTTATTAATAAAATTAGAGGTGATAAAATGTACCTTTTTTCAAGTCTTTCTCCACCTTTTCAACTTCAGCTGAATTTTCACCATCAACATTCAGTGATTTAGAAGAATCCTTTACCTTTTCACCAACAGCTAAACAATATAATAAAATAAAAAAGATTAAGATAAAAGTGTTTTAAGAGAAAAACTTTTTATAAATAAAGTCATTGGTGATTACTCTTTGCTTCTCCTTTTTTTTGTTGTTCATCAACTTGACGGTCAATTGTTTGTTGGACACCTGGCTCGTTCAGTAACTGGGTATCGATATTTGCCCATACAACATCTCCATCTTTTGAAAATCCAGCAACAGCTAAACAATATAATAAAATAAAAAAGATTTTAGATAAATGTGTTTTAAGAGAAAAATTTTATAAATGAAATCACAGGTGATTTACTCTTAGGTTTTGTATTCTCTTTATGTTCTTCAACTTTACGGTCGACTTCGTTCACAAATTGGGTATCTATTGAAGAATCTATTTTCAAGTCTTTGTTCGCCAATTCAAGTTCAACTGGTTTTTCAGCATCAACATTCAACGAGACCTTTTCACCATCAACAGCTAAACAATATAATAAAATAAAAAAAAGATTTTAGATAAATGTGTTTTAAGAGAAAAATTTTATAAATGAAATCACAGGTGATTTACTCTTAGGTTTTGTATTCTCTTTATGTTCTTCAATTGTACGGTCGACTTCCTTCACAAATTGGGTATTTATTGAAGAATCTATTTTCAAGCCTTTGTCCGCCTCTTCAACTTCAACTGGTTTTTCAGCCTCAACATTCAACGAGACCTTTTCACCATCGACAGCTAAACAATATAATAAAATAAAAAAGATTTAGATAAATGTGTTTTAAGAGAAAAATTATATAAATGAAATCACAGGTGATTTACTCTTAGGTTTTGTATTCTTTTTATGTTCTTCAATTGTACGGTCGACTTCCTTCACAAATTGGGTATTTATTGAAGAATCTATTTTCAAGCCTTTGTCCGCCTCTTCAACTTCAATTGGTTTTTCAGCCTCAACATTCTTTTCATCAACAGCTAAACAATATAATAAAATAAAAAAGATTTAGATAAAAATTTTTTAATTTATTTTTTTCTCCAAAAAAACACAGGTGATTCACATTAATGAATTTTAATAAAATGTACCTATTTTCAAGTCTTTGTCCGCCTCTTCAACTTCATCTGGTTCTTCAGCATCAACATTCAGTGATTCAAAAGAATCCTTTACGTTTTCACCATCATCAACAATATTAAGATGATCATAATTTGTTAACGGGAGTGTATATTCAATATTCTGAGATGATGATAAATCAACTGCAACTTTTTTATTCTTCACATATTCATTTTGTTGAACTTCTTCACTGAGATTACTTGGACCACAACCGTCAACGAGAATAGATTGAAATTTGGCTTTTTGAAGATTTATATCTTCGTTGTGTGGGTACATTTTTGAAGCTTCCTCTAAAAGAGATGTTATGTCGTCTTTTATTTCTTTTAGAAATGATAACTTTCTCTCTAGTTTTCCAACAAAATACTGCAAAAAATATTGTAAATAGTTATAATACAGATTTGTACAAATAACACAATTTAATCAGTTCTTAAGCCCAAAATAATAACATCATTCAAATAACACTTATTCTGTTCAATAATGGAGTAATTACTCACACAATCACATGTGATTTCATATAAAAATTACCTCAGAAGCAAATTCCTTGTTTTGTAAAGCTTCTCCAAATGGAGGTTCCACGTCTCCTCTGCCAAAACCGCCTTGAAGGATTTCTGCGTCTTGTCTATCACTCATTTTTTGTGAATCCCAACCGAGAATAGCAGGACGTGTTCGTGCAACATTTAATTTGCTACACTTTATTGAATCCAAGTACAAAAGCTGGTTTTATACAAATACATGAAAAACATATGTTAAAAATATACTCATTTGTCAAGAGAAAAAAATACATGAAAAGCATGTAATTGAAGCTCAATCACCTGTGATCGAAAGACAATCACCTGTGACTGAATTAAAATTTCATAATTATGACACTACTTCTAATGAGTTATTGTAAAAATAAACTTACAGTGAGGACTGATAGAGGTCCAACAAAAAAACTTGCCACAACTTTTTTCCAATCCTTTTTGCATTCTCGCAAAGCATTCATTACTAAGCTGCACCAGTTTATGTTTTTGATATCCACACCCTCTGTTATGTAGTCCAGAATTTTCAGCAAACATGAACCTGAGGGATGGCATTGAACCATCGTGTTCATGAACAAAACTAAGAAGTTTAACTTAAAAGTTATTCCTCCTTCTCGAGAATGTGTAATTTTAGCTAACACTTCTCGTGGCCTTATCTTCGCCCCAACCTCAAACTGTTTGTGCCATTCAACAATATACGGATCTTCTTTTGAAACAGGGTCCAACTCCTCCAATTCCCTTCCTCCATTGGGAATACCAAGCATGTCGTGTATTAACTCAGATGTAATGTTAATGACATGACTCCCAACAGTTAATGTCATTTTTGATGGGTTGAAGTTATTTGCTACATACATTCCTAGTTTTCCCGGTATGCTATCTAAAGTCATGGCAATTAAGTCCCCAAACCCCATATCAACTAAATCTGACTTTTGATCTGTACTTAAATCCTTGATTGCAGTATACAGGGACTTAGGTGACATTCTAGTCCTAAGTGATTGAAACTGAAAGCTTAAAGTCTTAACCGGTTGGGACACTCTTTGACTAACTTTTTCTTTTTCTGACAACTGTTCTTCATTTACAGTTTCTAATTTCAGCTTTGCACTTTTCTTGCATAATTCTTGACTCTCTTCCATTATATCTTGAGAAAATCGCTTTGCACCACGGTAGATCTTCTTCTTCCTTGGTTTCTTTTTCCCTTCCTCGCTGTCTTGTTTTTTTCTTTTTTTTAGAACCTTCTTGACAGGAGATGTTTTTTCCTTTCCGATGTAGCTGGCCAGTGTTTGATCATTACTATAATTTAGTAATTGACCTACGTTACACAAATTAAAAAATTAGTTAAGCTATATTTAATTAGTGAACATATTTATCAAATTTTTGTCATGTGTTAAGCTATATGTAAAACAAGTAATACCTGAACTTGTCCCTTCGTTTTTCAGAAGATTATCTTCTTCACTTGATGATTCATCTTCTTCGTTGTCTAAATAAGAATAATAAATAACAATAGTTATAACTACTTTAATTGTTTCATATAAACAAACAAATTTTTAAACAGACTAATGTTACATTACTAAACATTATTAAACATTTGTTAATTTAAAAACTATAGAATCACAGGTGATTACTAAACATTTTTGGTGACATTTTACATGAACATACTAAGGAAGTAAATTAATAAATTCACAGGTGATTACTAAACATTTTAGTGACGTTTTACATCATTCTTATAACACTATTTTTGTTAAATAATGGTGTAACTACACTCACAATCACAGGTGATTTCATATAAACAAACAATTTTCTAAAACAGAAATATTCCTGAATTACTTTTATGTTTTCTAGAAGTATACGTTCTTCCACAATGCTTATCCACTGATGAACAAACATCTGTAAATAAATAAAAAAATAAATAAAAAATTATAAGTAGTGATTAAATATAATTTTACAAAAAAAATAAAATAATAAATAAATAAATATCATATTACCTTTAACTATGTCATTAACATAATTTTCCTCCGTCGTTCCACCAGTTATATCTGAAATGAATAATATATATAACATAAAAAAACTTAAAAAAAAAAAACAAAAAAAAAAAAAAACGATTATAAACAAAACCTAAAACCCCTACTTGTCAATTTTTTTTGTTTTCGAACTGTGTTTCGGTCAAAAACAACAATCGCATTATCATTGTTTGATTTTGGCGATGATTTATCGGGTGACTCCATTGAAATTTCAAAGGAATTCGATAAACGTAAAACAAGGGTTTGTGGGAGGGAAAGGGTTTGTTTGTTTTTGGTAAGAAAGTTTAAATGTCAAAATGGCACAAACCGTAAATTATGAAGGAAGGAAAGAAATAAACCGTCAATTAGTTTTTTCTATTTTTTTTTTTGCAAATATGACCCTCAAGTTTTTTTTCTTAAGAATTTGAGCAATTTCTTTTTTGTGGATATGATTGAAATTTTTATAATGTCTATGTAGTGAAAATCACATGTGATTTTCATGTGATTTGAACATCAAGTATTAAAAAGGTAATATCACATATGATTTAATTTAGCCCACAAATAGTTATTTGTTAAACAACAAAATATGTTGTATCATGTGTAGTTGCTACAACCATGTGTAAACCATGTCTAGGTAGTCAAAATCACATGTGATTTTTATGTGATTTAACAACGTTAAACCTTTTCTAAACCATGTGTAGTCGCTCAAACACCATGACTTGAAACACATTAAAATTCAAACACAAACAAACATATATTAAAATTCAACAAACATATATTAAAATTCAACAAACAGAAACAAACAGAAATCACATTTCCTCTTTATATTTCTCAGATAAAGAGGTTTACATACCAACAAACACCTTAAAATTCAACACAAACAAACATATTCGCTTCAAACGAGACAATCTAGAAACCTAGAAAACAGTAGGAAGTGGCTTCAAACGAGACAATCTAAAGTTTTAAGCTTGGGGGAGAATTTGAACATTGAAAATCAACTGGTCACTATTAGTAAGTGGCTTAATCGACTTTGTGAATTGACAGACAGAACCATAATCAATCCCATGCTTGCGCATAAATGCCTTCCAATCTCCATTAATCACCATATGGTTGGTAGGTCCAGGCGTCCTTTTGTCAAGATAGTTTGTTAAGTCGAACCACGTACCATATGGGTCATCTTCTGTGAAGATGACATAGCATACATCAAAATCCAAGAGGTTGTTATCCTTTACAAATTTTGATGGTATGGTCTGCAAAAGGTAATATAATTATGACATTTACATTAGCAAAGTTTATAACAAGGTTATGCATACTTACCAGTTTGTTGCTCTCGATTTTTTTCTTTGTTAGCGTAATAACAAAGCTATCTATCACAACCGGCTGGACAGTTCTTCGCGTAACAACAAAGTTGAATTCGCTCTCACTGCTCGAATCGCTTGAAATGTCTATCACAACTTGCTTACTGCTAGACATTTTTTTTTAAAGTTAGACTGTAAATTGTGTTTTTGGTAGAAAACTGCATGGAAGACTACTCCTTTATATAGCCAAAAATACCTCTTACTTTTTTTCAATTTCTTCAATACATTGAATGGTCATTTCAATTTCTCTTTTTTCTGCATTTTGCATTGAGTTGTAAATCAATGTTTTTGATGGATGGATGGATGGATGGATGAATTCATATATGTTTTCAATGCTTTTTTATTCTTTTTTATGGTTCTCCGTTTCTTTCACATTTACCAAAACAAGAATATATTCTTTTTCACATTTACCAAGTATATATTCTCCAACCACTTGCAATAAAATCCAAAATACAGAATTCATTAAACAAAATTATATGTAAAAACTATAGAAACACCATTCTAAGGCACATTATTAATAAAATCACCGGTGATTACTAAACATTTGTAGACATTTTACATCAACATTCTTAAGGCACATTATTAATAAAAATCACCGGTGATTACTAAACATTTGGGGGACATTTTACATCTACATACTAAGGCACCAAATGTACTAAGTAAGTAATTGAAAAATTAAGGTATTAAGGCACTAAATCACAGGTGATTTTCCTTTTATAATTTGTTGACTACAAAATTAATATACACAACGAATAAAAATATAAAATAATACAAACTTGATGCAAGCCAAAGATTTTAATATAAGAGATTGATTCTAAACACTACTCGAGTAATTCGAGTTCAATATTAATAAAGGTGATTTCAAATCTGTTTTTCAAGTCAATCTCTAGTAGTTTACGTGTTAGTAGTGTGGGACGTATCTTTGGTTACACTTCTAATTGCAAACTAGTACAAGCCCAAAACTTGGAAACTTACAAATAATTACGTGTTGTATAAATTTTGTATATGTTTTTCAATGCTTTTTTTTTCTGCTTTTGTCCTTCTATGGTGTCACATTTACAAAAACTAGAATATATTCTCCAACCACTTTCAATAAAAGCCAAAATAGATAATGCATAAAACAAAATTATATGTAAAAACTACAGAATCACATGTGATTTTACTTTATAATTTGTTATTTAGTTATTGTTCAAAGAAAATACACCAAACCGATTATATTCTAAAACAAAATATTTTGTCATCCAATAATATAAAATCAAAGGTCATTTCAAATAATATTCAACTAGTGAAGTAACATATTAATTTTGCTTACAAAAATAAATTGGATGTGTGTAAATACAATAACTCAAAACATGGTTTAAATAAACTTTGCTAGTCATAAATCATATAGCATACATACTAATGAGATGCATTAAACAAAATTATAGAATCACCGGTGATTTCTACTTGTTCCCAAGTCACAGATAACATACATAACGGTCACTTTATTAAAAACTAAAGATAGACGGGAAGAGCAGATAACATGACACAACAACAACACAATTACAAACTACCATGACTTCAAAACTAAGAGAACAGTATTTTGCCAATTTCAATGTTTAAGCTTGGTTGATCTCTTTAACTTTGAAAATCAAATAGTCAGTAGTAGAAAGTGGCTGAATGAACTTCGTGAATTGACAGACAGAACCATAATTAAGACCATGTTTCCTCATGAATTTCTTCCATTCTCCGCTCATCACCATATGGTTGGTAGGTCCAGGCGTCCTTTTGTCAAGATAGTTGGTCAACCTGAAATACACACCATCTAGTTCATCTTCTGGGAAGAAGACATAGCACTCATCAAAACGCAAGATGTTGTTATCCCTAACAAATTTTGCTGGTATGGTCTGCAAAAGGTAATATCATTATGACAGTTACATTAGCAAAGTTTTCTAACAAGGTTATGCATACTTACCAGTTTGTTGCTATTGATTCTGTTCTTTGTAAGCGTAATAACAAAGCTGTCTTCGCTGCTAGTATCGCTTGTTAGGTCTATCACCACCGGCTGGGGTTTGGGGTCAGGGTATGTAAGTCTAAGGGTGCTTGGGCATGGGATATCACTATCACTGCGAGACATTGTTTTGAAAGTTAGTTTGTAAAACTGTAAATTGTGTTTTGGTATACAACTTCATTGAAGACTAATCCTTTTTATAGGCAAAATTAGCTCTTACTTTTTCAACTTTCTTCAATGCATTGAAATGTCATTCAATGCATTTAATTGTAATGAGTACAAGCTAGAAGTAGTCTTCAATGCATTTAATTGTCATTTATTTTCTCTCTGTGTTTCTGCATTTGATTTTACATGAATCTGTCTTTTTTGCATTGAATTGTAAAGTAATATTTGATGGATGTATGGATTAATGGTTGTATAAATTTGTATATGTTTTTTAATGCTTTTTTTGCTTTTGTGCTTCTTCTTTGGTTTCACATTTACCAAAACTAGATTATATTCTCCAACCACTTTCAATAAAAGCCAAAATACATAATGCATAAAACAAAATTATATGTAAAAATTATATAATCACAGGTGATTTTCCTTTATAATTTGTTATTTATGGATATGTAAACAAACCGAAAATACACCAAACCGAAAATATTCTCACACAAAATATTTTGTCATCCAATAATATAAAATCAAAGGTCATTTCAAATAATATTCAATTAGTAAAGTAACATATTAAGTTTGCTTACAAAAATAAATTGTTAAAAGTAACATTTTTGATTATATGTTATCACAAGTGATTTGTTCAGGTACCGACATTCGAAGTTTCATAATCCGATTCTTCATCACGCAATACATAATCAACTTCATTTGCAGCGGCATTTGATGTAGTAGTTTTCTGTCTCTTTCTTTGGTTTGACAAAGTATCATAAGTATCATAATCTGATTCTTCTTCACTTACATCTTTATATGCTTGTCTCGCAACTTTTTTTCCTCTAGTCTGTCTTTGTGCAGTTGGTTGGACATTCTGTTGTTGAAGTTGTTCTTTTTCGGATTGGTTTGCAGCATTGATTTCTGTTGTTGTTGTTCCAGTATTTAGAAGCTGTTGAAGTTGTTGTTGTTGTTGATGAGTTGGATGTGGAAGTTTCTGTAGATTTACAAGCTCTATTTGAAGTCCTTTACATGTTCTTCTGTCGTGAGTATTAACAATTAATCCACAAGCTCCACACGTTCGATATGGTCTTTCATTTGCACCGTACCCTTGCATCCTTGAGTTACTTCCGCTTCCTTTGTTTTTTATACCTTTTGGATTATGGATCAAAAGTTGGTCTGGTTTTTTGACTCCAAGAATATCTTCCATCATTTCGGTTTTGTTCTTTTCTGGGACATCTTTTTCAACTTCAATCTTGAGATTTTTTAGCTTTTCAACAAAGTAAGCTAGCTTTTCTTCATCATTTCGTAAAACAGCTATGCAACTTTCTACACTGCGGCATGCTTCATTCGCTAGTTTCTGGCATTTTTCGGTTAAATTACCTTCATATCTATGCGTTTTGTTCCTAACACTAGGTGGAATTAAGTCTCTTTTCCAACGTCTTGTTATATACTTTTCTGGTATTTCGTCTATGCCACATGATTGTAAAACACAGAATATATGTCTACAGAGTATTCCACAACGTAAGTTTCATCCGCTATGTTATGTTTGACCTGTAATATAAAATCTATTATGATCACAGGTGATTACTATAAAATAACATCAACATACTAAGATTAGTATAAAATAAAAGTTGATGTTTAGTAATCACATACTAAGGCACTAAACTAATAAAATCACAGGTGATTACTATCAAATAAGATCAACATACTAAGATTTACTATAAAATAAAAGGTGATGTTTAGTAATCACATACCTTAAATGTTGCTTCTTTTTTAACTTGAAGTTGAATTTCCGTTGCGCCTATCTCAGAAAACGGGTCAACATCCTTTCGTTCCTGGTTTTTTCCTTTTCCTTTTGTTTTAGCTCTATAATTTTGTTGTTTGTCTTTTGTTCTTTCTCTAATCATCATAATCTCACAACCTTCTTCTGTAGTGATTGAAATTTGGGAGCACAACCAAAGAGAATTATCAATTTCTTCTTGTACCAAAAAAAATATTTCTTTTGTGTAAATATTTCTTGCATGGTCCTCGATTGGCCATCTTGTTATCAATTTTGGTGTTTTGCTCAATGTTTGATGATCTAAAATTTCTTTTTCATGTCTCTGCTTCTCCATTGCAGATTCAAAGAGATTCATAAAATTGATGAGTGTTGATCCATAACTTGTGAAGTGATTAAAGAAGGAATTCTCACTTTCTGATCGTGATGTTGTTCTCATTAAACCGCACATTTCATATTCAATGAAGTAAGCGGGAATCCAAGTTGATCTTATCTCAAACAATTTTGCCAGCCAAACGTTGTCTTCAAGATTAAATTCTTGCAATAAAGAAATCCATTTTTGTTCAAAAACTTCAGGTTTATGATATCTGTTCCATATCAGTTGATGGAGTCTCGGTCTGAAATCAGTGTGGTCGATTATGTTTCTATCAATCTGTAGTAAATTAAATAAGTTATTGAACATATCAGTTTTATATATGAATAAAAACAAGAATAAAGTTCTAAAATCACCGGTGATTACTAAACATTTGGTGGCATTTTATATCAACATTTTAAGGCACATTATTAACAAAATCACCGGTGATTAATAAACATATGGTTACATTTTACATCTACATAGTAAGGCACCAAATGTACTAAGGCACTAATTCACAAATTAAGGTATTAAGGCACTAAATCACAGGTGATTTTTATTTATACTTTGTTAACTACAAAATTTTTAAGAACCTTAAATGTATTAAGGTATTAAGGCACTAAATCACATGTGATTTACCTTTATAATTTGTTGAATATAAAATTTAATAAAATTCTAATAACATGTAAACACAAAAATAATTTTTTTTTTTTGTACCTTAACTGTGAATTTTGTGACGATATGCCACATGCAAAGTCGATGCTTTGTTTCTGGAAAAACAGTTGCAATTGCTCTTTTCATTGCAGGATCTTGATCGGTTAATATTATTCTTGGTTGCTTCTTGAAGGCGTCTAAGAATGCCTTTAGCAGCCAAATGTATGTTTCTGTAGTTTCATTTCTCAGCATACCAGCACCAATTGTAACACACTTTTTGTGATTATCGATCGCAGTGAATGGAACAAATATCATACTGTACCTATAAATCATTAAAATCACATGTGATTATCAAATTTACAATTTCTTTAAAAAAAAAAAAAAGATCTAAGTTATAATATACCTGTTGGTACAATAAGTTGCGTCAAAAGAAATTATATCACCAAATTATTTGTAGTTTGCTTTTGCTGTTTCATCTGCCCAAAAGAAACATTCTAACTCGCTGTTTTTTATATCACAGGAGAAGCTGAAGTCTTTCACATATTCTTCTCTGTTTGTGAGTTTGGTGACAAGCATTTGAGCATCACTTTCTCCAATAAAAACATTCAAATCCCTTTTGAAGTTTTTGAAATCAGTTTTCGTCCCACTCACATGTGAATAACCCCCTTTTGTATTACAATATAAATTGTAAGAAACTGTTGCCCCATAATTTGAGTCTGCCATTTGTTTCATAAACATCAATTCTGGCATACCTAATTTTCTATTTTCCTTAGAAAGATGCCTATACTCTATAGGGTTCAACGGGTGGTTGTGTTCTTCAACAAAGAGGTGCAGCTTATATGTGCTAGTACAATCTACAAGTTTAATCATGATATGAGCATTGCATCCTGTTACCTGGAAAGTCGATTTTCTTTTAAGCTTCCCACTATTTGCTGGATCCAACGTGTTGATATTTATACTTGGAGGATCACCATGTTTGTTGCAACGAATATACTTGGTCTTAATCATTCCACTTTTTGTTTTTTTTGATGATGATAATTTTATATCAAATCCCGACTTTATTGCATACTCTTTATAAATTCTGAAACTCTCTTCAAATGATCCATAAATTTTTCCCCTAATTGGTTTGTCGTCATCTTTAACATAAGGTAACCAATATCGAGAACCACCAGGAGTCTCTATGTTGTTGTTATCATTTGAATATGCTGTTGGAGTGCTGTAGTGTGAACCTGTAAAGTCAAAGGTAATTTACATCAACATACTAATCCATATTATTAACAAAATCACCGGTGATTATTAATCATTTGGTGGCATTTTACATTAACAATCTAAGGCACATTATTAATAAAATCACCGGTGATTTCTACTTGTACCCAAGTCACTGAAGAACCTAAACAACTTTTAGTTGGTTCAACTGTTAACAACAACGTTAAACCTTTTTATAAACCATATGTAGTTGCTACAACTGATTAAAATATTGCTCAAACACCCATCAAATGTTTTTTTGTTCAAAGAAGTACAACAACAGTCACTTTATTAAACAAAATTATATGTAATCACCGGTGATTACTAAACATATATGTTTAAACATTCTAAACAAAATTTACATCCACATACTAAACAAAATTATATGTAATCACCGGTGATTACTAAACATATATTTTTAAACATACTAAACTAAATTAATACATGTTTACTTACTTTCCAGTATCTGGTTATTGATGTTGTTTTCATTGTCATTATTTTCCAAATTATTGTTGGTTGTTGAATCCCCTTTTTCTTCAATAGTTTCTTCTGAAATTAGCGTCATTATCTGCAATTAAAAAAAAAATCAGATCTAAGAATCGATTATTAAAATATCCTTCAATCGATTGTTAAAAAAAAATCGGATCTAAGAATCGATTGTCAAACCTTCAATTGATTGTTAAAATTCGGATTACAATTGATTGTTAAAATTCGGTTTTAAAAATTGATCGAGATTCAATGACGGTATACTTTTTGTTTCTTTGTTCTTAAGCGCGTGGAGTTAGAAAAAATAAAAAGGTAAAAAGACTAAAATGCCCCTCCATGTGTTTGATGTATTAATGAATTTGTGTGGCTATAAATGTGATCCCTGGATCTCTAGCAAAAAAAGGATCTCAATTGAACCCTCCCCTATATATATATATATATATATATATATATATATATATATATATATACCCACCAATCTCATCATGCAATGGACATGTGCTTGTAAATTACCCATAATGAGAGAGGCTCGAATCTAAGACCTCCCACAGATATACAACATGCTATAGACGCTTGGAAAAGCCCTAATGGTCTTTATATATATATATATATATTATTCCATACTAACATTATGAATGGCAACAACATCTATAGTTGGATTGTTTGTGGACTAAGACCACTCCCATCCGTAACACCAATAACACCATTTTTCGTTGCCACGTCACCATAACACCAACTTAACATAACACCACTAAACACCCCCATTCATAACACCAAAAACTGGGACCCACCACCTTTTCTTTTTTCATTTTCTTTCTTTTTCTCATATTATTTTTAAAACATTATTAATAAAAATAAACTTAGATTAATATTAAAAAAAAAAACAATACATAGAAATAAACTTAACACGATTACATTAAAATTTTAAAAACCGAAATTAAAACATACATAAATTAAAACATACATAATAATAGAAATCATTCTCTAAAGCGATAGTCATCAGGAAGCGTAGCAACGTGTTCAACGAGATCGCTTCGAAGAGCATGGTGTACATCACGATCTCGTATCTCTTTCGTTACTCGGATTTGTAGTTGGCACCTTTCGTGACTAGTTCGTTGATCTCGTGGTATTGGAGTATAGTATTCCTCGCAGTCACTGATATTAAATTGATTGTCTTCGATGATCATATTATGCAATATGATGCAAGTATACATGACTCGTTTTAGCTTGTTTACCTCGTAGTATCTTGCGGCATTTTTTAACACCCAAAATCGGCCTTGTAGCACGCCAAATGCCCTTTCAACATCCTTTCTTGCAGCTTCCTGAAATTTTTTGAACTTCTTTCGCTTTTCGTCTGGTGGATGAGAAAATGATTTCACAAATGTTGCCCACTCTGGATAGATTCCGTCTGCGAGGTAATAACCTTTTTCATACGGAGTGTTGTTTACCACGAAATGAGAAGGTGGAGCGGTGTCGTGGATGAGTTCCGTAAATAGAGGCGAGGCATTCAAAACATTGATGTCGTTATTAGAGCCCGCGACACCAAAATAAGCATGCCAAATCCACAAATCATACGAGGCAACCCCTTCAAGCATTACGGTTGGGTGGCCATGATCACCTCGTGTGTATTGGCCCTTCCATGCAATTGGACATTTCTCCCATGCCCAATGCATACAATCAATACTCCCAAGCATCCCAGGTAACCCATGTTTTTCTTCATGCTTGGCATAAATACGTTGAATGTCCTCTTGTGTTGGCTTTCTTAAGTAAACGTTAGTATATAAATCCAAAACACATTTACAAAAATTATCTAAAGCCTCCATTGATGTACTTTCCGCCATGTGTAGATATTCATCAAATGCATCGGAAGTGATTCCGTATGCTAAAACACGCATGGCGGAAGAACATTTTTGTATAGCGGTAAAACTAGGTCTGGCCGCAGCATCAAGTCGGGATGTAAAATAGCTAAAGTGACTAGGAAGTGGAAGTTGAGGATAGTTAAGAATACCGTTGACTATTCGAAGAAATAGCGGCTTACTCATCCGGTATCTTCGTCTGAATTGCTCCGGTGTGAAAACGCAATCTTCTATGAAATAGTCTGCCATAAGGCGTTCGTTTGCCCCAACTCGATCTCTTCTTATAAATCTTTTTTTAGCCCGAGGGTTTGAGGATTCGATGGCTTCCTCCGCTTCCTCTTGATCGTAAAAAGCCTTTCCGGCAATCTTCGCCATCAACATAATTGTTTCATCGTCGGAAGAGTCGGAATCGGTCAAATTCATTTTGAACGTTCTTGACGACATATTTGTGGATTAGAGAGAAAGAATATGAGTTGGTGTGGGTAAAATGGTGTTATTGGTTGGGTATTTATAGGAAAAAAAAAAAAAAAAAAAAAAAAAAAAAAAAAATTTAATTTTGAAAATATATCCGTTGGATTCAAATTCAAACGGTCAAAATTTTTTTTTTTTTTTTTTTATTAATACTCGATTTTACTGATAAAAAAAAAAAAAAAAAAAAAAAAAAAATTGGAAACGCGCGTTGCTGGGAGAACACCACCGCCGGAACGCCGTCGGCCCAGCCGTAAACGGCGTTCTCGGCGGTGGAAACGCCGTGGCGATGGAGCGGCTGTGAGCGGTCTAATTTTAGTCTACAAAACACCCCTAAATTTCACCATTTTTAAACTATTAAACTACATTTTCGTTGTCATCTCAGTATTCTATTATACAAGTTGGTATTTCGCTTTAGTGATCGAATTTTTGTAAAAGTGGTTGAATCGTCATTTCCCTACTTAAAAAGTGTGGGTGAGAAAAATAGAGGCAGACTAACAACATGAAATAAATAGAAAAGAGAGAGTAAAGCAAAAGGTAAAGGAAATGACTTCATGTCCTCACATGTCATGCACATATCACACTCTAACGACACTAACTAACGAACATCCATTAAAAGGACCATTAGTGAAGCGAGGGTGTTAAAAAAGGATGACCAGTGTAATTTAAGTTTGCAAAGGACTTTGTGTGAAATTTTGAACAAACATAAAGGAACATAAAGGATGATCAGTGCAATTTTCTGAAGCTTTTACATAATATGTATTTTATGGATAAATGAACCATCTATGTAATTTTCTCAAGCTCTTACAAGTATGTATTATATGGATAAATGTGTTAATTTTTATTACTTTTTATGACAATAATTTTGTATTCGTAAAGACATTCAAGAAGTAGTCTAAAGAAAGCAATTTTGAAACGTGACGAGGATAATATGTATGGAGTTGGAGAAAACGTATGACTTTGAATCTTGTTTTGGCAAGGTCTAATTTTGTAACTTGTTATAATAATCTCTAATCTTCAATCTCTAATAAGACTTGAAAGCAAATTTGTTACATCAAACAAAGAAAAAAAAACATAAGATAAAAAATTCATAACATATGTTGTATATTTTGTTAAACAGGTCCTTGGTCTAGCAGTTTCGTTGTAGTTTCAACCTCTAGTTTTGAGTTTTGACATTTTTGTAAACATTTATGGTGTGTGTAGTGTAAATGTGTAATGAGAAAAAACCAAATCGTAAATCGAAAAACCGAAAAAAAAAATTAATAAGAAAAACTACCTTAAACTTAAAACTGATGAACTTTCGAAAAAAACCAAAAAAAGCGAATCAGAAAATCAAACTAAACGGGACCATTATATTCATTTTAATTTTTGAATATGTTTATTTTGTTTAATATTTCAAATTTTGTTCATTTATTTCTTTTTGTTGTTCAAGTTATCTTAACTAATTGCTCCCCTAATATACTAATCCTTAAAGTTGTACGTTTTATCTTAAATTTTTGCTACACAATTCTCACTAAGTTCAAAGTTCCTATCGAATTGTCATGCCATTAGCTACTATTTGGGCAACATTATATATGTGAATTTTGTTATTCCATTATTAGTGTAAATTTTGCTACCATACACTGTAATTTTCTAAAATGTTCCAACCATTAAACATACTACAACTTTCAATTTTAGACTAATATTTGCATTGCCAAGTTAAATGCCATCAAGAGGAACCAAACGCTTTAAACCGTTTAGAAACATAATATTCGGTTTGGGTTCGGATATAAACTGACCTATTCTCATGCAATTTTGAAACACCTCGAAAGTAAATGTACTCTAACTTACATACCCAAAATATTTGAGGGCTTAAACGTAAATATTTAACAATTTGAGTTTTAAGTTTAAAACCACCATTTGCCTCTATACCGCTTATACCAAAATATAGATAACTCCGAAGTAAATTAACCGGCGTTTGATCACCGATGACATATTCCGGCCAGCAGTTAGTCATTATATTACTCCATACGTTTATGTTTTTATCAGTTCTGGGTTTGAAACCGGAGGTAGTTGGTCCACTTGGTCGGCACCTTTTAAACGATGCAAAGTCGCCCGAGTTTTATAACTGGATGATAAATATTCGTCGAAAAATACACGAGTACCCGGAGATAGGGTTTCAGGAATTTAAGACGAGTGAATTGACAAGGGCGGAGCTTGATAAGCTTGGTGTTGAGTATACGTGGCCGGTGGCGGTAACTGGTGTTGTGGCTACTATTGGTTCCGGTGAACAACCGTTTTTTGCTCTTCGTGCTGACATGGATGCTCTTCCTCTCCAGGTCCTTGATATTATTATTTTTTCTCTACATTTATGGCTAAAACGTATTTGATATGTTTTTTAAGAGCACACAGAGTGAGGTGTGATCAGGCCTGTTCTCGGCTTCACAAGGCCTTTCGCCCACTCCGGTCGCTGTTCTTGGCCGGCTGTGGATTGTACTAGAACGCGTACTCACAAGTTTTATGTTTTTTCTTAAAAAACTATCTTAATGGTTAAGATAGAAAAATATAACTGATTTCTGCAACACTCTAAGCAATCCTAAACAAAAGTCATCCGAGAAACATTAGCCATGTATTTTGCACATTTGATAAATTCGAATTATTTTGCTCCTTATGAAATTTTTTCTAGCTCGGTGATAAACACTGAAAAACCTCTAAATTAAAAAGCAATTCCTTTGATTTTTTTTTCCTCCATCTGAAAAATCAGGAATTAGTCGAATGGGATCATCGTAGTAAAATTGATGGAAGGATGCACGCCTGCGGTCATGATTCTCATGTAGCAATGTTACTCGGAGCCGCTAAGTTGCTTCAAGCCAAGAGAAACGATCTCAAGGTAAAAAAAAAAAAAGTAGTATAAGAGTAGTGCACAACATACAACCTTTAAAGTGCGCAACTTATGATTCTGTTTTCATGTTTCAACTCTTAAAAGGGCACAGTAAAGCTAGTTTTCCAACCCGGCGAAGAGGGTTTTTCAGGAGCTTACCATATGCTAAAGCATAGTGCACTTGACAACATTAAAGCCGCCTTTGCACTCCATGTTTATCCACAATATCCAGTGGGTGTTGTAGCTTCACGACCTGGTCCGGTGCTAGCTGGTTCTGGAAGGTTTACAGCCACCATTAAAGGTGTCGGTGTACATGCTGCAACCCCACATTTATCCAGAGATCCGATTCTTGCAGCATCAATGGCGGTTGTTGCTCTGCAACAGATTGTATCTCGTGAAACTGATCCACTTGAGTCCAGAGTAATCTTCTGACTTTGTAACTTTGCTGGGTACCCTGTTTGGGATTGCTTATTATATCTTAAACTGCTTATTTCACACAAAAATACTCATATAAGCACTTTGGATAAGTGATCTCAAACGCTTTGAAAACTGTTGCTGTTTTTTAGGTTGTGACGATTGGTCAAATAATCGGAGGCCAAGCAGACAATGTGATTCCAGAAAGTGTTAAATTTGGGGGAACTTATAGAAGTTTATCTTCTCAGGGTCTACTAGACACAAAAGAAAGAATTAAGCAGGTAAAAATTAAACACTCCGTTAATGGAGATAATCGGGTAAACAAATGTCTAATGTTTTTGATTTTAGGTGGTTGAGACTCAGGCTGCTGTTCACCGGTGCAGAGCTGAATTGGATTTCATGGAGGAAACGCCACTGCCATACCCAGTGACAGAAAACGATGAAGGGATGTACGAACATGCAAAAACAGTGGCGGAAATCGTATTCGGAAAACCCAATATGCTGGAGTTTCCAGTGACAATGGGAGGTGAGGATTTCAGTTTCTTTACCCAGAAAATGCCAGCAACCATGTTCGTGATTGGAACAAACAACAAGACTCAAGTACCCGAGCATTTACACTCTCCCTACTTTGTTATTGACGAAGAGGCTCTTCCGATAGGAGCAGCTTTACATGCTGCTGTCGCGATGTCTTATTTAGATAGCCATGGTGGTGTTACTAATAACCGTGATGAGTTATAAGCTTTTCGTCTACTTATATATGCGTAAATAAGACGATGCCCAATAAGGAAATAATCAATATAGAGATTAATTTGAGAAATATTGAGTCAAATGTGGTTTTAGTAGTGGTAGTTCGGCCTTATTAAAATTTTGGTAATTTTAAGCTTCTAAATGTTTTGGATTACTTCTTGACGGAGAAGAAGTGCGGGCCGAAGGGAGTGTAATAAGGGCGATCGTACATGACCCAAAATTTATAAGGGATCCTTTTCGTATTATATATGTATGTATATAGTTTAAATCTCGATTCTTATACATATAAGTATGGTAATAATACATTAACTTTATATATATATATATATATATATATATATATATATATATGAAAATAGGGCTTGCCCAAGTGGTTATAACATGCTGTCTATTTGTGGGAGGTGGGTTCGAGGCTCTATCTCCGGGGCATCGGGTTCGAGGCTCTATCCCCGGGGCATGTAATTTACAGGTACATGTTCCTTACATTATGATTGGTGGGTATACAAATGTATACCCGGGGCTAAGAAGCACCTTCCAATAAACCTTTATATGAAAATCATCGACAATTTAAACTTGTTTCGAAAAACATATGAATCATAGTGTATTTAAACTTGTTTCGAAAAACATATGAATCATAGTGTATTTTAAGGGGTCCAATCGGCCCTGACGGAGAACCAAACAAACTTACATACCACGGTCGCTTTTTTAGTTAGAATATAAAAGGTATGGTCTTATCACAGTAACAGAAATTGAAATTGACAACATTAATTCTGCTATCGATAGCTAAAAATCTAAGCTGGCCAAAAGTTCGTCTCATGATGACGGCTGATTCGTTAATATGTAACTAAATAGAAATGAAAACAAGCCGAGTTTTTTTGGGGAAATTAAAAAATTGGAACTCAAAAAGGTGAAATTGAAAAAAATTCAAGCAGGCCAAAAGTTCGTCTCACTGCAAGCTTTCCGTCCATATAAGCAGCGACGGAGCCAGGGGGGGGGGGGGGGGGGGGCTGGAGGGTGCTCGGCCCCCCCTAACAGGCGACATGCAGAGGGAGAGGTTGAACCTGATTTCGTTGCCTTGGCCGATGGAGAGATGCGATAGAGTTGACTTTATCGTTGCCTTGGCCGATGGAGAGATGCGATAGAGTTGACTTTATCGTTGCCTTGGCCGATGGAGAGGTTGAAGAAACCTAAGCCAGAGTTTGTTGTGGGGAGAGCGGATAAGGTTGTGTCAAGATTCGTTTTGTACGAACTATTGAAGGTGTAGTTATCCGCGTTGTTACATACAAAGAAAGCGAAATCAGTCTCCGTACCTTGCCCATCTTTCTTTGACCCACCCATCACTCATCCATGTACTATTCTTGTCAAATTAACGACTACACCTTACTGTTTTAAACTACCATATGTTTTATAACTTATATCGAAGTTGTATGTTACTATCGAAATTTTTTCGGCCCCCCTAATACTGATTTCTGGCTCCGTCTCTGCATATAAGGCACACACGTATCTCTCAATGCATCAAAAGTTATATCCGTTTAATGTGGGGCTTACTCCGCCCCATTTTCCGTTATCCAACTGGTGTATATAGGAGTCTGGCCGCTAGCCCGCATCACTTCTATATTGGCAAAAATCCAAATATAGATTAAATTCGATCAAGGAATTTTTAGATGTACGTTGTTAGATTAATAAATACTACTACATTTAGAAAATCAGAATTAATGTAATTAAATTTGGTATAATATTGTGATTGGTAGTTGCCAGCATGTAGTAGTGATAGTAGAGGAGAAGTGGGGGATGAAGGATTAGATTAGAACATGTCGAGATTTGGGCATTTCATTGACTGAATGCTAAAAGTTTTAATAAGTAGTTATTTGGAATATGATTAAAATAAACGAATATAAAATAAACGAATGTGAATTAGAATGTTGATTGTTGAAGTAATATCTCTTTGAGTCTTGAAATGGTTAGATCTTTCGTGTTGAATCTCTTATTATCTGACTTGTCCTTATCACGCACTATGTTCATACGAAATAAAACCTAAAGCTTATCGGGGAGATTCCCCGATAAGGCTCAGACGTAAGAATCAGTATGCATGATCATTCTAAGGGAGTGTATATAATATGAATGATGATTAATGACTTGAATATAAATGAATGTAAAGGATGGAAGGAATCAAGGACATTCAATAGAGAGAATGTTCTTGATTAAGGTATTTAAGGTTGGAATCAGATGTCTTTAATGAAGTTTTTGTTCTTGTATTTATACTACTTTCGGCTTCGGGCTATTATCCTCTGGATAATAGCCTGCTTCTCTTTACGGCGCCCATATGCTCATTTTCTCTTTCAACATGGATAATAGTGGGGTCCTTCGGCTTCACCTTATTATCCATTAAGTATAGTAGCTTCCCCAAGCATCTTTGGTGACACCCCACGTGACATAGTACCTTTGACTGCCCAAGATTCCTTTGTGTCAGTCATGCACGTGCTTTGTGTAAAGCCTTTTTCTTTTGACGGTTTACTGACGTCACCTCCGGTAGCTCCGACATCTTGTTTCTAACATGTCGAAGCCTTTTCAGTTGGCGATTTGGCTAATGGCCTTTTGGAGTATATGCATATATACTCCAACATGTATCCCCCTAGTCTAGTATGACGGAGCACTTGCACCGTTACACTAGGCTCTTCTTATTATGCCTTCGCTTTCTATTTTTGTATTGTATCTGTCGTTGCTCTTCTCCGTTTTGGTGACTCACATTGGGCCCCTCTTTTAATCATCATTACTCTTAGTGGCTTTTATTAGGGGACTGACCTTGTCTTGTCACTCCTATTAATGCGACCGTTTTCACTATGTATTTGTCCCTTCATTCTTCTAGGTTTCCTGTGTGTTTGTGTCAGCTTTCCTAGGCTGCAATTACTTCTAATTAATGTGGTCGTTTCGGTTTTCCCACGCGCTTGCCTCTTCGTTTCTCGAAAACTCTCACCCGCTTTTTTGACAGCCTTTTCTCCGTTATTTCTTGGGATTCGTGCCTATCGTGTCCCAGACGGTTAACCTTAACCCCCTAATCTTGCCTATTTAAACCACTTTTTCACCTATTTCTCATTTTTTACGAGTTCTTGTTCCTTACTTCTTCGTTGTTTTCCCCAAATCCTTTTCCTGTCTTTCAATCTTATTCTTTGCTTGATAATTCACAATTGGTCGGTGTTTTATTTTCATTCCTCCCTTTCAAATGGGAAAATCTGATCTATCTTCTTCCTTCTGCACTCTGAAGCATAAGGAATTCAACAAATTCTTCGAACTTCACGAGTTTCATGCTAACTGGCGTGCTCGCGAGCCTCTTGCTAGTGACACCATCTTAAATTGCCCAGAAGGGTCCATTGCCACATACTGCTCAATCATGTCTTTCGAGATTCTTAGTCGTGCTTTAGGCTTTGACGCCACTCTTGGTCTATGGTGCCAGTTCTTTAAACTAGCTCGCAACGGCGACTGGTTCATGGTGAAGCGCCAGCCCAAGACTAGGGAGGTAGATATGGAGTGCTTCTCCTTCGTCCCCACCAGCTTAAAGAAATGGAAAAAATCTTTCTTTTGTGTTGATGCTTCTCTTGCTCCTATCACCAAACCTTGGCGGTCCGTTACTGTCGGGGGCTTCAAGGATGAGGCTCTGCCTCCTACTCCGGTGGAAAATGAGCAAATAGATCTCATCTTGGAGAACCCTATTTATGTTCGCTCTTACCCCACCGAGACGCTGATACTGGGCGGTGTATGTCGGAACTGGATCCCATATAACCAGAAACCTTCCATTGCTATTGGAAGCCGAGGTAAAATTTTTCTTTTTTTTCCCCTTTTAGTGTATTTATTATCTTGCGAGTGTTATTCTCATATCTTATTTACTTTGTGTAGCTTTGACGTTGCTGGAGTACTTGAAGCTTGGGAGCACCGAAGGGGTTCACTTTCCCCGAGTGGTGTTGCCGTTGATGAGGAGGGGATAGTCGAGCAAGTTAGGGGGAAGTTTGTAGAGCCTTCTACTACTCTCCGCTCCTTGATCCCAGCTGCTCCGGCTGCCCCTCTGAATGTGGCCGTGTCTGAAGGTGCCGACCCTAAAAAGAAGAAAAGTTCTTGTGCCGAGGCTTCTAGCAGCAAGTCCACCAGGCACAAGAAGGTAGTCCGGAAAGGTAAATACATTGACCTTACTTCCGAGGAGGAAGAGGAATGGTCGGGGTCTGGTCGTCTTTGTTACCCTTTTTTCCCACCTTCGCCTCGTCCTTCTCCTCCCCCTATTATTTTGTTGTCTTCCTCTTCGGCCAATTCTCACAATCGTGATGATTTGTGTCATACTGCAGAATCTGCTGCTCCTGCTACTGCTTAGCCAACCCAGCGGAATCTCGAGGAAGTACAACGGGTGTTGCACCCCGCTTCCTCCTATGCAGTGGAAACAACAGTGGTTACCTCTTCGGTAGGCGTTGAGGTCCCTCGTGATCGTGCTGATCCTATGGTGGAAGAGAGGCCTCGGGTATAGAGGAATTATAATAATTAGCAAGATTGAATAACACACAGTTCTTGTTAAACACACAGTTCTTATATGATTGAATCAATTGGCAAATGAGTATTCAAACGTTAATTATCACTCTTGATAAACACACAGTTCTTGTTAATAGGTTATAGCGGAATTATAATAATTAGCAAGATTGAATAACACTGAGTTTGATTCAAGTAAAATCGACAACCGAAATGCAAGACTCAAGCTCCCTACTTATACACAATAGAGTAAGCTTTGATAAGGACGAATCTTAGAAAATCTTCTAAAAAGATAGAAGATTTTATCTAACTAACTTCCTAAACTTTCGGTTCAAGATACATTATGGAACTGACTAACTCAGACCCATAATGCTAGTCACTAAGACTCAAAATGACTCAGACTCAAAGTCACTCAGACTCAGACTTAGACTTTAATTAAACAGACTTATACTTTGGGTTTAATTGCTGATTTTCCTAACAATCTCCCCCTGTCTGTTTAAATTAAATTCTTTTTACAATGACACACACTGCATTAAAAAAACAAACACAAACTAAAACAAATATATACAATAAAAAGTTTGTGACAAAAATTTACTTCCTTCTCCTTGATTTAGATTTCAGCATAGAGTCCCAGACTGTTGACTTCAAAGCATCTTTAGCCCATTGAGTTCTTTCAGTCTTCCACTTCATCAAACTTTCCATTTCTTCATCAGTCTTGGAATTCTGAACTTGATATTCTTTCTTGATCAGCTCCACTTTGTCAGATTGAGTCTCCAGCTCTTCAATTCTCCTTAAGTTGTTAAACAACCAACTTATCAACTTCATTCTGAATGGTTTACATTGATCACTTGTGCACTCATTCAATAAAGCAAGGCAATGGTAAAGAGATGTCTTGTTTAAGTCTTCCATTGCTTGAAAACACTCTTCACCAACACAATCAATGTATCACAGTCCTTCAAGATTCTCAGTTTTGACATAAAATTTCTCTTGAAAGACTATACCTAAGGGCACATGATTATTATTTATTGATTCCAGCCCAAGAGATTGAGCTCCATCATGAACTCTGTTGATGGTACAAAATTTTCTGTAATCTTCTTCAGGAATCAGTTCCAGGAAATGAGCAGCATCGACATTGTATATTGCTTCCCTCTTGACCTCAGTCTGATGTGCAATGTTCCCAATCCTTGTGCTTAACTGGGCAATTCTCTTCCATTCCTCCAGTCCCAGAGTGTGCAATCTATTCACAACTATTCTGAATGTGCTATTTTTGAATAGACATATGAGTACCAAACCTCCACCAGTTTCAATACACTCCAAATGGTTTATCTTCCCATCAAGCTTATTCTTTATGAAATGTTTCTCAATGTAATCCACCCTTTCATGTTCTCTTTCAACCCTTTTTGCCATCTCTTGATCAACTTTAATTCTTTCTTGCTCTGTATCAAAAGCTAACTGATATTCTCTTTTTAACTCAACTTCAAGATCTTCAGCAGCTTGATCACAAGAATCTTTCTCAACACTTGATTGGTCCTTTGTTTTGTCATCAAATCTTTCAAAATATAGGTCTTTGACATATTCTTTATATGCTTCCACTGTCATACCTGCATTGACAGCTGACCTTTCCAATTTAGCTTGTCTTTCTTCTTCAGTCAATTCAATCTTTTTGACTTCTTTAGATTGACTCTCAGCTTTAACCCTTTCATCTCCCACAGTTTCTATTTCAATTCCTTCCTCACTTTCATCTTGTGAATCTGATGATAAGTCACCGTGGTCAGTTTCAAACTGTTCTTCAGTCCTTCCAGTTTTGAGATTGTATATCAGCTTCCTCCTATAACTCTTCCTATACCTCTTGTCCTTATCCTCCCCCTGAGTAGAAGACTCAATTCTTTTTCTTTTCAGATTTTTCTTGGGTTCAGACTCACTAATGGCTTTAGCAATTTACTCCCCCTGAGTCTGAGCACCCATAGAAGACTCCCCAACAACCTGCTTTCCAGACCTCAGAGCCCTGACTTTAGAAGTCAGACTCACCACCAATTCCTTTAAACCAGCCACCTCCTTTGTATTAAGTTCCTTTAGAGCCCTGACCTCAGTCTGCAGTGCACTCAGCTTGACATCAAACTGAGTTGACATGTCTTGAATAGCTTTCAGTAGGACATACATAGTTAAAGCACCCTCAGACTGAGGAATAGTAGTAACAATTGAAGTGGGTAAGGTAGGTATAGCCTCACATATCCCCTGTTGTTTTGGAGAGAGGTATTTGACTACAGAAATTGAAGTCTCTACCTCACTCAGTTTTTGGAGCAAGGCATTGGCAACTTGTGCATTAGAGTGTGAGAAGTTTGGTGGTTCAGAAGTGTGTACCAATACGGTACCGGTGGAAAGAGCCTGTGGAATTGGCTGTGAAACTGAGGGGGGTGGTCCCATACTAGGTACAAGGATATCCAGGAGTGGGATATCATCTTCAATGCTTGCCACATGTGTCAGTGTGGCAGCAGTAACATGTGTCTCCAAGATGACTACACTAGATTGTCTTTGGGTAGTCTGAGTAGTCACCACCACCTCCTGCTCTAGCAGAGGGAGAGTGGGGTGATCTACAGCACTGGAGAGCAGTTCATGACTGTCAGCCTCATGGTGTGATAATTCCATTTGTACTTTCTTTGGTGTGGGGCTGATTATGTGAGCATTCTCTACTGAACTTGGTGAGTTCAGTAGGTTGGCCGCTTGAGTTGCAAGCTTTTCAAGCTGAGAAATGGGGACTTCCTCAGACTGAGAAGGGTTTCTCTTAGACTGAGGTGGAGAGAAGGGAATATTCATACCTGCGGCTCCATGAGGAGAATTAATCTTTGGATCTACATCACTAGGCCCAGCCCTATCACCCCCAACCTCAGCATTCAGCACATGCTGATCACCACTGCCGTCAATTCCATCCTATTGAGGTATAGGCAGAAACTGATTGATCAGACTCAGTTCCTTCAGGATCAATAAAAGGATTTGCAATCCACTGAAGCATGACATGATTTAATCCCCCCTCAGCCTCAGTGATTGTTATAAAAGTAAAGATCCTGGATGTCAGTCTGGGAAGAGGACAGACAAAAAATGTTTCTTCAAGTTGATTATAACTTGTCTTTCCCAGAACAGTTTCAAAACAGAGTGAAAGCACTCTTATAAAAGGGACATCCTTTGTTCTCTTAGGTTTTAAAACAAGAGAGAATTTCATCAAAATATAGCTGAGAGTAGGAAATTCTCCTTCCTGTTACCATTGAATGGAACATGTGAGTTTCAAATTCATTCATTTCATTTAAAGACCCTGATTTACCCCCCAAGCTTCTGGTAATACTGGAAAACAGAAATTTCCATTTACCAGTAAACATTTTTTTAGTCAATAACCCCCTTGACTACAGGCTGACCTACCAATGGGAATGCCTCAGACTTGGCCTCTTGCTTGGTCAATCTGGGTTGAAAGCCACCTTCACCAGCTTCCTGTACAGTAGGAAAAAGTAAAGCTTCCCTGATTGTGTCTTCGGTAATAGTGATGGTATTCCTTCCATTGTTGTAAGTTCCCGAGTTAGCATCTTGAGTGTCATTGACTCGACAGGTGTACCACCATTCACACAGAACAGGTGGAAACATGACGGTTTCTTTAAAGAATGCTCCATATAGAGGATGAGACACCATAAATTGACATATTTGTTTGAAACCTTGATTTTGACGATTTTGGGGTATGATTACATTTGCCACCCTGTTATTATCTTTAACCTTAACTCTTCCATCAAAAGCAGGGCCAACTACTATCCTAGGTTGGATATGCAACATCATGTTGGCCATTGATCGTTGATTGATTTGTGTAATCGCCGCGAATGAGATTAAGAACAATAAGTGAAGAAAAATTTTAGAAACTTAGGTCAATAATTTAAACTAAAGGAGCGAAAATTTAGAGACTTAGTTAAGATATTTACAAAAAGAACCCTCAGTTTGACCAATATGTGCAACTGACCCCTATACTTGGATAAAAAAAAAGAGAATATAATAAAAAAAATATTAAAGAGATAAAAACAAAAGAAAAAAAATGAAAAAAAAAAAAACAAAACAAAACAAAAATTCTTAAGAAAACATTTCTCAGTCTGAGTAACCAGTAGGAGTGATGTTTTGAAACTTATTTAACCTTAACATCCTTAGTTCTCCCAACAGATAGAAGAACCTTTCCTCACTCAGAGGCTATGTGAAAATATCTGCAAGCTGATCATCTGTGACCACAAACTCCAGCCTGACCTTCTCTTCTTCAACACAATCTCTGATGAAATGATGTCTAATTTCTATATGTTTTGTCCTAGAATGGAAGACTGGATTCTCAGTGATTTGAATGACACTTTTGTTATCACACATAATAGGAGTGTTGTTGATCTTGATGTCTAGATCAGCTAGCTGCTGTTGCATCCATAACAATTGTGCACAACAGCTTCCTGCAGCAACATACTCAGCTTCAGCAGTGGAGGTAGCAACAAAATTTTGCTTTTTGCTAGATCAGCTGACTAGTTTTCCTCCCAGAAGCTGACATCCTCCTGATGTACTCTTCCTATCCAATTTGCATCCTGCATAATCTGCATCTAGGTAACCAATTAGATCAAATCCAGAATCTTTAGGGTACCAAAGTCCAAGATTTGGTGTACCCTTAAGATATCTGAATATCCTTTTAACAGCTTTCAAATGAGATTGTTTTTTGGGTCAGCTTGATATCTTGCACATAGACATGTTGAAAACATTATGTCTGGTCTACTTACAGTAAGATATAACAAAAAGCCAATCATGCCTCTATAGGTTGCTTGACGGACTGACTTGCCAGTTTTGTCCTTATGCAACTTATCAAAGGTGCTCATGGGAGTTTTCATCTCAGAACATGAATCAAAATAAAATTTCTTTAAAAGATCATGAACATATTTACTTTGATTTATGAAAATCACATCTTTCTTTTGTTCTACTTGCAGACCGAGAAAAAATGTCATTTCCCCCATAATACTCATTCTATATTTATTAGACATCAAATTGGAAAACCAAGTACACAACTTTTCATTTGTGGATCCAAATATAATGTCATCAACATATATTTGAACCAAAATAACATGACCTTTTTCTTTCTTTATGAAAAGTGTTTTGTCAATTGACCCTCTTTGAAACTGGTTTTGAAGAAGAAAGTCAGACAGAGTGTCATACCAAGCTCTAGAAGCTTGTTTGAGACCATATAAAGATTTCTTAAGTTTATAAACATGATTAGGAAAGTTTGGATTGAGAAGACATGGTGGTCGCTTGACATACACTTCCTCCTTCAGATCACCATTTAGGAAAGCACTTTTCACATCCATTTGATATACCAGAAAGTCTTTGAATGCTGAATAGGCTAGAAACAGTCTAATGGCTTCAATTCTTGCCACATGTGCAAAGGTTTCGTCATAATAAATTCCTTCATCCTCTTTATAACCCTGTGCAACCAGCCTGGCTTTGTTTCTGATCACCACTCCATCTTTATCAAATTTGTTTTAGAAGATCCATTTGAGTCCAATGATGTTCTTTTGTAATGGGCAAGGAACCAATTCCCATACATCATTCCTGACAAACTCACTCAGTTCCTATTGCATTACATCAACCCAGTCTTCATCCACAAGAGCTTCTTCCACCTTCTTTGGCTGACTTGTTTCTTGTTTTGACACCTTCTTTTAATGTTCCAATGATGTTGGTCAGTGGGTGATCCTTGACAGTTTTGACATTTCCTGAATCTGATTGTTGACCCTCTTCAGTGTGAGGCTGATCTCCATTAATCCGAGTTCCATCAGACTGAGGTAGGTCAGTTTGAACAGGTTCAGACTCATCACTTTTATTATCTTTGAAGAGGTTCATGGGTAATTCATCATCTTCACTCTCAGATCCTTGTGCTTGACTTAGGGAGACTACTTGATCTTCAGTCTGGGTTGGATCAGAATCAAAGGATGTAACCATCAGTTCATCACACAGATGATTGATGGATACTAGATCAGACTGAGTAGTCAGTTCATTCTTATCAGACTGAGTTGTGTCATCAAATGTCACATTGATGCTTTATTCAACTGCTTTTCTTCTTTCATTGTATACTCTAAATGCTTTAGACACACTTGAGTATCCAATAAATAGACCCTCATCAGCCTTAGGAGACATTTTACACAACTGATCTCTTTGATTAAGGATATAGCATCTACTTCCAAAGATGTGAAAATAATGAATGGAAGGAACTTTATTGTGATACATCTCATAAGCAGTCTTCCCATGCTTTTTCAATATGATGGATCTGTTTTGAGTAAAACATGCAATGTTGACAGCCTCAGCCCAGAATTTGATCTTCATGTTTCCATAGCATAACATTATTCTTGCAGCTTCAATTAGAGTCATGTTCCTTCTCTCAGCCACTCCATTTTGTTGAGGAGTTCTAACAGATGCAACGCTTTGAACAAATCCTCTTTTGTCAAAGAAGTTTATCAACACATCATTATTGAAATCAGTTCCATGATCACTTCTCATATGTCTGACCAAAGTGTTCTTTTGCCTCTGCTCCCTCTTGATCAGACTGATGATTTCTTCAGCTGCATCACTTTTGGCTTGTAGAAAAACCACCCAGGTGTATCTTGTAAACTCATCTACAATAACTAGGGTGTACTTCTTTCCTCTTGGATTTCTATACTTATGGGTCCAAATACATCCATATGAAGCATATACAAAGGTTCTGCAAAGTGAAGCATTTTGGATGGAAATCGCACCTTTGTTTGCTTCCCAAGAATACAGGCTAAGCAAACCTTGTCCTTTGAATACGTCAATTCAGGAAGACCTCTAACCAGTTTGTTCTTGGATAAGATGTTGATATTTGTGAAGTTAAAATGAGATAATCTTCTATGCCACAGCCAATTGAGTTCTTCTTTTGCCTCAGTAAAAAGACATGTATCAGCTTCATCATTAGTTGAACTCGGATCCAAACAGAACACATCTCTCTCTCTCTCTCTCTCTCTCTCTCTCTCTCTTGGCTAACAGCAAAGGTTTTCTTTGGCATTGTATATTATCCCTCCTTGTTTCCTGAATCTGACTTCATGATCTTCATCTGTAATCTGACTCACACTAAGTAAGTTATGTTGTAGACCTTCCACATATGCTACCCTTTTGAATGTGACAGATCCAGCATGAATATTTCCATAACCTCTTGTCATAGAGACACCATTATCACCATATCTAACTTGTGGCCCATCTTCCTCCTTGTACTCAGATAGAAAGGACTTCATTCATGTCATGTGCCTTGAAGCTCCACTGTCTAAAAACCATTTTGTGGAATCCTGCGCATAGAAAAACAAAAGAAATTAGTTCTTTTTGGGAACCCACTTTTGAGTGGGTTCATTCACATGTTTTTTGTTCCTTTCCCAGTTCAACATGGAAGATTCTTTTCCACTCAGATTCAGGGTTGTCATAATTCCATTTATTAATTTCTTTCATACAGTTCATGGAATAATGCCCTATAACTCCACAATATTTGCATGGTTGATTTTTGAGATTAGTCTTTTGTGAATCTAAGTTGTTTGCAGCCCTTTTAATTGACTCTTGTTTTTGAAATGGGACTGACTTTTGTTTAGAAGGTTGAGCTGACCTCCGTTTTTGAGGTGAAACTGACTGTTGTTTTGAAGATTGAGCTGACCTTTGGTTTTGAGGTGAGACTGACTGTTGTTTTGAAGATTAAGCTGACCTTTGGTTTTGAGGTGAGACTGACTTTGGTTTTTAAGATTGAGATACTTTTGGTCCATTGTATCTAGGTCTAGTCTGATGTAATTGTTTACAAAACACAGCTTCATGTCCCTTTTCACCACAATTATAACAAGTTCTTTTAGGAGGAGTCCTTGGTTCTTTTGAAATCGGTGATTTATTCCTAACCAGTGTTTTCACAATATTTGTTAACTGCAAAAGTTGATTTCCTAACTGATCAATAGGATTTACCTTTTGAACTGAATCCTTTTCAACATTGTTTTACTTGACTTGTGGTTTACTCAAAACCCTGAGTCTGACAACATTCTTAGGTAAAGATGGTTTAGTGTTGTGACTCACTTTTTCAGGTTTAAAATGAGGGTCAGACTGACTTGTGGTTGAATTTCACACTTGTTTGACTCTTTAGACATGATAGGTTTGACAAATGCATTTGACATTTTTGTTTTGTTTCCTTTTATATATTTAAATGTGTCTAGTAAAATATCAGGTTTGAAAACAATTTTCTCCCTCTCGGCCTCTTCTTCTTTTTCACTCATATGTTTCTTGAAACTGAAATCTTCTCCCAACACAGCCTGAACTTGTCTAGGGGCTTTCCTACTCAAACAATCTTCATTTTTTAATGATGAGATACACCAAGACTTACAAATACTTTTATAATGTTGAGTTTCTTCCCTAAACTTATGGATTTCTTTTGCAAGATCATTATAATCTTCGGTCTGAGCAGTCAGTGTGACTACGCAGTTTTCTATCTCATAAATCTCTTTATTTTTGCTTTGTAAAATATTTTCTAAATCTTTTAATTTGATTTTGAGAGCAGAAATATCTTCTAATGATGTTTTAAAATCCAGAAATAGAAATTCAAACATTTGAAGTTTTTGATCTTCAGTGTATAGATTCAAATTGTGTACCTTATAGAATTTTGACTTGTCCAAGTCTGACTTGCAGCTCAGTCTCTCAGCTTCCTTTAAATTATGGCTCATTTTCATCTATGAAAGCCACCAGACATTTATCCACCACTTCATCATCATCTGATGATAAATCCTCATCCATCCATTCTTCAGCATAGAATGCTTTCTGCTCAGCTTGAGGCTTTTGATTTCTTGAGGTGTTTCCATTCTTGTATTTAAGATACTTTTTCCTGTATCTTTGAGCTCTCTCAGCTACTGCATCAATGTGGTCAGTCTGAGCATTCTTCACTTTGCAGTCTGTAGCCATGTGACCATGTTCTCCACATTTGAAACATTTGACCTTTTTCAAGTCAAACGGTTTCTTTCCATTGTAGCTTGTATTTTGTTCATGCTTCATAGTGAGCAAGGCCAGTTGATCTTTTAAGTTCTTCACCTCAGATTCATCATCAGAGTCTGAGTCTGAGTTTGACTCAGACTCATCTGAGTCAGTTTCAGCCTTTGAGTAGATTTCTTTGTTCCTTCTGCTTGTTGCAACTAATGCAACTTCAAGATCTCTAGAAATCTTCCTTTGGTTTGATTTCTTCCTCTTTTGGGTTTCTTCAAAGTTTAGCAATAACCCAAATAAACCAGGCAGCTTGTAAGTGGACAATTTTTCACTTACTACTAGAGAGGTGATGACTGATTTGTAACACCCCGCTAAAAGCGGAACGCAGAGTGTTCCAGTTAATGATATCAAGAGTCAAGGATTACAACATACAACCGTAAACAAAACATCAAAATATATTAATCATGCCTCAAGGTTTTAAAATACAATACATAACCGAATGTGAAACCAAAGTCAAGTACAAATACAATGCAAATGTCAAATACTCGGATCATAAAGGAATTACATCAAGCAAAACGAATTCCAAATACAAGTAATATATGATCCCAAAATGTGCAAGGCATGATCAACTAAAATCCTCAAACTCCTGAAAAAGCGTTAAAAACGACATCAACACAATGTTGGTGAATTATTCGCAATAAGTAAATAAGATTTGACCCAATAAAAGATTTAATAAACATATTTAGTTTCAAAAGCATATCTTGATGTATAACCCTAGTGTGAGTATAGATACCAAAGATTAATATACACTGAACCTGACCACAATCCCCTAACCTAAGGCGATGCAATACCAAAGGCAACAAATAATCATACGGCCATAACATTCACTCGTAGGGATATCCTCTCGAGTAATGAGGGTTGGTCAAACCCATATAGATCTATATATATGCAACCGTGGGCAATAAGCTAACAAGTGTATGAGGGGGGCTTACCCAAGCCTAAGAAGCATCCTAATCTAAGGTGATACTGATACACTAGGCATACAAGATATACATCATATAATAGTTCAAAAACGCTTTCCAGCCCAAAATAATAAGAGAAAAGGGGCTACGAATAACTCACAAAATAAGCTCGGCAAGAGATCGGGTAATAATCAATATGAAGCTAATAATCCGCCGCCTAAGTGCCCAAGATCAATATAACAAGTCTAAGTATCTCAATAACATAGTTCGGTTTAGCCTTGTCGGTTAAGTTTAGAATTTAAGATTTATTAAAGTATTCCAACGATTTCCAAGTCGAGTCGTGATGACGGTTCAAGGTGACGATGTTCCGCGCCGATAGGGACGATGGGAAAATATCGATAAGTTTCACGTCATAATGACTATTAGAAAGGAATAACATTCCGAGCCGAACTTGACTAACAGGAACGTCGATTGAAAGGAATACCGTTACCAAAGTTTATTGAAGTCAACCAAAGTCAACGTCGAAGATGTTGACTTGGTCAAAGTCAAAGATGTTGACTTGGTTAAAGTCAAAGTCAACAATTGGAAGGAAAAGTCAAAATTAAAGATATTAATTTAGATTAGTCAAAAGTCAACTATTTGAGAAAAGTCAAAGTCAACGTTTTGTAGAAAAGTCAAAATTAATGATTTTTAGATTGGAATATAATTTTGACCATTTAAGAGTAAAAATACTTTTATTTTCAGAATAATAGAGTGAAAATGATTTATGACGGTTTTAACAATTTTCCGTAAAAGTAAAAATAAACGTTTGTTTAAATATTCTTGATGAAGTTTAAGATTGCGATAATATCTTTGAGTCCAAAGACGTTAATTTGACTTATATGATACTTTTATACATAATAGGTTACTGATATAAGTTTAAAGTCAAAACACGTTACGAGTCTAAGTCGAAAAGTAACAAGAAAACGAAATTTTGGAGACCAGACCCTCGGTGCTGCGCACCTATGGGTAGGTGCTGCGCACCGAGGTGTTTCCCGAAAACAAATTTTACGTTTTAACCGTTTTCTGGCTCGTTTGACGTTTTATGGTTAAAACACTTTCTGTCCAGAAGTTAAAATAGGTTTAAATAACATTTACCAAGTGTTTTATATATATAAATGTGTAGTTTTTACATAGTAATAACATAAATACGTTAATTTCGGTAAATAACATATCTTTTCATATTTTACTCGTTTTAAGTCCAAAGTTTCCGAGATCGATAGGTGTTGGTCTAATATATTAACCTAACCGTTTTCAAGGCTTAAAACCGAATTTAAAAGTAATGAAATGAAAAGATAAGAGATTATGATGGTTTTACCGATTTCACCCGCAAGACGTGTCGATGTTGAAATCTTGCAAGGATTCGGAGGAAGGACTTAGATGGTGGTGGTGAGGAGGTAAAGAGCTCCAAAACACAAAATGTCCATCATTAGTAAAAAGTCTCAAAAGAAAGGAAGGAAGTAAGGACTTTTCGGAGAAACTTTCTTACCAAAATTCTCAAGGTGATGTATTCCGGTGAGTCACAAGGCTCCAAAGTTATTTGTAGAGATGGTGAGAACAATAAATCTCCATTCATACAAAACAAGAAGGTTGTTAGGAGTTTCGAATTAGAGAAGAAAATAGAGAAGTTAGGAGAGTTTTCATACCAAAACTAAAGAAATGCTTCTTCAAGAAAAATCACCGAAACTCTTCATCTTCATGGAAAATCACCGGAAGCAAACTTGGTAGAGCAAGGAAAGTGATTATGAGTTAGAACTCCAAGTTAAATGGAAGAAAAGAGAAGAAAAGATAAAGGAATTAACAAGGAAACTTACCGAAATTTATGTAGATTCAATGAGTGTTTGAAAGAGATGATTTTCTCCAACTCTTTCCCTTGGATTCTCACTTCAACTTGGATATGTTCTATTCTTATTTCTCTGGAAATTTTAGAGAGAAACAAGGGTTGAAGGAAGTGAGAATGAGAGAGAAAGGTGGTAAAGGTGTTTGATGTAATATGAAACTTTTGGTAATTTGGAAAGAGAAGTGGTCTCAACATGTATTGAGATCCACATTTGAATCTAGCATACCCAAATGAGGGAGTTTGCAGGAAAAATCACGTGAAAAGGAGGTTTAGAACCTCAAGAAATTGACCACAAAGTCGAAAATGGATTTTAGCCGAATTTGTACTAGGTGCTGCGCACCATCCCTTTGGTGCTGCGCACCGGGGCCTTAAGTGGTCCAAAAATGTTAACTTTTGTTAAAGGACTAGATTTGTAACAGATTCCGTTAGTTCTCCGTTAAAGGACTAACTTTGTAACAGATCAAGTTAGAGGACTAACTTTGTAATGAAATTTCGAAATAATGATTTTCTTAACCGACGATTATGGCGTAAACGCAATACTTTAATAACGCGAGAATACTAGATATTAGGCACTTAGGTGATTCTAAAGCTTCCGTCTCGAGAGACAAAGTAATAAAACACATAAACCCGACTCAAATGAAATAAACGTGAGTAAAATAAAGCGAAATGCAAGGGTCCAAATCATTGCGAATAAAAAGAGTAATAACCGATAAATAAAATATACCTCGAAAAGACGGATTGTCACAGCATCCCCCAGTAAAAAGGAATTTCGTCCTCGAAATTCTACTGAACACTGCTGCTAGCAAAAAGATGTGGGTACTTCTTCTGCATCTCTTCCTCCCGCTCCCAAGTAAACTCAGCTCCAATCTTCGAGTTCCATCGAACCTTCACTATCGGAATCCGACTCCGCCGTAACTGTTTGACATCTCGGTCAACAATCTCCACCGGCTCCTCTATCACATGAAGCGAGTCATCCAATCGTAGTTTCTCCAGTGGTACAATCAGGGTCTCATCAGCAAGGCACTTCTTGAGATGCGATACATGAAATACGTTGTGCACACCGCACAACTCAGGTGGCAACTCAAGTCGATAAGCCACTGGACCAACACGGGACAAAATCCTGAAGGGACCCGTAAAACGTGGACTAAGCTTGCTGCGTTTCTCAAATCGAAACACACCCTTCCACGGAGAAACTTTCAACAACACCATATCCCCAACTTGAAACTCCAAAGGTCTCCTACGCAAATCCGCGTACTTCTTCTGACGGTCTCGGGCGGCTATCAAACGATCCTTGATCCTGAAGATCTTATCCGTCGTCTCCTGAATCAACTCGGGACCCGTAATCTGGCTATCTCCTATCTCTGCCCAACATATCGGAGATCTACACTTCCTACCGTAAAGGGCCTCAAATGGAGCACAGTTGATGCTGGAGTGGTAACTATTATTATACGAGAACTCGACCAATGGTAAATGTCGATCCCAACTCCCACCAAAATCTAACACACAAGCCCGAAGCATATCCTCCAATGTCTGAATAGTACGCTCACTCTGACCATCAGTGTGGGGATGATAAGTCGTACTCATATCCAATCGGGTACCCAAAGATCGCTGTAAAGACTGCCAAAACCTCGAAGTGAATCGTGCATCACGGTCTGAAATAACTGATACTGGAATGCCATGCTTGGCCACAATCTCGTCGATGTACAATCTAGATAACTTCTCTACTCGGTAATCTTCACGAATAGGAAGAAAGTGCGCTGAATTAGTCAGCCGATCGACAATAACCCAGATAGTATCATAACCTCCTGTAGATCTAGGAAGTTTCGTAACAAAATCCATCGTGATCCTCTCCCACTTCCACTGTGGGATCTCAGGCTGCTGGAGAAGGCCGGAAGGCTTTTGGTTCTGAGCCTTGACCTTCGAACACGTCAAACACTTGCCCACATACTCGGCAATCGCCCGCTTAATGCCAGGCCACCAATAGAACTCCTTCAGGTCATGGTACATCTTATCCGCTCCAGGATGAACGGAATAATTCGACTTATGACCCTCATCTAAAATCAACTGCCTAAGACTAACGGGAATCCAAATACGATCCATGAAGTACATCACCCCGTCGTCCTTCGGCTCCAACTGTCGTGCCAAACTGAATAAACCCTCATCCTTAAGGCGATCCTCGGTGAGAGCCTCCTGCTGAGCCTGAATAATACGAGCCTTCAAGCTCGACTGAATAGAAACCATCATAGCACGAATCCTCACCGGCTTAACCGACTCCTTGCGACTTAACGCATCGGCTACAACATTCGCCTTACCGGGATGGTAGCGAATCTCACAATCATAATCGTTGAGCAACTCAACCCATCGACGTTGCCTCATATTCAGCATCTTTTGATCAAAGATGTGCTGTAACGACTTATGATCGGTGAATATGGTACACTTAGTACCATAAAGGTAGTGGCGCCAGATCTTCAAAGCAAAAACTACTGCGCCCAACTCCAGATCGTGTGTCGTGTAATTCTGCTCATGAATCTTCAACTGACGAGAAGCATAGGCAATCACTTTCCCATTCTGCATCAGTACACAACCGAGTCCCTTATGCGAAGCGTCGCAATATACTACAAAATTCTCGGTACCCTCGGGAAGACTCAAGATAGGCGCATCACACAACCGCTTCTTCAGTAACTGAAAAGCTTCCTCCTGTTCTTCACCCCAAACAAACTCCTCACTCTTCTGGGTCAATTTAGTCATAGGCGAGGCTATCTTCGAGAAATTCCCGATGAAACGACGATAGTAGCCTGCCAAACCCAAGAATGACCGGATCTCAGTGGGTGTCTTCGGAGCGACCCAATCTCTAACGGCTTCAATCTTGGCAGGATCAACGTGAATGCCCTCACCGCTGACCACGTGGCCAAGAAACTGAACCGCAGATAACCAAAACTCGCACTTAGAGAACTTAGTTCTCCTGTCTCAGCAACTCCAACACTAGTCTCAAATGCTCCTCGTGCTCTTCCCGGCTACGAGAATATATCAGAATGTCGTCGATGAAAACGATCACGAACTTGTCGAGGTAAGGACGACATATACGGTTCATCATGTCCATGAAAGCTGCAGGCGCATTCGTAAGACCGAAAGGCATAACCAAAAACTCGAAGTGACCATAACGCGTCCTGAAGGCGGTCTTCGGAATGTCCTCCTCCTGCACTCTCAACTGATGATATCCGGATCGTAAATCAATCTTCGAAAAGAAGCAAGAACCCTGAAGCTGATCGAATAAGTCATCTATACGTGGCAAGGGATACCGATTCTTCACCGTCAGCTTATTCAGCTCCCTGTAGTCGATACACAACCTCATAGATCCATCCTTCTTCTTAACGAAGAGTACCGGCGCGCCCCAAGGAGAGAAACTCGGTCTAACAAAGCCTTTATCCACCAACTCCTGAATCTGCTTCGATAGCTCTAACATCTCCGAAGGTGCTAACCGATAAGGAGCCTTTGCCACTGGCGCTGCTCCGGGAACCAAATCTATGCGAAACTCTACCTGTCTACTAGGGGGTAAACCAGGTAAGTCCTCTGGAAATACATCGGGAAAGTCACGAACCACCGGCTTCTCCTCAATCTTCTCCGCGGAGTCTTTCTTCACAAGGTGTGCAAGAAAGAGTGTGCAATCCCGTTTGATGTACTCTCGAACCTTCATACACGAAACAATCTTAAGGCGCTTCCCCGCCTTATTCCCCTGAACCAACAACGGACCACCAACTGGCAACGGAATGCGAATCATCTTCTCGAAGCATACGATCTCTGCACGGTGTGTCGCCAACCAATCCATACCAATAATAACATCGAAACTACCCAGCGTGATAGGAATTAAGTCAATAGGAAAAGTATGATCCTCAAAGCTAATCCTACAAGCACTAAGTATCTCCGAGGCACGTAAATGCTTACCATCGGCTAGCTCTATCTCATAATGGTCTAGAAGTACAAGTAATCATGGTCCTAAACTCGGTAGATATAAAACTCCTATCGGCACCAGAGTCAAATAAAATAAAAGCAGGGTGATCACATATAAGAAAAGTACCCGTGACAACGCTGGGATCCTGTTGTGCCTCATATGCGCCCATAACAAAAGCTCTACCACGTGAGCCTGAACCAGAAGTAGTACCAGTACCGATCGACGCTAGCTTGGGACACCTGTCCCGACGATGCTCAGTAGACCCACACTCAAAACACTTGCCCTTCTGGGCACGGCAATACCTATCAGTGTGTCCTAACTTCTTGCATTTCTTACACTCCCAACACTTCACCTCCTGAGAATGATGATTTCCGCACCGTCCACACTTCGGATACTTGCTCTGGGTATCCGGGGTCACCGCAGCATAAGACTGCACTACATGAGGTGTATCCTGCCTCCTATTCCTCTTCCTCGAATCACTGTGACGGAATCCCCCACTCCGTTTCCCTCCGGAGTGCCAGGTACCATGGGTGGTAACCTACCATCGCGGACCGCGTTATGAGTCAACGTGGTCGCGAGCTCCACTGCGCTCTGGAATGTGCATGGCTTCGATGACATAACATTATCC
>CAJVGC010000589.1:22544052-22612240 GCA_910822075.1 Senecio squalidus
GGGTGGCATTTCGTCTCGTAGTCCTTCGGTTCGTCCAGGATGTTGATATTTTGGTGTTTGATTGGTGGAACTGTTTCCCTGGTTCTGTGGTCGTGGATTTGGTTGCGTATTGTTCGGTAGTGAGCCCGATGGTCGATTTGAGTTCCACTCGTTCATCCTATCGAACCGTCTCTCTAAGTCTTGCAGTGCTGCCTGCTGATTTCTTTGTCCTTGCTCGATGAGATCATTTAAAGCTTTGAATTGTTTACGGACATCGTCATTCGTCGATTTTTGGGTGTGGATGAACGATTTCATAAGATCTTTTAGACTTTGATCTTCATCTTCGTTCTTCGGTGGATCGTATCTTTGTCGTGGTGGGGATGATCGTGTGTTGTTCCGTTGCCATCCATTGTCCCGATTCTCACCCCGGTTGTAGTTACCTCCGTAGTGTGGCCAATTTGCTCCCCGATTAGGATAGCCATAATTTGCATAATGGGCTTCCTCCACGCGACAATCACTTGCATAATGCGGTCCCCCACAATTTTCGCACCCATGCTTGATCACATGTACCTCTTTCTCTAGATAAGTCATTCTCCTGTCAAGCTTGTCTGCTATAGTCTTGATCTCTTTCAGAATATTAGATGCATCACTGCTTCCTTCTACTTGAGCTACATGTCCTCTTGTACGTCGACCTCTACCATCGTCTCGATACTCCCTTGATAAGCTTATGACTAGCTTATCTTCCATCAAATTGTATGCTTCATTGGTGGTTTTGTACATAAAGTCTCCCCCGCCGGCTAGATCCAACTCATTTTGTGACTCCTTGGTTAACCCGTAGAAGAAGATCTCTATGATGTTATCCTTGCCCAGACCATGACCATAACAATTCCTCAGCATTTCTTTCAATCTAGCCCACGCCTCAGTAGACGTCTCTCCATCCTCCTGTCGAAATCCTCTAATATCCCGTAGCAATTTCCTACCCAAGGCGGGTGGGAAAAATCGTTTGATGAAGGCTTCGCGCATTTGTGTCCATGTTGTTATTGAATTTTCCTCTAGCTCTTCGAACCAAACCTTCGCATCTCCGGTGAGAGACGAAGGGAACAACCTCAGCTTGACACTGTCGCTCTTACCTTGACCGTATTTGAACATCTCACAAAGCTCGTTGAATTTGGCTATGTGTTTATGCGGATCTGAATTGTATTGCCCATCGAAAGTATTGTCTTGGATCATCTTGAGATGGTGACCCTTGACAACGAAATCATCACCCAAGTCCGGGGTGGTGATAGCTGACCCTCTGGTAGCTGGTACTGCAACGGCTGCAGCCCGTCGGTGCATCGGCATGTCCAATGGATCCATAGCCGCTTGCGGTTCCGGTTTATCTTCAAAGATTAACTCCTCAACCTCAGACTCTGTATGACTTCCTCCTCCTTCTGAAGACGTATTATCTTCAAACTTCACAGGTGAGAAAGGTCCAAACCCTGGTGGCGTTGGAATTAATATGTTTCCTTTCTTCTTGCCTCGCTTCTTTGATACTCCTGGATTCGATCTAGGACTTATGAGCCGTAACCCCGAAGCCCTTGTGTTCATCCACTAATTGAATACCTGAAAAGAATAGAAACAAGAAAAGCGTAAAACGTACCGGTGTTATGACAATTAAAAGTAACTTCCAACTAAATAAACACTCAAAAGGATCGTATCACAAATTCGAAACAAAAACTAAAAATCAGTCCCCGGCAGCGGCGCCAAAAACTTGATGTGTAAAATCTAGTTTAATAAACTCGACCTACTATTCGACTTAATTACACACTTATAGGCAGTGGACCTATTCGTATATAATATAGCTTTAAGTAAGTAAAGGTTCGTTCGCAGGGACTAATTTAGTTTTTAGATTTCGAATTAATAATACTGGTTTGGTTTTGGGGGTTTTTATTATTGTAACAAAAGATTGATTAAAAGTTGCAAAGTAATTAGTAAAAAGTGATTAATAAAAATCGAGTGAGAAAGTAATTGAAATTATCAAATATTGGAGAAATTACACTTGTTTGACACTTCACGTATTTTCCATTTAAGTTTACGAAATTTATTAAATATTAAACTTCTAAAATATAGTAAAAGTCCTCTCGAATCTTTTATTAACTTTAACTACCTCTAATTACACCGTTCCTCTCGAATACAGTTGTAATTATTAATAGTTAATCATTAAGTAACAAGCCTGTTTTTAGTGATTTAATCTTATAGAGTTTCCTCTCGAATAACTCCTCTAAATACTAAGTCCTTCTGAATCTTAACAAATAGACTTACTCATTTAAGTTTAATTACCTAAGTTGTTATTACTAAGTCCTCTCGAATCCTAGTAATTTTAAACCGATTATAGACCGACCGATTATTTCATATAAGTTATTTAATCTATCTAGATTCCTCTCGAATACCTAGAATGTTGATTAATTAAATTATATATATACAACTTTATGATAATATGTTAAAACTTAAGCAAATAAGGATTAGCGATTAAACACAAAAACATAAATAATCAATAACGAAAACTCAAACTTCAAATAAGATCCGTTAATCAAACAAGCGTAAAAAGAGTTTAGCTACGCATTATTAAGTCTAAAACAGCAAATAAAATAGTAGAAAACATCCCGGAAAATAAGTATTAAAAAGGAAGAAAAGCAAACTAAGAAATCTTCAAACGTGTCGTGACCGAATATTATGAATAACGAATTCCTAGCTTCAATCCTTGCCTCCAAACGTAAACTCCAGCTCCAGAAACTTGAAAATATTAATTGATGAAAAATCTGAATGTTTTGGGGTTGTATTTATAGGCAAAAATAAAGAGAATTCGTATTCGAGTCGAACCCCAAAACTTTTTAGATTGTGGATAATGATCGATTCAAATAGACGGTGGACTTTTCCTTGTCATGTTACAATTGGGTTTTCTTTTATTTCCTTTTGTCCACGTGCATGTCTCAATATTAATTCCATATCTTTCATTAACTTGCATTTCTTCGTCCAAATGTCCACTTTCCGATCATATTCAACCTGTCACTTAAATAAAACACTTTCACACAATTAAATGTATAAATCCTATCCTATCCATCATGATTAAATACGAAAATGACCAAATATCGCATATAAATAACTATATAAATATGCGATATCAGCCTCTCTCAAAAGAGAACAGGCTGGAATGAAGCAAGCTATTTGTTGGCTACAGCCATGGTTTGTCTTGCTACAAACCAGACCTATAATTTTTCAAAACTAATCTTTGATGGCATGTTATGGAACTTGGGTCATCCTACACAAAAAAAATTTATGTACCCAAGATTCCTACAACACATTTTAAATTGTGAAATTTTGGATCTTAAAAGATCAAAAACAGTTTTTCCTGCCCACTCGCATAAGAAAAAGGTTTTTGCCAACATGAGACGGCAAAATAAAGGTTTTTCTAACCATGTTACACCACTATTCTCTACAACGGTGGTGGCAACATTTGCCACCGATGAAAGACACGTTACTTTACCTCTGTCTCAACCCCCACCTGTTTCTGTTTCTACTGCAAGTACCTCTGCAGTTGCAGTTCCTTCTGCAAGTACTGCACCCATTCCTACTGAGGGAACTAATGCAGTTTCTACTGCAACTGTCCCTCCAGTTAATACTGTGAGCAGTCCTCCAGTTACAACTGTTTCAAATGTCACCACTACTGTGACAGAGCCTGTAATCCCATCTGCTTCTACACCTCTACAAACACCTCCACTAATTGCTACTTTCAAAGGAAAGGCTAAGAGAGTTCCTTGGTCTCTTAAGCCCAAAACAACCCCTACTCCAATTATGTCACACCCCGCTAAAAGCGGAACGCAGAGTGTTCCAGTTAATGATACCAAGAGTCAAGGATTACAACATACAACCGTAAACAAAACATCAAAATATATTAATCATGCCTCAAGGTTTTAAAATACAATACATAACCGAATGTGAAAACCAAAGTCAAGTACAAATACAATACAAATGTCAAATACTCGGATCATAAAGGAATTACATCAAACAAAACGAATTCCAAATACAAATAATATATGATCCCAAAAGATGCAAGGCATGATCAACTAAAATCCTCAAACTCCTGAAAAAGCGTTAAAAACGACATCAACACAATGTTGGTGAATTATTCGCAATAAGTAAATAAGATTTGACCCAATAAAAGATTTAATAATCATATTAAGTTTCAAAAGCATATCTTGATGTATAACCCTAGTGTGAGTATAGATACCAAAGATTAATATACACTGAACCTGACCACAAATCCCCTAACCTAAGGCGATGCAATACCAAAGGCAACAAATAATCATACGGCCATAACATTCACTCGTAGGGATATCCTCTCGAGTAATGAGGGTTGGTCAAACCCATATAGATCTATATATATGCAACCGTGGGCAAAATAGCTAACAAGTGTATGAGGGGGGCTTACCAAAAGCCTATGAAGCATCCTAATCTAAGGTGATACTAATACACTAGGCATACAAGATATACATCGTATAATAGTTCAAAAACGCTTTCCAGCCCAAATAGTAAGAGAAAAGGGGCTACGAATAACTCACAAAATAAGCTCGGCAAGAGATCGGGTAATACTCAATAAGAAGCTAATAATCCGCCGCCTAAGTGCCCTAAATCAATAACAAAGTCTAAGTATCTCATTAACATAGTTCGGTTTAGCCTTGTCGGTTAAGTTTAGAGTTTAAGATTTATTAAAGTATTCCAACGATTTCCAAGTCGAGTCGTGATGACGGTTCAAGGTGACGATGTTCCGCGCCGATAGGGACGATGGGAAAATATCGATAAGTTTCACGTCATAATGACTTTTAGAAAGGAATAACATTCCGAGCCGAACTTGACTAACAGGAACGTCGATTGAAAGGAATACCGTTACCAAAGTTTATTGAAGTCAACCAAAGTCAACGTCGAAGATGTTGACTTGGTCAAAGTCAAAGATGTTGACTTGGTTAAAGTCAAAGTCAACAATTGGAAGGAAAAGTCAAAATTAAAGATATTGATTTAGATTAGTCAAAAGTCAACTATTTGAGAAAAGTCAAGGTCAACGTTTGTAGAAAAGTCAAAATTGATGATTTTTAGATTGAAATATAACTTTGACCATTTAAGAGTAAAAATACTTTTATTTTCAGAATAATAGAGTGAAAATGATTTATGACGGTTTTAACAATTTTCCGTAAAAGTAAAAATAAACGTTTGTTTAAATATTCTTGATGAAGTTTAAGATTGCGATATTGTCTTTGAGTCCAAAGACGTTAATTTGACTTATATGATACTTTTATACATGATAGGTTACTGATATAAGTTTAAAGTCAAAACACGTTACGAGTCTAAGTCGAAAAGTAACAAGAAAACGAGATTTTGGAGACCAGACCCTCGGTGCTGCGCACCTATGGGTAGGTGTTGCGCACCGAGGTGTTTCCCGAAAACCAATTTTACGTTTTAATCGTTTTCTGGCTTGTTTGACGTTTTATGGTTAAAACACTTTCTGTCCAGAAGTTAAAATAGGTTTAAATAACATTTACCAAGTGTTTTATATATATAAATGTGTAGTTTTTACATAGTAATAACATAAATACGTTAATTTCGGTAAATAACATATCTTAACATATTTTACTCGTTTTAAGTCCAAAGTTCCGAGAACGAAAGGTGTTGGTCTAATATGTTAACCTAACCGTTTTTAAGGCTTGAAACCGAAACAAAGATAATGAAATGAAAAGATAAGAGAAATGATGATCTTACCGATTTCACCCGCAAGACGTGTCGATGTTGAAATCTTGCAAGGATTCGGAGGAAGGACTTAGATGGTGGTGGTGAGGAGGTAAAGAGCTCCAAAACACAAAATGTCCATCATTAGTAAAAAGTCTCAAAAGAAAGGAAGGAAGTAAGGAAGTAAGGATTTTTCGGAGAAACTTTCTTACCAAAATTCTCAAGGTGATGTATTCCGGTGAGTCACAAGGCTCCAAAGTTATTTGTAGAGATGGTGAGAACAATAAATCTCCATTCATACAAAACAAGAAGGTTGTTAGGAGTTTCGAATTAGAGAAGAAAATAGAGAAGTTAGGAGAGTTTTCATACCAAAACTAAAGAAATGCTTCTTCAAGAAAAATCACCGAAACTCTTCATCTTCATGGAAAATCACCGGAAGCAAACTTGGTAGAGCAAGGAAAGTGATTATGAGTTAGAACTCCAAGTTAAATGGAAGAAAAGAGACGAAAAGATAAAGGAATTAACAAGGAAACTTACCGAAATTTATGTAGATTCAATGAGTGTTTGAAAGAGATGATTTTCTCCAACTCTTTCCCTTGGATTCTCACTTCAACTTGGATATGTTCTATTCTTATTTCTCTGGAAATTTTAGAGAGAAACAAGGGTTGAAGGAAGTGAGAATGAGAGAGAAAGGTGGTAAAGGTGTTTGGTGTAATATGAAACTTTTGGTAATTTGGAAAGAGAAGTGGTCTCAACATGTATTGAGATCCACATTTGAATCTAGCATACCCAAATGAGGGAGTTTGCAGGAAAAATCACGTGAAAAGGAGGTTTAGAACCTCAAGAAATTGACCACAAAGTCGAAAATGGATTTTAGCCGAATTTGTACTAGGTGCTGCGCACCACCCCTTTGGTGCTGCGCACCGGGGCCTTAAGTGGTCCAAAAATGTTAACTTTTGTTAAAGGACTAGATTTGTAACAGATTCCGTTAGTTCTCCGTTAAAAGGACTAACTTTGTAATAGAATAAGTTAGAGGACTAACTTTGTAATGAAATTTCGAAATATGATTTTTCTTAACCGACAATTATAGCGTAAACGCAATACTTTAATAACGTGAGAATACTAGATATTAGGCACTTAGGTGATTCTAAAGCTTCCGTCTCGAGAGACAAAGTAATAAAACACATAAACCCGACTCAAATGCATAAAACGTGAGTAAAATAAAGCGAAATACAAGGGTCCAAATCATTGCGAATAAAAAGAGTAATAATCGGTAAATAAAATATACCTCGAAAAGACGGATTGTCACAGCATCCCCAGTAAAAAGGAATTTCGTCCTCGAAATCCTACTGAACACTGCTGCTAGCAAAAAGATGTGGGTACTTCTTCTGCATCTCGTCCTCCCGCTCCCAAGTAAACTCAGCTCCAATCTTCGAGTTCCATCGAACCTTCACTATCGGAATCCGACTCCGCCGTAACTGTTTGACATCTCGGTCAACAATCTCCACCGGCTCCTCTATCACATGAAGCGAGTCATCCAATCGTAGTTTCTCCAGGGTTACAATCAGGGTCTCATCAGCAAGGCACTTCTTGAGATGCGATACGTGAAATACGTTGTGCACACCGCACAACTCAGGTGGCAACTCAAGTCGATAAGCCACTGGACCAACACGGGACAAAATCCTGAAGGGGCCCGTAAAACGTGGACTAAGCTTGCTGCGTTTCTCAAATCGAAACACACCCTTCCACGGAGAAACTTTCAACAACACCATATCCCCAACCTGGAACTCCAAAGGTCTCCTACGCAAATCCGCGTATTTCTTCTGACGGTCTCGGGCGGCTATAAACGATCCTTGATCCTGAAGATCTTATCCGTCGTCTCCTGAATCAACTCGGGACCCGTAATCTGGCTATCTCCTATCTCTGCCCAACATATCGGAGATCTACACTTCCTACCGTAAAGGGCCTCAAATGGAGCACAGTTGATGCTGGAGTGGTAACTATTATTATACGAGAACTCGACCAACGGTAAATGTCGATCCCAACTCCCACCAAAATCTAACACACAAGCCCGAAGCATATCCTCCAATGTCTGAATAGTACGCTCACTCTGACCATCAGTCTGAGGATGATAAGCCGTACTCATATCCAATCGGGTACCCAAAGATCGTTGTAAAGACTGCCAAAACCTCGAAGTGAATCGTGCTTCACGGTCTGAAATAACTGATACTGGAATGCCATGCTTGGCCACAATCTCGTCGATGTACAATCTAGATAACTTCTCTACTCGGTAATCTTCACGAATAGGAAGAAAGTGCGCTGACTTAGTCAGCCGATCGACAATCACCCAGATAGTATCATAACCTCCTGTAGATCTAGGAAGTTTCGTAACAAAATCCATCGTGATCCGCTCCCACTTCCACTGTGGAATCTCGGGCTGCTGGAGAAGGCCGGAAGGCTTCTGATTCTGAGCCTTGACCTTTGAACACGTCAAACACTTGCCCACATACTCGGCAATCGCCCGCTTAATTCCAGGCCACCAATAGAACTCCTTCAGGTCATGGTACATCTTATCCGCTCCAGGATGAACGGAATAATTCGACTTATGACCCTCATCCAAAATCAACTGTCTAAGACTAACGGGAATCCAAATACGATCCATGAAGTACATCACCCCGTCGTCCTTCGGCTCCAACTGTCGTGCTAAACTGAATAAACCCTCATCCTTAAGGCGATCCTCGGTGAGAGCCTCCTGCTGAGCCTGAATGATACGAGCCTTCAAGCTCGACTGAATAGAAACCATCATAGCACGAATCCTCACCGGCTTAACCGACTCCTTGCGACTCAACGCATCGGCTACGACATTCGCCTTACCCGGATGGTAGCGAATCTCACAATCATAATCGTTGAGCAACTCAACCCATCGACGTTGCCTCATATTCAACATCTTTTGATCAAAGATGTGCTGTAACGACTTATGATCGGTGAATACGGTACACTTAGTACCATAAAGATAGTGGCGCCAGATCTTCAAAGCAAAAACTACTGCGCCCAACTCTAGATCGTGTGTCGTGTAATTCTGCTCATGAATCTTCAACTGACGAGAGGCATAGGCAATCACTTTCCCATTCTGCATCAGTACACAACCGAGTCCCTTATGCGAAGCGTCGCAATATACTACAAAATTCTCGGTACCCTCGGGAAGACTCAAAATAGGCGCATCACACAACCGCTTCTTCAGTAACTGAAAAGCTTCCTCATGTTCTTCACCCCAAACAAACTCCTCACTCTTCTGGGTCAATTTAGTCATAGCCGAGGCTATCTTCGAGAAATTCTCGATGAAACGACGATAGTAGCCTGCCAAACCCAAGAATGACCGGATCTCAGTGGGTGTCTTCGGAGCGACCCAATCTCTAACGGCTTCAATCTTGGCAGGATCAACGTGAATGCCCTCACCGCTGACCACGTGGCCAAGAAACTGAACCGCAGATAACCAAAACTCGCACTTAGAGAACTTAGCGTAGAGTTTCTCCTGTCTCAGCAACTCCAACACTAGTCTCAAATGCTCCTCGTGCTCTTCCCGGCTACGAGAATATATCAGAATGTCGTCGATGAAAACGATCACGAACTTGTCGAGGTAAGGACGACATATACGGTTCATCATGTCCATGAAAGCTGCAGGCGCATTCGTAAGACCGAAAGGCATAACCAAAAACTCGAAGTGACCATAACGCGTCCTGAAGGCGGTCTTCGGAATGTCCTCCTCCTGCACTCTCAACTGATGATATCCGGATCGTAAATCAATCTTCGAAAAGAAGCAAGAACCCTGAAGCTGATCGAACAAGTCATCAATACGTGGTAAGGGATACCGATTCTTCACCGTCAGCTTATTCAACTCCCTGTAGTCGATACACAATCTCATAGATCCATCTTTCTTCTTCACGAAGAGTACCGCCCCAAGGAGAGAAACTCGGTCTAACAAAGCCTTTATCCACTAACTCCTGAATCTGCTTTGATAACTCTAACATCTCCGAAGGTGCTAACCGATAAGGAGCCTTCGCCACCGGCGCTGCTCCAGGAACCAAGTCTATACGGAACTCTACCTGTCTACTAGGGGGTAACCCAGGTAAGTCCTCCGGAAATACATCGGGAAAATCACGAACCACCGGCTTCTCCTCCATCTTCTCCGCGGAGTCTTTCTTCACCAGGTGTGCAAGAAAGAGTGTGCAATCCCGTTTGATGTACTCCCGCACCTTCATACACGAAACTATCTTAAGGCGCTTCCCCGCCTTGTTCCCCTGAACCAACAACGGACCACCAACTGGCAACGGAATGCGAATCATCTTCTCGAAGCATACGATCTCTGCACGGTGTGTCGCCAACCAATCCATCCCAATAATAACATCGAAACTACCCAGCGTGATAGGAATTAAGTCAATAGGAAAAGTATGATCCTCAAAGCTAATCCTACAAGCACTAAGTATCTCCGAGGCACGTAAATGCTTACCATCGGCTAGCTCTATCTCATAAGTAGGCACTAATGGTCTAGAAGTACAAGTTAAACTCAGTAGATATAAAGCTCCTATCGGCACCAGAGTCAAATAAAATAAAAGCAGGCTGATCACATATAAGAAAAGTACCCGTGACAACACTAGGATCCTGATGTGCCTCATGTGCGCCCATAACAAAAGCTCTACCACGAGATCCAGAACCAGAAGTAGTACCAGTACCGACCGAAGCTAGCTTGGGACACCTATCCCGATGATGCTCAGTAGACCCACACTCAAAACACTTGCCCCTCTGGGCACGGCAATACCTATCAGTGTGTCCCAATTTCTTGCATTTCTTGCACTCCCAACACTTCACCTCCTGAGAATGATGATTTCCGCACCGTCCACACTTCGGATACTTGCTCTGAGTATCCGGGGTCACCGCAGCATAAGACTGCACTACATGAGGTGTATCTTGCCTCCTATTCCTCTTCCTCGAATCACTGTGACGGAATCCCCCACTCCGTTTCCCTCCGAAGTGCTGCACAGGTACCATGGGTGGTAACCTACCATCGCGGACCGCGTTATGAGTCAACGTGGTCGCGAGCTCCACTGCGCTCTGGAATGTGCATGGCTTCGATGACATAACATTATCCCGAATCTCCTTGGCTAATCCACGGATGTAACGACTGATCCTCTTAGGCTCCGGACGAACCAAATGTGGAACCAACTGCGACAATGTATAAAACCGTGTAGTGTACCCCATAATGTCTGACCCAACCATCTCTAGTTTCCACAGCTCCTCCTCTAGCCTCTCGAGCTCCGCCTCTGGCACATACTCAATAAGGATCAACTCCTTCAGCTGTTCCCAAGTCATCATATCAGTCTCCACCCGACCTCGAACGCTCACTATGGAATTCCACCAAGTCAATGCTGTACCCTGTAGAACAAACGTAGCATAACGGACTTTATCCTCCTCTGCGCAACCAACCGTACTGAAAATGGACTCTAACTTCTCCATCCACTGAAGTGTCCCTATAGCACCCTCTGTACCTCTGAACTCGGGGACCTTGCATCCCATGAAGGTCTTCAGTGAACATCCCCTCCGTGGAGTGTCATCAATAATAATGGTGCGTCGAGTAGAGTCGTCCGCTCTACCAGAACCAGAACCTCCCACATGCATACCCGACTCGGGTCCACCAGATCCAGTAACCACAACCTCAGGACCACCGTGTCCAGAACCACCCGATCCAGTACCCGTAGTCTCGGGACCTCCACCAACCACAATAGGCTCAGGACCACCCTGATCTGATCCACCAGTACCAGTACCGTCACTGCTATGCACCGTACTCTCCCTAATCTGAGCAACAATAGTCGGCAACATCGCTGCTATCTGCTGGGCTACAAGCTGAGCCAAGTCTGGTGTAGTCTCTGGACCCGAATCGCCGGTTCTCGTAACAGGAGTAGGACCGCTAGTCCTCGTGACTGGAGTAGGACCTCTAGCCCTCGTAACAGGTGTAGTCCTCGTACTCGTACTCGCATCTCTAGCCTTCGCACTCGGGCGACCACGTCGTGCTGACTTCTTAGGCGGCATCGTCCTAAAAGTATAAACGTGTTAAGCAAGATAGGCGACAAAATAGAGTTAGATGATAAAAGCAAAAGCGAGAAAATAAACACGTAAAGCACATAATGCACACTTAGCAAATCAGAGAAAATCGATTGTAAAGCCTCCGGTCATAGTCCAAGTGATTTCCTTCATAAAGCCACTTAGTTCGCTATAACCATTGGCTCTGATACCAATTTCTGTCACACCCCGCTAAAAGCGGAACGCAGAGTGTTCCAGTTAATGATATCAAGAGTCAAGGATTACAACATACAACCGTAAACAAAACATCAAAATATATTAATCATGCCTCAAGGTTTTAAAATACAATACATAACCGAATGTGAAACCAAAGTCAAGTACAAATACAATACAAATGTCAAATACTCGGATCATAAAGGAATTACATCAAGCAAAACGAATTCCAAATACAAATAATATATGATCCCAAAAGATGCAAGGCATGATCAACTAAAATCCTCAAACTCCTGAAAAAGCGTTAAAAACGACATCAACACAATGTTGGTGAATTATTCGCAATAAGTAAATAAGATTTGACCCAATAAAAGATTTAATAAACATATTAGTTTCAAAAGCATATCTTGATGTATAACCCTAGTGTGAGTATAGATACCAAAGATTAATATACACTGAACCTGACCACAATCCCCTAACCTAAGGCGATGCAATACCAAAGGCAACAAATAATCATACGGCCATAACATTCACTCGTAGGGATATCCTCTCGAGTAATGAGGGTTGGTCAAACCCATATAGATCTATATATATGCAACCGTGGGCAAATAGCTAACAAGTGTATAAGGGGGGCTTACCCAAGCCTAAGAAGCATCCTAATCTAAGGTGATACTGATACACTAGGCATACAAGATATACATCATATAATAGTTCAAAAACGCTTTCCAGCCCAAATAGTAAGAGAAAAGGGGCTACGAATAACTCACAAAATAAGTTCGGCAAGAGATCGGGTAATAATCAATATGAAGCTAATAATCCGCCGCCTAAGTGCCCTAAATCAATAACAAAGTCTAAGTATCTCATTAACATAGTTCGGTTTAGCCTTGTCGGTTAAGTTTAGAGTTTAAGATTTATTAAAGTATTCCAACGATTTCCAAGTCGAGTCGTGATGACGGTTCAAGGTGACGATGTTCCGCGCCGATAGGGACGATGGGAAAATATCGATAAGTTTCACGTCATAATGACTTTTAGAAAGGAATAACATTCCGAGCCGAACTTGACTAACAGGAACGTCGATTGAAAGGAATACCGTTACCAAAGTTTATTGAAGTCAACCAAAGTCAACGTCGAAGATGTTGACTTGGTCAAAGTCAAAGATGTTGACTTGGTTAAAGTCAAAGTCAACAATTGGAAGGAAAAGTCAAAATTAAAGATATTAATTTAGATTAGTCAAAAGTCAACTATTTGAGAAAAGTCAAAGTCAACGTTTGTAGAAAAGTCAAATTAATGATTTTTAGATTGGAATATAACTTTGACCATTTAAGAGTAAAAATACTTTTATTTTCAGAATAATAGAGTGAAAATGATTTATGACGGTTTTAACAATTTTCCGTAAAAGTAAAAATAAACGTTTGTTTAAATATTCTTGATGAAGTTTAAGATTGCGATAATGTCTTTGATTCCAAAGACGTTAATTTGACTTATATGATACTTTTATACATAATAGGTTACTGATATAAGTTTAAAGTCAAAACACGTTACGAGTCTAAGTCGAAAAGTAACAAGAAAACGAAATTTTGGAGACCAGACCCTCGGTGCTGCGCACCTATGGGTAGGTGCTGCGCACCGAGGTGTTTCCCGAAAACAAATTTTACGTTTTAACGTTTTCTGGCTCGTTTGACGTTTTATGGTTAAAACACTTTCTGTCCAGAAGTTAAAATAGGTTTAAATAACATTTACCAAGTGTTTTATATATATAAATGTGTAGTTTTTACATAGTAATAACATAAATACGTTAATTTCGGTAAATAACATATCTTTTCATATTTTACTCGTTTTAAGTCCAAAGTTTCCGAGATCGATAGGTGTTGGTCTAATATATTAACCTCACCGTTTTCAAGGCTTAAAACCGAATTTAAAAGTAATGAAATGAAAAGATAAGAGATTATGATGGTTTTACCGATTTCACCCGCAAGACGTGTCGATGTTGAAATCTTGCAAGGATTCGGAGGAAGGACTTAGATGGTGGTGGTGAGGAGGTAAAGAGCTCCAAAACACAAAATGTCCATCATTAGTAAAAAGTCTCAAAAGAAAGAAAGGAAGTAAGGACTTTTCGGAGAAACTTTCTTACCAAAATTCTCAAGGTGATGTATTCCGGTGAGTCACAAGGCTCCAAAGTTATTTGTAGAGATGGTGAGAACAATAAATCTCCATTCATACAAAACAAGAAGGTTGTTAGGAGTTTCGAATTAGAGAAGAAAATAGAGAAGTTAGGAGAGTTTTCATACCAAAACTAAAGAAATGCTTCTTCAAGAAAATCACCGAAACTCTTCATCTTCATGGAAAATCACCGGAAGCAAACTTGGTAGAGCAAGGAAAGTGATTATGAGTTAGAACTCCAAGTTAAATGGAAGAAAAGAGAAGAAAAGATAAAGGAATTAACAAGGAAACTTACCGAAATTTATGTAGATTCAATGAGTGTTTGAAAGAGATGATTTTCTCCAACTCTTTCCCTTGGATTCTCACTTCAACTTGGATATGTTCTATTCTTATTTCTCTGGAAATTTTAGAGAGAAACAAGGGTTGAAGGAAGTGAGAATGAGAGAGAAAGGTGGTAAAGGTGTTTGATGTAATATGAAACTTTTGGTAATTTGGAAAGAGAAGTGGTCTCAACATGTATTGAGATCCACATTTGAATCTAGCATACCCAAATGAGGGAGTTTGCAGGAAAGATCACGTGAAAAGGAGGTTTAGAACCTCAAGAAATTGACCACAAAGTCGAAAATGGATTTTAGCCGAATTTGTACTAGGTGCTGCGCACCATCCCTTTGGTGCTGCGCACCGGGGCCTTAAGTGGTCCAAAAATGTTAACTTTTGTTAAAGGACTAGATTTGTAACAGATTCCGTTAGTTCTCCGTTAAAGGACTAACTTTGTAACAGATCAAGTTAGAGGACTAACTTTGTAATGAAATTTCGAAATAATGATTTTCTTAACCGACGATTATGGCGTAAACGCAATACTTTAATAACGCGAGAATACTAGATATTAGGCACTTAGGTGATTCTAAAGCTTCCGTCTCGAGAGACAAAGTAATAAAACACATAAACCCGACTCAAATGAAATAAACGTGAGTAAAATAAAGCGAAATGCAAGGGTCCAAATCATTGCGAATAAAAAGAGTAATAACCGATAAATAAAATATACCTCGAAAAGACGGATTGTCACAGCATCCCCCAGTAAAAGGAATTTCGTCCTCGAAATTCTACTGAACACTGCTGCTAGCAAAAAGATGTGGGTACTTCTTCTGCATCTCGTCCTCCCGCTCCCAAGTAAACTCAGCTCCAATCTTCGAGTTCCATCGAACCTTCACTATCGGAATCCGACTCCGCCGTAACTGTTTGACATCTCGGTCAACAATCTCCACCGGCTCCTCTATCACATGAAGCGAGTCATCCAATCGTAGTTTCTCCAGTGGTACAATCAGGGTCTCATCAGCAAGGCACTTCTTGAGATGCGATACATGAAATACGTTGTGCACACCGCACAACTCAGGTGGCAACTCAAGTCGATAAGCCACTGGACCAACACGGGACAAAATCCTGAAGGGACCCGTAAAACGTGGACTAAGCTTGCTGCGTTTCTCAAATCGAAACACACCCTTCCACGGAGAAACTTTCAACAACACCATATCCCCAACTTGAAACTCCAAAGGTCTCCTACGCAAATCCGCGTACTTCTTCTGACGGTCTCGGGCGGCTATCAAACGATCCTTGATCCTGAAGATCTTATCCGTCGTCTCCTGAATCAACTCGGGACCCGTAATCTGGCTATCTCCTATCTCTGCCCAACATATCGGAGATCTACACTTCCTACCGTAAAGGGCCTCAAATGGAGCACAGTTGATGCTGGAGTGGTAACTATTATTATACGAGAACTCGACCAATGGTAAATGTCGATCCCAACTCCCACCAAAATCTAACACACAAGCCCGAAGCATATCCTCCAATGTCTGAATAGTACGCTCACTCTGACCATCAGTCTGGGGATGATAAGTCGTACTCATATCCAATCGGGTACCCAAAGATCGCTGTAAAGACTGCCAAAACCTCGAAGTGAATCGTGCATCACGGTCTGAAATAACTGATACTGGAATGCCATGCTTGGCCACAATCTCGTCGATGTACAATCTAGATAACTTCTCTACTCGGTAATCTTCACGAATAGGAAGAAAGTGCGCTGAATTTTTGAGATTAGTCTTTTGTGAATCTAAGTTGTTTGCAGCCCTTTTAATTGACTCTTGTTTTTGAAATGGGACTGACTTTTGTTTAGAAGGTTGAGCTGACCTCCGTTTTTGAGGTGAAACTGACTGTTGTTTTGAAGATTGAGCTGACCTTTGGTTTTGAGGTGAGACTGACTGTTGTTTTGAAGATTAAGCTGACCTTTGGTTTTGAGGTGAGACTGACTTTGGTTTTTAAGATTGAGATACTTTTGGTCCATTGTATCTAGGTCTAGTCTGATGTAATTGTTTACAAAACACAGCTTCATGTCCCTTTTCACCACAATTATAACAAGTTCTTTTAGGAGGAGTCCTTGGTTCTTTTGAAATCGGTGATTTATTCCTAACCAGTGTTTTCACAATATTTGTTAACTGCAAAAGTTGATTTCCTAACTGATCAATAGGATTTACCTTTTGAACTGAATCCTTTTCAACATTGTTTTACTTGACTTGTGGTTTACTCAAAACCCTGAGTCTGACAACATTCTTAGGTAAAGATGGTTTAGTGTTGTGACTCACTTTTTCAGGTTTAAAATGAGGGTCAGACTGACTTGTGGTTGAATTTCACACTTGTTTGACTCTTTAGACATGATAGGTTTGACAAATGCATTTGACATTTTTGTTTTGTTTCCTTTTATATATTTAAATGTGTCTAGTAAAATATCAGGTTTGAAAACAATTTTCTCCCTCTCGGCCTCTTCTTCTTTTTCACTCATATGTTTCTTGAAACTGAAATCTTCTCCCAACACAGCCTGAACTTGTCTAGGGGCTTTCCTACTCAAACAATCTTCATTTTTTAATGATGAGATACACCAAGACTTACAAATACTTTTATAATGTTGAGTTTCTTCCCTAAACTTATGGATTTCTTTTGCAAGATCATTATAATCTTCGGTCTGAGCAGTCAGTGTGACTACGCAGTTTTCTATCTCATAAATCTCTTTATTTTTGCTTTGTAAAATATTTTCTAAATCTTTTAATTTGATTTTGAGAGCAGAAATATCTTCTAATGATGTTTTAAAATCCAGAAATAGAAATTCAAACATTTGAAGTTTTTGATCTTCAGTGTATAGATTCAAATTGTGTACCTTATAGAATTTTGACTTGTCCAAGTCTGACTTGCAGCTCAGTCTCTCAGCTTCCTTTAAATTATGGCTCATTTTCATCTATGAAAGCCACCAGACATTTATCCACCACTTCATCATCATCTGATGATAAATCCTCATCCATCCATTCTTCAGCATAGAATGCTTTCTGCTCAGCTTGAGGCTTTTGATTTCTTGAGGTGTTTCCATTCTTGTATTTAAGATACTTTTTCCTGTATCTTTGAGCTCTCTCAGCTACTGCATCAATGTGGTCAGTCTGAGCATTCTTCACTTTGCAGTCTGTAGCCATGTGACCATGTTCTCCACATTTGAAACATTTGACCTTTTTCAAGTCAAACGGTTTCTTTCCATTGTAGCTTGTATTTTGTTCATGCTTCATAGTGAGCAAGGCCAGTTGATCTTTTAAGTTCTTCACCTCAGATTCATCATCAGAGTCTGAGTCTGAGTTTGACTCAGACTCATCTGAGTCAGTTTCAGCCTTTGAGTAGATTTCTTTGTTCCTTCTGCTTGTTGCAACTAATGCAACTTCAAGATCTCTAGAAATCCTCCTTTGGTTTGATTTCTTCCTCTTTTGGGTTTCTTCAAAGTTTAGCAATAACCCAAATAAACCAGGCAGCTTGTAAGTGGGCAATTTTTCACTTACTACTAGAGAGGTGATGACTGATTCATATCTGTTTGGAAGAATATCAACAAACTTCTTGCACACCCCATCATCTTCTTTCATCACACCAAGAGCAGATAAATCATTTAGAAATATTTGAAATCTGGTGTGTACATCAGCAAGTGATTCCTTTTCTTTCACATAGAAATTCTCATAGTTTCTGATCAAACTATTCAGCCTCTGTTCTTTCACCACTTGCACACCTTCATAGGATACAATGACAGTATCCCAGATTTCTTTTGCTGATCTACATCCAGCAGTTTTAGAGAATATCTGTTCAGACATAGCATTTCCTAATATGCTTCTAGCCCTTGGATCTAGATTAAATAGTTGTCTATCTAACTCAGTCCATTGAGATTTTGGAGTCTGAACCCATCTGGCACGTTGGATGACTTTGTCTCCTTCTTTCACTTCTGTTATTTCTTTTCCAGGAATAATTGGTCCTTCAGTGATTGTTGTTATCATTTCATTATGAATTCCAGATAAATGCCACTCAGCTTTGAGTTTCCAATGAGCAAAGTTATGTCCATTGAAAATTGGAATTCCTTTTCCCGCCATAGCAGGTGTTTGTGATGATGAAGACATATTTATTAATTGAGATATTACCGATTGATCGTTTAAGATTTGTAAATATTAAAATTTAAATCTTATTTGCTCTGATACCAGATATTACCGATTGATCGTTTAAGATTTGTAAATATTAAAATTTAAATCTTATTTGCTCTGATACCAGTTGTTAGGTCTGAGTAAGATCCCAATTACTAGATATACAGATAATTAATTAATCTTGTATGATTGAATCAATTGGCAAATGAGTATTCAAACGTTAATTATCACTCTTGATAAACAGACAGTTCTTGTTAATAGGTTATAGCGGAATTATAATAATTAGAAAGATTGAATAACACTCTGTTTGATTCAGGTAAAATCGACAACCGAAATGAAAGACTCAAGCTCCCTACTTATACACAATAGAGGGAGCTGTGATAAGGACAAATTTTAGAAAATCTTCTAAAAAGATAGAAGATTATATCTAACTAACTTCCTAAACTTTCGGTTCAAGATATATTATGGTACTGACTAACTCAGACCCATAATGCTAGTCACTCAGACTCAAAATGACTCAGACTCAAAGTCACTCAGACTTAGACTTAGACTTTAATTAAACAGACTTATACTTTGGGTTTAATTGCTGATTTTCCCAACAATAATGATAATGGTGGTGACATAAGCTGTTACAAATGTGGTGAGAGTGGCCACCTGATCGGGGAGTGTCCACAGGTCGGGGATGGTTTTGAAGAGCAAGAGTTAAAGCACAACAAGAATTACTTATCAAAGATAATAAACGATTACCAAACACGAATAGTTGTGAAGATGAATCGCTCAAACCTAATACAATCAGTATTCTTCAGTGTCGACTTCTCTAAAGTCTACCTTTTCTCTCTACAAGCTTAACCTAAACCTAAAAAAGTTATCCTATTATATAGTATAACATGTTCACTGGGTTGGGGCTAATAATGGGCTTATGAACAATGCAATGTTCATTAACACCCAAAACAGACTATTGAGCCCACGAATAATACAATGTTCGTGGGACTTGACATACACGAACAATCATGTTCGTTGGACATCATACACGAACATGAACATCATGTTCGTTTATACACAAGAACATCATGTTCATTTACACACACTATAAATACAGACTTAATTAATCTAGAACAACTGTCAAATATATTGCACCAACAAACTCCCCCTTGAATGTTGCTTCTAGATTTTGTAATATGCTCAAATTCTTTATCTTCTTGTACTCCTAGCAGGTCTTCTAACTCATCGTATACTTGAATAACTCCCCCTGAATTGTTGCAGTAGTCTCGTTGTGATCAGAAAGTCATCTGCCTTTGCGCTTGTGAAGAGTCAGTCAACTCCCTTTGTCGTTGTGAACTTCAGTTATCAGAGTCATCATCACGAATTGACTCAACTAAATTCATCACTTTTCATGTAACCTCCGAGCCTCCGACAAACTCCCCCTGAGCTGTCTGACGCTGAACAACGTCTCAAACAGTAGCTGCAAGAATAGAGTCACGTACAATCTCTGCAACCTGCAATTAAAAATTAGTAATAATTTTTTTTTTTAAGATATCGACATGATAACTTTGATCTTTTCATGTCGATTCTATTTTCATAAAAATACAATTTTACATAATCTTCAGCTAAGCTAGCATTGAATCAAGAAAAATCAGTTAAGATGGGGAACCCAAGCCATAACAGGTCTTGATTGTCCTTTCTCGTTCACGTAGACAAACTCCTTGAAGAAACCATCATTTCTGGAAACAGTATCGTTAACATGAGAATTCATATGTTTCCTTGGTAGACTGGATGGTCTCGATTGTCGACAAAAATAATTTACTCTTTGACTCAGACAATGTTGATTTGAACTCCAAGATGACGGTTGAAATGCACGATCATTTATAACCCAAATTTGTTTCACTGGTTTCCGAACAGGTGAAAGTGATCGAGCCATAGGTTTAGTCTTTTGTGACGACGATTGTCGAACTTGTTTCTTGTTTGGACACACATAAGCCACATGACCATGTTTACGGCACTTAAAACAATTTAAATTATCCATGACCTGGTTGGGTTTTGAGTTTTCAGGTAAAGTACTCGTTCTTGTCTCAGAAACACTTGACTTGTTTGAAGCATTTGATTCAGTCTGATCTTCCCTTTTAGAGGAGGATTCACAGGTAGAATCAACATTCTTTTCCTTCAATTCAAATTCAGTTATAAAGAAACTGAAATTGTTATTAAAGTTGTAACTGTTTCATGATATCCCAAACCAGTGACATTTCCGGTAGTCCTTTGGCGCCCTAAGATAGACGTCAGAGTATTTGATGAGTTCCAGAATTGTTCGATCTTTCTGTTAAGCTCCAAACTTTTGACCTCACTGTCTCTTAGTTCCTTTTCCTTTTCAACGTACAACTTCTTATGTTTTTCCAAACTTTCATAAAGCATATCAATCTTTACTGACTGTCCACTTATAGTAGATAAGAACTCACTCCTATCTTTGGAATCTTGACGAAGCTTGTTTGAAAAATCATTTTTCAAATTAACTTGAGCATCCAATTCAAATTTCAAATCTTTGTGTTGAGCCATCAAGGTGTCCAAGGATTCAGTTAAACTTTCATTTTCCTTGGTTAAAGTTGAAATTGATTTGCACAAGTCAACTACAGATAACGGTTCCTTACATAACCTTTTAAGAAACCCATATACCTCTCATAAGGGTACATGTAACGTAGAAATACCGGACCACAGGCCTTAATTTCTCCTACGATATGAGATACCAAGTGAACCATGACATCAAAAAAGGACGGCGGAAAGTACGTTTCTAGTTCACAAAGTGTGATGATAATTTCTCTTTGCCATGTATCCAACACTTCCGGATCAATCACTTTTGAATGAATCGAGTTAGAAAACAAACAAAGTTTGGTGATTGTACGTCGTATTTTTGTTGGTAACAATCCACGAATTGCTATAGGAATCATATGTGTCATCATAACATGACAATCGTGGGACTTCATACCAAGCAACTTACAATATTTCATTGACACCAACCTCCTAATGTTTGAAGAATAACTAGATGGAACTTTAATATCATGTAAGCATTTACAAAATTTTGTATTTTCTAGTTTCGACATTGTATAACACGATGGCGGAAGATATATACGATTATTTCTCTGAACAGGCGCAAGCTCTTTACGGATTCCCATATCTAACATGTCATTACGAACATTAATCCATCTTTAGTTTTCCCCGGGATATTCAACAACAAACCTATCAAACTATCACATACATTTTTTCCGATATGCATAACATCTAGGCAATGTCGAACTTCTAGATGCTTCCAGTATTTTAAGTCCCACAAAATTGACCTTTTCTCCAAATGACTCCTGTCTCCGTAGAATCTCTTTTTATTTTTCCAAGCACAGTTTTTAAATTTTCAACTCATGAAAGTGCATCAAATCGTTTCCTTGCCTTTTGGTGCTCCACCTTTCCATTAAACTCCTCTTTTTTCTACGATAAGCGTGAGCAGACGGAAGGAATCTTCGATGTCCCATGTACACAATTTTTTTGCATTTATCTAAACATCAAACATGTATCATTTTCACAAACAGGACACGCATGTTTACCTTTCGTAACGTACCCTGAGAGATTGTCGTATGCCGAAAAATCACTTATGGTGCAAAAAATCATGGCTCGCATAACAAAAGTCTCCTTCTTATAAGCATCATATACTTGTACACCCGCACTCCAAAGAGTTTTCAAGTCATCAATCAGAGGAGATAAATAAACATCTATGTCATTTCCAGGTTGTTTTGGATCCTGAATTAACAATGAAATCATTATGTATGGTGGAAGATTGTAGACACATAAAAGAACTGGCCATGTACTATGACGACTACTCATGTTTCCGAAAGGATTGATTCCGTCTGAACTAAGTCCAAAACCTATATTTCTAATCTCCTTACCAAATTCTGGAAACATATTATCAATATGTCTCCATTGAGGTGAATCTGCGACATGTCTTAATTTTCCATCTTTTTTACGCTCATCAAAATGCCAGCACAATAACTTTGCTTCTTTCTCATTTCCAAATAATCGTTTAAGTCTCGGTATAATGGGCAAATACCACAATAATTTAGTCGGGGGTCCATTTTTGGTCACATCATCGTCGAATTCATCCGTTTCGTTTTTACGCTTATACCTCGATGCACCACAAATAACACATTTATGATGTTTTTTAAACTCCTTTCTATACAACATACAATCATTCGGACATGCGGGTATTATTTTAACTTTTAACCCCATTGGACACATCGGTTTTTTGGCTTGGTATAACGAAATGGGTAACTCATTATCTCCGGGTAGCATGTCATGCAATATCACTAATAGACTTGTGAAACTTTTATCACTCCAACTATTATTTGTTTTTAAGTTAAACAACTTCAGTACAACACCTACTTTAGTAAAGTTTTCACAACCCGTATATAATGGTTTTTCCGAATCAACAAAAAGTTGTTGTAACTTTTCTTGATTATTATCACCAATATTAGTCTCTAAATCATTGAACGTCTCATTTAAATTGTCATTTAAATCGTTATTTTCATCACTAGTGTATGTCTCACATTTTTCAGTACTATCATTAACTTCAGTATTCGACGTGTTACGATCAACAAGTAATTCCCCGTATTTTGACCAACAAGTATATTTGTTTACAAACCCATTCGACAACAAATGAAACTCGATTTCATTAATATCCTCAAATTTTTTAAAGTTTTTACATTGCAAACAAGGACACCAAATGGATCATCTCCTATTTTGACTCGATTAGCTTCAGCAACCCTAAGAAAATTTTGCACACCAATCACATATGTTTGGTTACTCCGTCCAATATCATTCATCCAATTATTACGATCCATCTGAAAAATCAAGATAAACAAATAAATTAATATACATGAATATGATGTATATGAATAAATCGAAGGTAGAGGCGTTTTAAGGTGGTGAATCCTAACCCACTTTTTAAATATTCTATCTCATATGTATACGTTTTAACGAGTTGGCTATTTAAAAAAAAATCGGCAGCATTTCCTCTTAACTCCCCAAATATGCATATAAAACGCACACTCGAAGGAGTAAAAGAGAAATGTCTATCGATTTTTTTTTAATAGTCAACCCGTTAAAAGGTATATACATCCTAATGAGATAGAATATTTAAAAAAAACAGTCCCAAATTTGACAATTCGAAATTAATCTCTAATAGATTAATTTCGGACGGGTAATTCTAAAGGGTTTTCTAAATCCACATGCACACAAAACTAATAATTCTATGTGTTTAAAAAATGATTTTAAGAGTAAATATATCAATTAACACAAAGTTGAAAATTTTATATTTCTAAAATGCTAAAAGTAGTATAATAACAAAATTTCATGTAAAAGAGATACATACCTTTATATGTTGATATATTGATTTATTAATCGAAACTAGCCACTTTGAAGGTTATACCTATAAATATAAACAAATTAATTATAATATATATATATAAAGATACAAATTTAAGATTAATATATAACTTACTATTAACATGAAGTATTAATTTCGAAAATTAAAAAAGATGAATCTTAAAAGCATTAATGGTGGTTTCGAAAGTAAATGAATAGCTGCAAAATTGAAATTGAAATATAAAGTTATTAATTGTGTATATTAATAACTAATTTAAGAGAAATTAATGGGAGTTCGTTGGGATGACTTTTGAATTTGAGTTCTTTTTTGGAACTGTTATATAAACGTTCCAAATAATTATTTTTTGGAGCAGTTCTAAAAGACCGTTCCAAAAAATATTATTTTGGAGGTCTTTAATTTTTGAAATCTTTTTTGGAACAGCTTCCGTTAGAAGCGTTCCAAAAGGGTGTTCCAAAAAATCAATTTTGTACTAGTGTGTTAACTTGGTTTTCCTGGTTGAGCTTCGTTGTACACTATCTAGTAATATATGATATGAACTATGTGTGGATCTAACACGGATTTCTCTGAATATGGTATGATTAAGGTAATATCACATGTGATTTAATATTAACTGCAATTTTTACAACCTAAAAATTTGAATTTATAAATATGAGCTTCGTTGTATCGATCTAGTAATATATGATATGAACTATGTGTGGCTCTAACACGGATTTGGCTTATGATTTAAACATTAATGTGTGAAATTAAAAGGCTCATATGCTATGTAATGTATAAATTATGTGGACCTAGAAAACATTTCAACAAATTTTTATTTTTTCGTTTTGAGACAAATAAAACTTGTAAGGTAATATCACATGTGATTTTAACTCGGAATGTTATTTTCATAACCAATAAAAGTTATATGATTTATAATTTATTTAGTACTAGAAAAAAGATCCACAAAATCAAATATGATTATAATAATATTACATTTGATTTTAATTTCAATAATATCTAATTTTGTAACATATGTAGAATTTCAAATATAAAAAGGTAATATCACATATAATTTTAACTTTAAATATGAATTTTTAAAACTCAACAAAATCACATTTATTTTTTTATTCGTTTTTAGACAAATGTTGAAACCAATTAAATAATATCACATGTGATTTAATATTAAATGTGATTTTATATTAAATGTGATTTAACATTAAATATGATTTTTTAAACCTAAAAAAATGAATTTGTAAATATGATGTGTGATATTGTCTTACGATTTAAACATTAATGTGTGTATTTAAAAGCTTATATGGTATATAATGTATAAATTATTTAGAACCAAAAGAAAATTAAACAATTTTTCTTTTAGACAAATGTTGAAACTTCTAAGGATATCATATGTGATTTTAACACGAAATGTTGTTTGCAAAACCAAAAAACGTTATATGATTTATAATTTATTTAGGACTTTCAAAATCAAATGTGATTGTAATAATATTATTTTTTGATTTTGACGTAAATTATATGTGATTTTATGACGTATGTAGGATTTCAAATCTAATAAATTATATAACATATGATTTTAACTCTAAATGTAATTTTTAAAATAGAATACAATCACATTTATTTTGCCTTTTTAGACAAATGTGGAACCCCGTAAATATCACATGTGATTTAACATTAAATTTGCTTTTCAAAACCTAAAAAAAAATGAATTTTGTAAATATTATACATGATATTGTCTTATGATTTTAATATGTGAAATTCATAAGCATATATGCTATATAATGTAGAAACCCGTAAGATAATATCACATGTGATTTAAAACAAATGTAATTTTCAAAACCTAAAAACCCTAATTCGTACATATGATATGTGATATTGTCTTTCGATTTAAACATTAATGTGTAAAACTTAAAAGCTTATATGATATATGATGAATAAATTGTCTAGACATAGAAAAAATTTCAACAGATTTTTATTTTTTGTTATTAGACAAATGTTAAAACTTATAAGGTAATATCACATATAATTTTAACGTGAAATCTTATTTTCAAAACCAAAAAACTTTATTTGATTTATAATTTATTTAGATCTAAAAAAAATCCCCAAAATCAAATGTGATAATTTGTTGCTACTTGATTTCTTTAATTGTTCTTTAATTGTAAGGTTAGTAAGTAAAAACACATCTAATCTATTTGAAAAACACATATGATTTTGAGAAGATAGAGTACCAAAGTAATAAGCAATAGAAAGAGCAGTAGAAAAATAGGGTAGATACGACATTCATGATCCACAACAGTTGCATAAACAACGTGGAACAACCAAATATACCCTACATCACTACTTTACAGGTTTAAACTAACACTTAACAAAAAGTTGTAAGGTAATATCACATATATTTTTCGATTTTTAGACAAATGTAAAAACTTGTAAGGTAATATCACATGTGATTTAACATGAAATGTGATTTTCAAAACCTAAAGAATAATGAATTTATAAATATGATATGTGATATTGTTTTACGATTTAAACATTAATGTTTGAAATTCAAAAGCATATATGCCATATAATGTCTAAGCTAGACCTATATTTTCGTTTTTGAACAAATGTTGAAACTCATAGCGTAATGTCACATGTGATTTTAACACGAAATGTTATTTTTGAAACTAAAATTCGTTATATGTATATAATTAATTTAAATCTAGAAATTAATATTATAAAATTATATTTTTATCACATGTGATAATTGTATTTTGACTAATGATTTTAATGTTTTTATTTTCGGATCTAGTAAAATATACATCATATAATGTATCTAGATTTTCAAAAATTCACATTTAGAGTTCAAATCACATGTGATGTTACCTTACGAATATCAACATTGGACCAAAAACGTAAAAAAAAAAAAATCGATTTTTAAAAGGTTCGATTTTAGCATCTACATATAAAACTATGTTATAAAAAAAAATTAAAAGGTTTGATTTTAGCCATCTACATAAATATCAACACTGGACCAAGAACGTAAAAAATAAAAATTCAATTTTTTTTTCCGGGTCTATATAGGTTATATCTCATATAGTATTATCTATTTTAAAATTCATATTTAAAGTTAAAATCATATGAGTTATTGAGTTATTAGTTTTGAAATACTACGTATATTATAAAATAACATAGATTTACATTATATCATATGTGATTTTACTACTATCACATGTGATTTTAGTTTCTTAAAATTCATCTTACATTATAAAATCACATAGAACCTTAAGGTTTCAATAAAGATATCACGTAATATAATATCACATGTGATTTAGTGTTTTAAAATTCATATTACATTAATTTCGATTAAAATTCATATTACATTATAAAATCACATAGAACCTTCCTGGCCCCGAGCATTCTTAGATCTCACAGGAAAAACAACACGGAATCCTTGGAAGTAGATAACAATGAAAAAGATCAAAACGGTAGCAAGCAAATTTGTCACTTTCGGAAGGTTATGCCGATAGAAAACTATGTCATAAAAATAATTTAAAAGGTTCGATTTTAGCCATCTACATAAATACTACAAGAGGTAGGAGTGAGTGATTAGCATGTGGTTAGTAGCTACATGACATACCGAAAACAGTAGAAACTTAAGGTTTCAATAACGAGCCTGTGTGTGGTCAGGTTAAGGTGAGATTTCAAGCCGTGGCTCAAAGCAGAAACCCGGAAACAGTGGAAGGGGAAACCGTTTTGTAACAGGGCATTTTTGAGACCATCTCCACTGAATATTTTTCATATCAAACACCAAAAGAGCTGGTGCACCGTAACTCTGATTGTAGATCAAATCATCAGTTCCACTACTAGCAAAAACGTCTGTGAGGATCGATTCAACTTAAAGATTAATTGAATTGAAGATTTAGATCTAAACAAATAATTTTGTTGCAGCGGATAAACCAAGATTATATGGAACAAGGTTATGATTAAATGTTATATGAAACAATATACTTGATGAAAAGATAACAATTTAATCAACAAAGCCTCAATCGAAATGTATTGATTTCTGAGAAAATTACAGAGTGTTATCAATTACATCCAACGTTATCATCTCTAATGATAAAGGAACTACTTTATACAATCCTTGAGGCTACTAAGCTATAATCAAGTACAGATTACAATCGATTAAAACTATATTATAATCTATAGCCCATACTCTATAAAGATGTTTAATCTCAAATCAAACAGTCCTACCAACTAATTACCAACTCTCTGTAAAGCGTTCTGATTAAGCACTTGAAAAGTACTTTAGTTGTTGGTGATCTTCAGTAGTTGAGGATCTTCATCAGCTGTCGTCGCCGGTGATTATCCACCTCTACAGATCAGTTGGGGGCGACGGGTTTTTACTGATCAGTATGTAGCTACTGATCAGTTCTTCAAAAGACTAGATACTGATCAGTTCTTTCCATCTAGAAGCTGATCAGTACCTTGGGACTAAAGTAGATGTTTTACTGCTGATCAGTAGACACAGTCTTGTCTACTGATCAGTAGCGACTGTGTCTACTGATCAGTAGCAAAACATACTTAGTGAATTTTTTCCCAACAATCTCCCCCTTAGTGATAGCATATCCATGCTCATCACTATAACAAAAACCCAAAAATTTCTTCAAAAGAGAGTGAAGCTTACATGGAATCCCTTGAGAGGTTAGGATACTTCTCTTTAATTTGGCTGTTGATCTTCCAAACAAGCTCAACTGCTCTTGATGAGGTAGGAGATGCTTTCAGCTTTCTCTTCATTAAGATGCACATCATGAGAGGATCATGTTCATATTTCTTTTCAAGGAGAAAGAATTTTGCAGTACCATCTTTTATTGCAATGTTGTAAATGTCATTTCTATCATATAAGGTCCATGATATCACTTCATAAAATCTCTTCACTCTTGAGGCCATGAATTCAGGTTCAAAACATATGGTGAGCAGGTCTAGAACAAGTAACTTAAGATTGAATTCTCCTTTTTCTCTTTTCCCATATTTCTTCTTTCCAATGGCAAGCATCTCTAGCACTTCAGCTCTTGACATGTGACTGAACAGTGTTTTGGGATTGGAGAAGGTTTCTTCAGAATTATCAGCTCTAATCACCTTGAGAAGAGATCTTGCTTCTACCTCCACATGGTGCCAATCAGTAATTGGCACTATTTTGTTAATAGGCTGAGGAGTATGAATGGCTCCATACTCAACCATATTTCTCATCTCATGGAATGTTCTTCTGCTTGAAGCTTCAATCTCATCATCAATTTCCTTCCTTGATGATCTTCCAGCAGATGATGATCCTCCAGCATCAGACCTCTTTCTTTTTAGTGGCTGTTCAGGGCTTTCATTCCCTTCTTGTTCAGCAGCTTCTATTCTCCTTTTCTTCTCAATTTCTCTAGTTGCAGGTACATCCTTTAGATTTTGAGATACTTTTGATCTGATTTCTCCACTAGTGTTCCTTTTGAGGAGACCACTAGGAGCTCTCTTTTTAGAGTCATGGGCCTGCTTCAATTTCCTCTCTAGCATGTACTGCTCCTTATCTTCCTTTATCTTCTCCTCCCTTCTCACCTCTTCATATCTTGTCACCAGGGTACTGATCTTCATTGATCTTACTGATTTAGGATTTGAACCTTTTCTTATCAAGTAGTTAATAAATTTCCTTCTATCATCCTTTAGCTTGTCATACTTTGCTTTGACTGGTGACATTTTCTTTTTCTCAAGCTTCTTCTTTTTCTGATTTTCAGCTTCCTCCCTCAATCATTGGTCTTCTACAACATACTCTTTTTCCATTTGCAGGGCAAGCTCTTGATCTTTTTCAACTTCAGACTTGACCTTTTCAAATTTTTCTTCAAGAGCAGCATGTAGTTCAGCTTCCTTCCCTTTCCCAGATACACTTGCCTTTTTAGCTGAAGGTTGGTCTTGGGGTTCTTTAATGTTTAGTGATTTTGACCCAACCTTTCTTTGTTCTTTCTTTTCTTTCTTTCTTTCGGCCTCATTTATCTTCTGAAGCTTTGCCTTGGCTTTTTCAAGATTTTGCTTTGTAAGCATTTCAGGACAAATCATTCTCATTAGGTCTGGAGTAAGAGTGTCCACCATCAGAGGTTCTGGTGAAAACACCTTTGCAAGAGATGCAGCTTCAGAAGATTCATCCTTCTTTGGATCTTCAGTAGTTGATGGAGGGGCATCAATAGATGCAGAAGCACCATCAACTTTTTCACTTTGATCAGAAGGCTTCTCCCCCTCAACTTTCTCAAATAGAACCATCTTCCAGTTTTCTTCCTTGTCAGCTGCTGAAGGATCAGTAGATACAACTTCAGTAGCTGGGGCATCAGCTGTTGGAGTATCAGCTGCTGTAGGATCAGTAGCTGGAGTATCCTCAGTAGATAGAGTTTCTACTGTAGCTTCATCAACTTTCAAAGGTTCCTCCTCCACTACCTTCTCAACAGAAATCTCCTCCTCATCAGCAATCACATTTTCCTTCTCCTTTTCAAGCACAATCACATTCTCCTCAGCAATCACATCCTCCTTCTCTTTCTCTTCCACTATCTTTTCAACAATCTGTTCTATCTCCATTTCAACCATATGCTCTATCTCCCCCTTAGTGGTAGCATCCTCATGCTCACCACTAATCACCACCATTGATTGATTCTCTTCTCTCTCTTCAGTCTGAACAGCCTGGTTCACAGATTTGACTGGTTTGTGAACACTCTTGAGCTTAGCTTTTCTTTTTAGTGAGATGTGAGAGAGATGAATCTTTCTATCAAGCCTGGCCATCTGGGTCTTCAACATCTTGATAGTTTGACCGTGACTGATCACCTTTTCCTCCAACATGGAACATTTAGCCGTCAATTCATTTATTTTCAAACTGTTCTCCCCACTCTCTTGTTGAGTACCAACAGGAGGTAGATCTTGGAACAAAGGAACAGTATCAAGCCTGACTTGATCAGCTGAACCCCCCATGGTTTCTTATCACCAGGGACCTTCACATGAAGGATCAAAAGACCCTCCATAGAGTGAAGTTGCCGTAGTCCGGGTCTTAATGCTTGTCACACTGGCCTGTGCCACACTAGGTGGAGCAACAGTAGTGTGAGCCCTTTCTACATAGTCACTCATCTCTCTTGTGACTACCTCTGTGAGGTTGGGTGGGACCTCAGGTGTACCCTCTGAGACTGAAAGAGATTTATAGATTTCAAAGATTTGAGAGTCATTAAGATCATCATCATCATCATCTCCAGTAAAAACAGATGTGAAGCGAAAAGTCTCAGGGTTTTGGGTTCCAGAAACAAGGGTTGAAGGAACCCCTTGAGTCTGCTCATGCAACTCTGCATCAGTCATGGTCTCAGGCATGCCTGTTTGTGTAAGTGATCCAGGTACAAGAGCTGGTGTACTTGATCCTGGTACAACAGGTGGCTCAACAAGTGGAGCTTCATTTTGATCAAGAGTTTGATCAACTGGTTCATTTGCTTGAACAGTTGGTTCAGCAGCTGGAATAACTGGCTCCTCAGGAGCAGCAGTAGGAGGAACAGAATGTGTGGGAGGTGTGGGTTGGGATCCAACTGGGTTTGAGGACCCCTCACCTCTAGAAGAAGATGCGGATACCCCCAACATGTTTGGAAAGAGTGGGGTATTATTTTCACCATTAAAATTTTTACCTATCTTCCTCATTAAAGTTAAAGTTTTTGAAGAATGGAAGGAAGACATGTAAAGGTTTTCATGTAAAATGAGGTTGTCCATTTCCTTTGAGAAAATTTCTGTCAGAAATCTAGGGTACATTAAAAACTTACCCTTAGCAGTGATATTATTTTGCATCCCCTGAAAAATCATTTTTGAAAAATTGAAAACTTGGTCATTAGCCAAACAAGCCATTGCAGTTGCAATAGGCACGTTCAGTTCATTCCAAGTACTGTGTTTGGGGGAGCTGCATGTTGGATTATGTGGCCAAAAAGTTTCCATTGTTTTGGAAACAATGCTTTTTGAAAGGTTAAACGTGTAGGGGGTCCAGTGTACCCCATACGGCCCATAATCTCAAGCAAATTTTATTTAGGAATAGAAATTGTACCTGCTGCATCATCAAGCTGTAGATGAGTACGAATGATGGCTTCCGTGATGATGATAGGTTTGGTATCAATGAACTCATTTATAGAAGGAACTCCGTTTTGTTCACCGGTGGCGGCTGTCTCCCAGAATTCTCTTATGTGGAGACTTCGAATTGTAGGATTTACAGTTTTAGCGTGTTTTATTGTTGAGCGATTTAAGAAATCGATGAGTGGATGAAAACCCATTGTATCTTTACTTTTCATGAGATACGCCACCGCATTATGCTGCTCACAGAAATCGAGATCCATTGATGATTGTTTAAACTTGTTTTGCAGAGCTTAGAAAAGAGGGTTTCTTTGAGAGGGTTTTCTTGAAAGATGTGTAAAAGTGATGGACTTGTCTCGCAGGGGAGGAGCCTTTATAGTTTTTCAAATAATCCCGGGAAAGGACCCTTAATTGCCCTCTATCAGTATCAATTGAACACTAAAAGACAAGAAAAATGTTGCGTCAGCACCCCTTCATTTTCTAAGTGCTGATCAGTAGGAACCCACATCAGTATGTAGATTTCATGCTGATCAGTAGAGTAAATCATCAGTAGATTCCTTCCTTCTCTTCAACATTATAAACTTCTCATACTGATCAGTAAGATAAAACTTTTGTTCTGATCAGTATCACGCTTCGTCTTTCGCCAGTAGTCACTTGATGACTTGTATGTTTCAGCTGATCAGTAGGAAAGTCTTTGCCAGATGACAAAACTTTCTAAGTTGTTTCCACAACTGATCAGTATTTCCTTTCATCTGCTGATCATTAGTAACAAAGTTTTGAAAAGATCATATTCAAATGTCATTTATCATGCCTATTGAGTTCACCAAAAATGTAAATCTTCCCACATCAAATGATTTTGTGAAAAGATCTGCAAATTGATTATCAGTGTGAACCTTTTCTACTTGAATAAGTTTCTTTTCATTGCAATCTCTTATAAAGTGAAAACGAATTTCTATGTCCTTGGTTTTGCTGTGTTTGACTAGATTATTGATGATGCATATTGTACTCATATTATCAATGAAAATAGGAGTTTTGAGAAATAACATACCATAGTCCAGCAACTGGTTTTGAATCCAAAGAATTTGAGAACAGCAACTGGCAGCAGCAACATACTCAGCTTCAGTTGATGAAGTGGACACATTTGTTTGCTTCTTGCACTGCCATGATACAAGTCTTGACCCAAGAAATTGACATCCCCCAGATGTTGACTTTCTGTCTAAGTTCTCCCCACCATAGTCACTATCAGTGTAGGAAATCAGCTCAAATGGAGAGTCTTTTGGATACCATAATCCCAAGCTTGGTTTCCCTTTCAAGTATCTAAAGATCCTTTTGACAGCAGTCAAGTGAGAGACCTTAGGGTGACATTGATATCTTGCACAAACACACACACTAAACATAATATCTGGTCTTGAAGCAGTTAGATACATTAAAGAACCTATCATTGATCTATAAAGGTGCTCATCAACCTCTTCACCCAACAGATCAGCTTCTAAGTGCTTGTGAGTTTCATATGGTGTGCTTGCATGCTTGCTATCCTTGAAACCAAACTTTTCTAGAATATCCTTCACATATTTTGATTGGTGAATGAATATCCAGAAGGGATTTGCTTGACTTGAAGACCAAGAAAAAAGTTTAGCTCACCCATAGAGCTCATTTGAAATTTCTTGTGCATGATCTTCTCAAAGTCTTGGCATAGGTAGTTGTTTGTAGACCCAAAAATAATGTCATCAACATAGATTTGTACCAATAAAATGTCCTTTTTCTCAGTATTGATGAAAAAAGTCTTATCAAAAGCTCCCCTCTTGAAATCATTCTCTAGTAGGTATACTGAGAGAGTATCATACCAGGCCCATGGAGCTTGATGAAGACCATATAGAGCTTTGTCAAGCCTATATACCATGTCTGGGTGGTCTGGATCTTCAAAGCCAGGAGGTTGACACACATACACCTCCTCTTTAATTTTTCCATACAGGAAAGCACTTTTTACATCCATTTGATAGACAGTAAATCCCTTAAAATATGCAAAAGCAAGAAAGATCCTAATTGCCTCCATTCTAGCAACAGGAGCAAAGAATTCATAATAGTCAATGCCCTCTTCTTGAGTGTATCCTTGGGAAACTAGTGTTGCTTTGTTCTTGATAACAATGCCTTTTTCATCAGTCTTGTTCTTGAAGATCCATTTGGTTCCAATTACCCTTTTTCCATTAGGTAGTATAACCAATGTCCACACTTCTTGAAGTCTGAATTGAAGCAGTTCTTCCTGCATTGCTTCAACCCAACTTAGTTCTTTCAATGCTTGTGTTACCTTATTTGGTACTATTTGGGAAATAAAGCACGCAAACAAGCATTCATTCAAGCTTCTGTGAAGTCTTCCCCTTGTTTGAACTGAAGAATTTACATCACTTAAGAGTTGATCAAGTGGATGTTCCTTATTGATTCTTTGAGCAGGATGAATGTCTTCCACAGTGGTTGATTCCAGATTAGTGTCATTTTTTTCTGGAAGAGCTCCTTCATTATCATATGTTAATGATTCATCATACACTGCTTCTTCTTCATCATTTGAAATCGTCTCAGTCAATGGAACATCTTCATCAGTTTGACTTTCTTCCTCTTGAGATGATTGGACTTCAATTCCTTCTTGATCATTTACAACTGCTTGATTTTGAACAACACCAGGAGGATCCACAGTGTAAATTGGGAAGTACACAAATTCTTCGCGTTCTTTGATTTGGAGCTGATCAGTAGATGGCCTTTGTAGGTGCTGATCAGTAGAAACTTCAGTAGACAGGAACTGATCAGTAGGATCCTTTGATCTTGAAGTTTCAGCTGATATTGTACCTGTTCCTGCATCAGTACTGACTACAAAATGATATCCTAAGGATTTTGTTAATTCATCAATATCAAAGAGCCAATCAGGACCACTACCATTAGTATTTAGGGTTTTCTCATTAAAAGTAACATTGGCACTTTCTTCTACTATTTTAGATTTTATGTTGTAGACTCTAAATGCCTTACTTTGAGAAGAATACCCTACAAAGAACCCTTCCATTACTTTGCTGTCAAACTTTCCTAAATGTTCTTTAGTGTTTAAAATTGTACAAGGACACCCAAATGGTTTTAAGAAGCTTATGAGTGGCTTTCTCTTGCGAAAGAGCTCATATGGGGTCTTTGTACATGATTTAACAATTGACACTCTATTTTGGACATAACAAGCAGTATTGACAGCCTCTGCCCAGAAAGTGATGGGAAACTTAGCATCTGCTAACATTGAACGTGCAACTTCTATGAGAGTCTTATTCCTCCTTTCAGCAACACCATTTTGTTGAGGAGTCCTAGGGGCACTAAATTGTCTTTCAATGCCTTTATTCTCACAAAACACATTCATGTCATGATTCTTAAATTCTGTCCCATTGTCACATCTTATGGTTTTTACTTTTTGGTTTGTTGTGTTTTCTATCCTAACTAGAAAGGATCTAAGAATTTCTCCTGTTTCATCTTTAGAGTTAAGAAAGAAAACCCAAGTAAAACGTGAAAAGTCATCAGTAATGACCAAGCAATATGACTTCTTTCCCATGCTTTAGATATGGGTTGGGCCAAAAACATCCATATGCAACAATTATAAAATAGAATCATTTGAATTGACTTCTTTAGACTTGTGTGACACTTTGTGCTGCTTGCCTTGCAGACAAGAGACACAATGATCAAAACATGAAAATTCTTTTTGTGGTAGACCTCTTACAAGATCATTTTTTACAAGTTTGTTCATGTTTTTGAAATTCATGTGACACATTCGTCTGTGCCACAACGAAGACTCATCTAAAGATGCTTTTGATATAAAACAGTGTTCTTTTTCCATTGTTGCATTGGCCATATCCAAGCAGTATACGTTCTCTCTCCTTGGAGTTCTCAAAATGATCATGCTTTCATCAATTTTGAACTTAGGATCAAGAACTATACATTCTTTTGTAGTAAAAAGCACAAGGTTCTTATTGTCACATACCTGAGATACACTTACCAGGTTGTATTTCAGTTCCTTGACATAAAGAACATTGTCAAAGGTCATCTTACCACATGTAACAGTACCTTTACCCGTGATTCGTCCCCCTTAAGGATTTCCCCCAAAAGCAACATATCCTCCATCATAATCAACAAAATTTTGAAGGAATTCTCTGTTGCCAGTCATGTGCCTTGATCAGCCACTATCAACATGCCATAATCTCCATAGTCCTCCTCATTCTAATGTTGGCTTGCTCTGCACATGAAAACGGGTTAATTCCTTTTAGGGACCCAAGCCATGGTTGTCTTGGGTTGACCTTTTGCATCATTGTAATCAAATCGTTTTAAGTAAAGAGATGACGCACTTTGGGTTGTGATTTTATCAGTTTTAGTGTCATGGGTGGAATCAGTAGTGATTTTAATGTTACTATTGATATTTGTGTCATTACTGACAACCCTGTACACTTGGTTCCTACTGATGTCAGTTTTTCTTTTGTGGCTACTGACATCAGTAGTCACACCCTTTTCAGTTTTCTTGCTACTGACAGCAGTCCTTTGTTTGTTTCTACTGTTGTCAGTACTCAAGATCTTTTCTGCTTTTCTTTTCACAATGTTTCTACTGACATCAGTAGATACCTTTGCTTAAGCATTGTTGCTACTGCTGCGAGTAGGAAGTTTTGCTTTGGCAAAGTTTCTACTGTTATCAGTATTAACTTTGTTTGAAACCCCTTTCCCGTTTCTATTGATCATTTGATTGAAATAACATTTTTTAGCGATGTGACCAAATTTCCCATAGATGTAGCAACATCTGGTTTCGGTTTTAATGAAATTGGGGTTTCTTTGTGTCATTAAATTGTTCCAATTTCTTTGATTTCCACGTTGTGGAGTTTTAGAGCAATTACAAGAACAATTTTTTATTTGATTTGACACTCTTGGTTTTTCATTCGACAAAGATTTTTGTGCAGGTTTGATGGGCACAAGATTTGATTTTTTCAAAATCTTTGACGTTGATGCTTCATTTTTTCTCAATTGTTTTGACTTTTGATTCGTTGAACTTTGAGAAACTTGTTTGTATGGTTTGCTTGAAATGACTTTTACAGGTGTAGCAGAGTTTTCTTTTTCAAATAATTTTGGGAACAAATCTCTTACATCCTTTTCACAGTTTGATTCTTTGGTCATTTCAGGCTTTGAATTGACAGGGTAGGGATTCAAGATTTTCAAGTCAATACCCTCCTTTTGAATATTGTATTCAGGAGTTGGCGGGATATAGTTTTGGTTAAATGGTGGTGACACACTATTATACCCTATTCCAGATTTTGACTTCCCATGAATCTGACTCTTCAAGATTTCTTCCATTGTTTTTGAGGACTTCTCATATTTGGTTATTGAAAGTTTGATTTGGTCACACTGAAGTTTGGTTTCTGCCATTTTGATTTCAATGGCATCTACCTTTTTTTAAGCAGTGTCTTTTTCCCATGTCAAAAATTCAATTTTTTCTTCATATTTTTGTTCATTTTGCTGGTAAGCCTTAACTTGGTTTTCAAAATTTATGATTATGTGTCTGTATTCGTTCCTACTTTGGTTGGCAATTTTTAACTCATCACAAACCGTTTGGTTGTGATCTCTGTACTCTTTAAGTTGTTTTATGCAACCTTGAGTACATAGTTTTGAAAGTACCTCATTAGGAATAGAATCATTCACACCAGCCATCAAGGCTTGATTTGTTATGGCATCACCAGCTTCAAAGCTCCAATCAAAACCTCCATCTTCTTGAGTTGTTGTTGCAAGGGCTGTGGAAGTAGGCTTTTCTTGGTTACTTTGATTTCTTTGAAATCCTCCATGTCTTCCTTCATTGTGGGAGTTTTGTGCATGTTTCTGGGTGCTGTCCTTGTTTGGTCATTCTCTTGCAATATGACCTGGTTCAAGACATTCAAAACATTTTACTTTGCTTTTGTCAAAACCAGCATTGCCATTTCTTTTGAAAGCAAAGTTCCTTCTCCCACTCCTTTGGATGAATCTTCTTGTTCTGACACTCAACATGGCAATTTGCCATTTAAGGTCCATTTCTTCTAGATCATCAGCATTGAGTTGCTCCAAGTCATCAAGGATCAACCCTGAATTCACATGGCTAGCATAAAATGCTTCTCTAGCTATGTCATCCAGGTTCTCATAGCGTGACGCTCTTGAAGTACCACTTCCACTAGCTACAAATCCTTGATCGCAAGGAGTTGCATTAACTTCTGGTGCTTTTGTTGACACAAAAGCAATGTTATGTGGACTGCTGCTTGTCTGTCCCTTCTTTGAGTCAACTTCCCCTTCAAACACTCTCAGCTCGTTGAACACATCATCTAGATCCATTTCCTCCAAGGCATCACCTTGCCTATAGTTGATGGTGTATGGTATCCATTCTTCAGGAAGTGACCTTAGAAACTTCCTGTTCAAAGTGTCTTTGGAGATAACCATACCCACTATTTCCATTTCACTTGACAGTCTGTTGAATCTGTCAAAGATTTGGGTTAGAGCCTCTCCTCTTCCAGCTTTGAAAGCTTCAAATTGCTGATTTAGGACCTCCTTATAATTTCTTCTAGTGCTTGCATTCCCACCAAATCTTTTCTCCAGAGCCTCCCATAGAGTATTGGCGTCTGTGAACTTGCAGAACTTGTGTTGGTAATCGTTTGGAATAGCCAACAGCAAGCTGCTTAAAGCTTGACTTTCTATGTGTCTCTGCTTCTTTTCTTGGTCTGTGGGTGGAGGAACCTCTCCACTTCCAGTTGTTGTGGTTATGGTTTTGTTGCCATTTTGAACCACATCCCACAGAAGATAGTTGGTTAGAAGCATGTATTAATAAATTTTATTTTTCCACATTCTATAGTTTGACGATGATAGAACTGGGACTCTATTTGCTTGAACACCATCATTTAAGTATGCCATTTTTTTGTTTTTGAAGATTCAAACACTCTTGCTTAACCCTTGTTTAAAAATAGATCTAGAGCACCTGAATGCTCTGATACCAATTGTGAGGATCGATTCAACTTAAATATTAATTGAATTGAAGATTTAGATCTAAACAAATAATTGTGTTGCAGCGGATAAACACAGATTATATGGAACAAGGTTATGATTAAATGTTATATGAAACAATATACTTGATGAACAGATAACAATTTAATCAACAAAGCCTCAATCGAAATGTATTGATTTCTGAGAAAATTACAGAGTGTTATCAATTACATCCAACGTTATCATCTCTAATGATAAAGGAACTACTTTATACAATACTTGAGGCTACTAAGCTATAATCAAGTACAGATTACAATCGATTAAAACTATACTATAATCTATAGCCCATACTCTATAAAGATGTTTAATCTCAAATCAAACAATCCTACCAACTAATTACCAACTCTCTGTAAAGCGTTCTGATTAAGCACTTGAAAAGTACTTTAGTTGTTGGTGATCTTCAGTAGTTGAGGATCTTCATCAGCTTTCGTCGCCGGTGATTATCCACCTCTACTGATCAGTTGGGGACGATGGGTTTTTACTGATCAGTATGTAGCTACTGATCAGTTCTTCAAAAGACTAGATACTGATCAGTTCTTTCCATCTAGAAGCTGATCAGTACCTTGAGACTAAAGTAGATGTTTTACTGTTGATCAGTAGACACAGTCTTGTCTACTGATCAGTAGCAAAACATACTTAGTTAATTTTGTCCCAACAACGTCATCAAGTTCACCAAACCCTTGAAAGAACCTGTGTGGCATTTTAGCCACTTCTCGCTATTCTTTTAAATTTTCAAGTAGCCAAATTCCAATTCCTGTTATGATATCTTGTCGATCTTGTTTCCCAATACCACCCACCATCACTAAAGTCCCTTTCAGGTTTATCAAACGACCACAAGTAAGAGAACACGGAACAGAGTTGAAACCACGTGTCAGCAAGTTATACGGAGATGATCGACTAGAAAGATCATAACTCACTAACCCATGTCTGTGTTCTTGGAAAGATCCTGTGGAGTAAATCAAGAAATACAAAATTCCGTTACATATCACACTCTCGTCACCACCTCTCCATCCAGTCAGCATCATGGTGACAGTTGTCGTCCACGTCATCGTCATTGAGTCGTACACGTGGATAGAGAGGTCCCACTGGAAGTAATTATCTGGGACTTGTCTCGATTTCACAACAGTTACAGTGTAGTTTGTTGAAATTCGGTCAACTGAAATTGAAAGAGCGCTATAGTCACAAAAACGCAAACCAGACGGTTCTTGAAGACGAAAACAACATTTGGTGATGAGATTACAGACGTAAAGTTCACTTCTGCTATCGTTATCCATGAAACAAACTAAACCAGACGATGATGCTATGAACCATCTTGAGGTTTTGACCATTTAAGGAAGCTCAATTCCATACCATTTTCTTAAAAAAGGATCATACGTGTATCCAATTGGTTCATCAGAGCTCGTGAACATGAAATACCATGGTTTACGTGACGAAACATGTGACAAGTTCCATAAAAAGCGTCTTGAATTCATGCAGCCTATAGGTCATGAGCCAACTCACATTCCGCTAGGCTTCGAGCTCTTTAGTAATCCTTAGGTATGTTAAATCAAAGCTCGTAGTGATAGGACAACAGTAAGATCTATGATGTTTCCTGCTAAGCCAACTTAAGTTCATACATTGTTCGATATAGGACCTTGGGCAAGGTAAGGTTTCTGATGGAAAGCGTAAGCCACTTGGGCATCCATTCCTGTATCAAAAAGCTACATTGATCAGGACCAATACCAAACATCACTCCAAGATTGGTTAATGACATCCAAGCAGACAGATCCAGACCTTAAATTCATCAATAAATCCCAGACTCGATTCAAGTCCGTCATCTGTTACTTCAAATAATAAAACCAAATGTTGGCACCTTTAATACTTTTAACTATATTTGAACTAAAATGAACAGCCTTTTAACACTCCTTCACGTTTAACACCTTTAACACAAACCTCACATGTGATTTTCAATAACAGATTACATTACTCTTCATCGTCGGATATAAATAACAAATTAAAACAACAATTAAACATATAAAAAAAATTATAAAAGATTATGAATCGATTAAAATCAAAAACCAACACTTACATGTTGAAATGACGTCGTTCACAATTATGCTTTGTTCAACAATAAAAACAATCTCAGTCTCAATTATTAGAAATAGATGAAGAATTAGGCTTTGAATTAATGAAAAATGAAGAAAACATGAAGAATTAGGGTTTCGTTACAGATGGAGAGAGTGTGTTTTTGTTGACAGAGAAAGAGGAAGGAGGAACATACACGCGCGTTTAAACAATAGAAAGGAAAGAAGATAAAATGACCATAATACCCCTACGTGTGTTTTTGCTTTTATTTTCATTTAAATCAACTTTTAATCTCAACCACATGTCAAATAAGATTGCGGGGCTATAAAGTAGATATCTAGAGCTCTTTTTATTTGAGGATCCCTGATAAACATCAATCTATACGTAAAAAAAAATAAAAAAACATTATTTATAATTTTAGAATTTTTGTATTATCGTTCATTTTAACCATATTTTAAACTTTAAAAAAAAGTTTTTGTTATACATCAAAAAATTGGTAATATTATTGTTGTGCATCAAAATTAAATATTTACTGCATAAAAGCCATGAATTTGATTCATAACCCTTAAACGACATATATTTTGATGCATATCAAAACTTGCTTTTTTAAAGTTTGTTATAATTAGGTAAATAAATATAATACAAAATTACACATATCATTTACTTTAAGTATTATTTTATAAGAACCACTTCTATATATATATATATATAGGAAGAGGTTCTTATAAACCAATACTTAAAGTAAAATAAGTAAAAAAATATGAAAAAATAATTTATTATATGTGAAATTTTGTATTATGTTTATTTATTCAATTATAACAAACTTTAAAAAAACAAGTTTTGATATGCATCAAAATATATGTCGTTTAGGGACTGTGCATCAAATTCTTTGTTTTTGTGCAGTAAATATTCAAATTTGATCCACAACGATAAAACTACCCATTTTATGATGTACAACAAAACTTTGTTTTTTAAAGTTTGAGATATGGTTAAAATGAAGGATAATCCAAAAAATCTAACGTTATAAATTATTTTTTAACTTTTTTTTACTTATTTTACTTTAAGGTTTGTTTTATAAGAACCAACCTATATATATATATATATATATATATATATATATATATATATATATATATATATATATATATATATATATATATATATATATATAATTACCATAGTGACCTTTTTCACTTTTAGTACATACCCATTTTGTTGCCTAGTTTAAATTTTTTAGCTTATATTATTTATTGTTTAATGTAAACAGTCAAAAGATGTTTTGAAAAAATAAATAAATAACTAAAGAATTATGGTTTAACTTATTTTTGCATTATTATACGTTCTAAAACACATTAGGTTGGGGAAAATATACCGTAATATGCTCCCACGACGGAACGTATAATCTTACAAAATAATTTAAAATCGCCACTTTTAAAACGTGTTATCTCTAATTCATAATTAGATGTAAATCTTTATCGTATAATTCTCAACTAGGTTAATCTATTAAAACACGATGTCTAGACAAGATTACGGTTGTGTGTATTCTACCCTTAATGAGGTTGGTTTTTAATACGCCTTGCGCTGACCACCATCCCCGTCTTACTTGGTCGTGTTTAATAAAGCTACCAAAAGGGTTTTATAATAACGATGTTTCGTTTAATCATAATATGCATGTGGTGTATAGGAATTAGACATCTAGCCGCACATAAAATAAGTAAAAAGTAACCAAAAATAGTTTTTTTACTTTAATACAAGCTAGCTTATTGTCCCGCCTAATACGCGGATAATTATATCAGAAAATATATAATGTTAATAAAGAGCATATAACTTATATATAAAGATTAATAGAGAGCTATTAACATGTAGACAAAATGATTATGTTAGCAAATGTGAAGTTTAATAAAACATTTACCATGTAATTCGGAAAAAACCTTATTAAAAATAAAATAATTATAATATATAAAAAAACTAAAAATATTGCGTAAACAGGACTAAAAAAAACAGAAGATTTTTTTATATGATATGTTTTCCGTTTATTTGCAAAACACTCGTAAAATAATAAAATAATTTTATTTTCTTTTTATAATATATAAAAAAAAAAAACTAAAAATATTGGGTAAATAGGACGGAAAAAAAACAGAAGATTATTTTATATGATATTTTCCGTTTATATGCAAAACATGCATAAAACAATAAAATAATTTTAGTTTCTTTTTATACTAAAAATGTGTATGTGTTTGAAGAAAAAATATGTTTTGTATTTTTTTTAGAAGTAATTTAAAATACAAGTGTTAGATTATTTAAAGTAGAAAGGTTAATTAGTTTTATTTAATTATTACTATTTAAAATAAGGATTAAAATATTTAAAGTAAAGGGGTTAAAATGAAATTATTAATGATAACATCATCAAATTGATGTGATGGTCCAAATTAAAGTTGGATTTCCATATAATGGATAATACTTTGCCAAGTGACATTTTAGGCCTTTCTTTTATTATATATTAAGATTATGTTACGAAGTTGTGTGCATGCCTTTTTGTACATAAAATTTTGTCACCCATAAAATTAAATCAATTGCCATCCAATTGCCAAGACAACTTGTATATGCTCGTTACTTTTACGTGAGACGTAGGTAAAAGGTGTCCCAAGGTGGATTACCACTCATCGTGAGACGGTTGTGGACTATTTGCACTCTTCAAATGGACGACTTAAATCGAGTTAAGTAGCCTTTACACCAGGCAATAAGATGTGACAAAACATGATTAATGTCACGATCACCATATTGATGCTTGATCATAAATTGACATTAATTCTCATTTCTAGAAGTTGCATTTGTAAGTACAATTATTAAGCGTCACTTACCATTTGAGTAACATTTGTTCCTAGCATATCAAGTGATTGAACGGTGTTATGTCAGTTGGATCTTAGTCTTAATGGAAATTAAACCATGGGATTTGAATTTTCTGAAGGACCAATCTATCGAAAGTACTAAAGCGAACTTTCTTTCTGTTTTGTAGAAATGGCACAAAATTTCGATTCAAATGTGGTTTTGTCAGAAATCAAAACAATGTTCAAAAGCGAAAAACTTACTTTACCAAACTTTAATGATTGGTATCGTCAGCTGAGAATTGTTCTCCGAATGATGAAGCGATTACGAGTCCTTACTACACCGCTGATCCCGGAGCATGATTCTACCGGTGAGTTAGATTGTGAAGCTTATCAAGCAACTTATGATCGTCATAATGAAGTTTCATGCTTGATGCTCAGCGGTATGACCCCTGAACTACGAAAGCAATTTGAGCATAAATGGTCGGATCAGATAATCACTGAGCTTCGCTCTATGTATGAGAAACAAACCGGTCTTGAACTGAACGAATTGATTCGAGATTTACATGAGTGTAAACATGTTGCTGGAACGCCAGGAGGAACTTACGTCCTCAACATGAAAAGCTACTTTGATCGCTTGGAAAGAATGGACTACGCATATCATCAGCCTGTTGTTGTTAGCATAGTTCTCAATTCCCTTTCATCGGGTTTTGAAGAATTTACGCGTAACTACAATATGCATGGTATGGCGAAGTCCCTTAATGAACTCCACGCTATGCTCGTGGAATTTGAGAAAAGTCTTCCCAAGATATCGGCTAACAACCAGATCCTAGCGATCAGTGGTGGCAGGGTTCTGAAAAGGAAGAAACAACAGCCGAAAGCTAAAGGCAAAGCGAAACAGGATGGAAAGAATAAACAAGTTGTTGTTTATGTCCCCAAGACAAAGCGTAACCCTTGGAAAAGTGGGACACTGGAAGAGGAACTGTCCTAAGTATTTAGCTGAGGTGCAAAATAGGAAGCAAGACGACAATGTCGGGTCTTCAGGTATCTTCACCATAGAATTATATTCTTTTTCAAAAACAAATACTTCGGTATATGACACTTGTTATGGTACTCATATTTGTAATGTCTTACAGGGGTTTAGAGCAAGGAAGAAACTGAAGAATGGATATCTGTACCTGTACATGGGCAATGGAATACGTGGAACTGTGGAAGCCATTGGAAGTTTTGACTTACTTTTACCCTCGGGCATAATTCTTGTGTTGACAATTGTCATTATGCACCTACAATAGTTAAAGGATTTGTTTCAGTTTCTATTTTAAATAATAATGGTTTTACTCATTGTTTTAATGACTATGGTATTTCTATTTCAACATAATTTTCATTATTTTAATCCTATTGATATTAATGGTATTTTTGAAATAGACTTGCATGATCGTTATTCTTCAAATAATTTTATGTTTAATATTAGCACTAAACGAGTCAAGTCTAACTTGGACTCAACCTACCTATGTTATTGTCGTCTTGCATACATAGGAAAATATCGCATTGAAAGGCTTCAATGTGAAGGGCTTTTAAAGTTAAATGATGATTTATTTGATAAATGTGAATCTTGCGTGTCAGGAAAAATGGAAAGGAAACCCTTTCCGCATCAAAAGCAAATGACAACCGATCTATTAGGAATCATACATACCGATGTATGTGGTCCCTTTATACATATGTCAAGGAAATATGCTAACCACTTAATTACATTTACCAATGATTTCAGCCGTTATGGTTATGTTTACTTGCTTAAACATAAACATGAGGTATTTGAAACAATTAAAGTGTTCCAAAACGAAGTAGAAAATCAACTCGACAAAACTATCAAGATCCTTCGATCGGATCGTGGTGGTGAATACTTAAGCAAGAGTTTAAGGAACATCTTCAAGCACGTGGAATTGTCCAACAAATTACTCTTCCCTATACCCCACAACATAATGGCGTATCGGAAAGGAGGAATCGAACCCTTATTGACATAGTGAGATCGATGATGAACCTTACTACTCTACCATTATCTTTTTGGGATTATGCTCTAGAGTCTGCAGTACGCATTCTCAATATGGTTCCAACAAAGAAGTTCGATAAGACACCATATGAAATATGGCACGGAAAAGTCCCTAAGTTGTCTTATTTAAAGGTCTGGGGACGTGAGGCGCATGTGAAGTGAGATACGTCTGGAAAACTCGAACAAATATCTGTTAAGTGCATCTTTGTAGGATACCCAAAGGAAACGATGGATTACTACTTTTATAATCCTACCGATCACACTGTTAAAGTTGCACGGTATGCCGAGTTTTTCGAGACGAGGCTTATCGTTCAAGAAAATAGTGGGAGAGTTGTAGATCTTGATGAGATTCAAGAGGAAGATGCATCACCTTCTACTAACACTGGAGAACATCAATTTGGGGGGAAGGGGGCAATTATTGAGCCTTAAGTTATGCCTCAGTCTCAAAATCAAGTTGATGTTACTCCGATTCGTAGGTCCGAAAGGACAATACGTGCTCATCACAAACTAACCTAAATGTAGCTCTAGGTAATGAGGATCATGTATTAGGGGATATTAGTGAACCCTAAACCTTCAGAGTTGCATTGTCAGGGCCTGACTCTGAAAAATGGCTTAAGGCTGCAAATATGGAGATGCAGTCCATGAAAGGCAAAGACGTTTGGGATTTGATCGTCCTCCAAATACGAAGACGGTTGATTTTAAATGGCTCTTTAAGATTAAGACCGACATGGATGACAATATACACATCTATAAAGCTCATCTAGTGGCGAAAGGTTTTACTCAAGTCTATGGTATAGATTATGAAGAAACCTTCTCTCAAGTGGCAGACATTAGAGCTATTAGAATTCTCTTAGCCATAGCAGCGTTTTATGACTATGAGATATGGCAAATGGATGACAAGACAGCTTTCTTGAATGGTTATCTAGATGAAGATGTCTATATGAACCAACCGGAAGGTTTTATTGATCCGTTATATCCCAACAAAGTATGTAAACTTAAGATATCCATTTATGGACTTAAGCAAGCATCATGAAGTTGGAATAAACGATTTGATAAGGAAATCAAAAGGTTTGGTTTTACTCAAGATCCGAATGAGCCATGTGTATATCAAAAAGCCAGTGGGAGTAATGTTACTTTCCTAATCTTATATGTTGATGATTGATTGGTAAAGGCCTCGGGCATGAGTGATTTTAGCTACTCATGTTCAGTGGTGTACAATGCGATGAGGTACACATCTATATTTAATTATTTACGTTTATATAATTGTGATTGTTTTGAGTTATGCATTATAAGGAGTATGCCTTACTTTTGCATAAGAGGCCTTGATTACGGGTGGTGTAAATGCTCATAGACTGGTTGTGAAACCAAGTGTGACTAACTAGGTGAGACAGTGCTAGCCAACTTATGATACTTGACTACGATGGGTCTAGTGATATTTGACTATGATGAGTCAAATTAGTTACGGGGAATTCTAGACCTCTTTTGCAACACGAGGTATTGGGACGTAGTCTCATACTTGAGTGATGTTTGACTATTAAGATGTGTCAACAGGGGACATCACGTGGGAGTGGGGAGGTTTTTTCAGATGACACATCGTGGAACCCTCCTTAACGACAACGCAATGATTTGCAAAGTCGGGGTAGTGAAAGCCTACATTTCGGGTTATTATAGAGGTTGTGAGTCGCGCCCCAATGCTTATAATAACATGCAGAATTGTGCGAGTAGCGAACGAGGTAGTAACCTTAGGGCATAAGATGGACCCCACTAATATGAATATTTGGGACAGTGTTAAACCCAACTAAGATAAAAATTTAAGGCATACGATGGTGCCTATTGTTATAATTAAGGCATATGATGTTGCATACTGTTATAGATACTTAGGGTACGATGGACCCTAATATAATGAAAGATATATGTTGTGAGACGAAATTGATTATACGATAAGAATTTATTTCATATACATTTTTATATGTGACGTTGATTATTGTTGTTCATATCTGCTTACGAAGTTGCAGATATAGTTTGGGTTAGTAAAGACAAAATATTTATATGAAACATTTTCATAGTCTTTACAATTAAATTATTGTCTCGTCAGTTTTATGTTGATACTCTTTTTTCAAATGTGTTTTTTGTAGACGTGCTTGGTAAGGTGGGATTAGTTTGGAATAGCTTGAGTTCTCTAACTATTTATTATTGCCAAATGATTAATGTTCAAACAACATTTTAAAAAAATACACAATTAGTGATTAAAACTACGCACGTTGATCATTCTAACTCATTGATCATGTTTGTGACCATAATCAACTTGCACTAAGCTAAGCTTTTTTTGTTGTTTTTCTTGACACATGCTTCAAACCCCTCCCGTTACATAGACCCGAAATATCAACGTTTTAGATTGACACGACTTAATTATAATTACACTAAATATACATAAAATTGAAAATCCTAAAATCACAAATTTAGAAAATTGATTATAGTAAGTAACATGTCTTGCCATCATTAATCCTATCATCACATATTCACATGCATCCCCTCCTTTCCACCTCATCCATCCATATTCCATTTCTTTCTTCGTCTTCTGTATTCTAATCTCATTTACAGACATTTCTTCTCTTTACTTAATCAATCAATCAATTATTTAATTATAAAATCCCCCCACTTTCCCAATTTCAATAAAAATCCCCGATCCAAATTTCATGTAATGTCGAGACAGAGTAATCGGGTTATTGATGGGTTGATCCCGGGTTATGGAAAGATCCGAAAACGAGGCTGTTCATCTTCACCATCTTCATCTTCTAAGGTTCATAATTACCGATTTAAACGTGCAATTATGGTCGGGAAAACCCGGGTCGGAAACGGGTCCAGATCCAGTACTCCGGCGCCGTCGTGGAGGATGACGCCGTCGTCAAAATCCAAACTTGGTGGTGGTGGTGGTGTGGAGTCACCTAATTACGACGGCGGAGGGAGGTCTAAGGAGGTGTCGGCGAGGAAACTGGCGGCTTCGCTGTGGGAAATGAATGAGATGCCGTCGCCTCAGAATTCGGTGGCGACGGGGAGGAGGAAAGAGAAGGGGAGGGAGAAAACGAACCGGCCGGGTCATACGGCCGGTTCACTTCCTCCCCATTTGTCTGATCCATCTCATACTCCTCTTTCTGAGGTGCCTTTTTTTTTCTTTTCTTTTTTTACTTTAATACAGTTGCGGTTATTTATTAATGTACAATTAAATAAAACTTGTTATAAGATTTTTCACACATCAATTTCCTTGAAACTAAATCAAATTTCACTAACTTTGTATAATATATAGTTTAAATTATTATTTCGTGTTGTTTATTGGTCAAAATTTAAAAAGATATTGTGAAACTATCATTTTCAGGACAACTTAAATGTTATATTTATATTTTATTGTTATTATCTATTTCTGGTCATTTTCAATTCAATAAGTAATCTACTATAAGATATCTATGAAACTGCAAGTCATGTGTCATTTTCAGCTTCATTTAAAGACACCTAATAAGTTTAAATGTAATTTTTATGTTTTTGACAGAGGACGGATCATCGATCTGGAACGGGATATCATCGTAGGAGTACAAGCTCACATAGACCAAGGCTTGAGGACAACAATGGCGAAGTTTTTGATTCTCTTAGTAGTGCGAGCTTAATGGAGGTGAACACCCTTTTGTCGTTTCATTTTAAAACTGATTCTGATTATCTGATGTAGGGTTTTTTTTTACATTTATGATGTTAAATATCTTCTGTATCATGTTTTGCTTAGTAATCATTTTTAAACTGCAATGCCATGCGATATATAAACCTCAATATATTTGTGTATCTTGATTCTACAGATTGAAACCAGATCTCGAGCTCAGACTCCTAATGGTTCTGTAAATGGTGTAAAACCACGTTTAAAAGAAGTTAGTAATTCTTTAACAACATCCAAAGAGCTACTAAAGATCATTCACAGAATGTGGGCCCATGATAATCTTCCATCGTCTAGCATGTCACTTATATCTGCTCTACATACAGAGCTAGAACGGGCCCGCCTTCAGGTCAACCACATCATTAAAGATCAACGTGTTGACCATACAGAAGTCAACTACCTACTAAAATGCTTTGCTGAAGAGAAAGCTATGTGGAAGAGTAAAGAAAGACGAGCAATTGAAACAGCAATTGAATCTGTTACTGGTGAGTTGGAAATCGAGAAAAAGATGAGACGAAGATCTGAGAGCCTTAATAAAAAACTCGGGCAAGACTTAGCAGAAACGAAGGCGTCTTTTGCTAAAGTGTTGAAAGAACTTGAGAGTGAGAAACGGGCGCGTGAGATAATGGAACAAGTTTGTGATGAATTAGCTGTTGATATTGGTGAAGATCGAGCTGAAGCAGAAGAACTGAAACGGGAATCGGTTAAAGTTCATGAAGAAGTTGAAAAAGAAAGAGAAATGCTTCAACTTGCAGATAAATTAAGAGAAGAAAGAGTTCAGATGAAATTAGCAGAAGCTAAACATCAGTTTGAAGAGAAAAACGCTCTTGTTGACAAATTGAGGAGTCAGCTCGAAGCGTTTCTTGGAAATAATGGGATGGGCAAGAAAAAAGGACGGAAAGATGAAGATTTATTGAATCATTTAAATAGAAGTAATTATGGCGGGACACGTTTAAACGGAGATCATGACGATAATGATGGTGAAATTGAGAACGGTGTAGATTATGAGGAAGAAGATTCAGGAGAGAGTGATCTTCATTCTATAGAAATAAACATGGATAACAATAACAAGAGTTTTAAGTGGAATCATAGTAATAATTTGCATAAAAATCCGGTTGAGGAAGAATCAAAATGGAGGAATTTAGTCAACGGAAAAACATTAAGAAGAAGTACGTCTTCAATTTTAGAGAATTTTATCGACATTGAGAAGCAAAGTCCAAGAAGAAGTCATGGAGATGACTTACAGAGATATAAATCGGTCAAAAGTCTTAGGGACCGGATTTTAACCAATTTGAAGCCACAAACGTCAAGAGATTTTGACAGTTCGGGTCATGGAAGCGGGTCAAAGTCCAGAGGTGAAATCGTCAATGGTAGACGATCAAAAAAGTGACTTCAAGTTCAAACCTCCTTTGTTATTGCATAACTATGAGCTCTGAAACCGAATTCAAGAAGACGAAGACGGTAAGAAGTTAACTTATCTTGTATTAATCTTGTTGCATTAAACATTTACACAATTTGTAGTATAAAGTGTCAAATTTTTGTAGATTTGTGTTAATCCAAGTGAATTTTCCCTGTACAAAAACTTATGTTTAACAGTAATTATATCATATGTTCTTAATTTTGTTTGTCTGTTTAGATATGGCCATGTTGTAGTGCCACTATTAAAGGGTATAAAGAATGTTTGCTGGGTCAAAAGAATGAATCTTCAAAGATTTGATGTTTGACCAAATTAAATTAAAAGTTTTTTGAAATTTTTGATGATGGTGGGATCATAAAGAGTCACTAAACTAATTAATAAATTAATAATACAATTATAACGAGTCAAACTGATTAAACTAACTAATAAATTAATAATATAATTTCAACGGTGGTTGAGTCTCTAACCTTTAGATTCTTGAATAACACTGATATCATCGGAATAAAAACCAGTGGCTGAATCTCTAACCTTTAGATTCTTGAATTATACTGATATCATCGGAATAAAAACCGGTCGATATATGATCTATTATAATTTGTCAGGATCGTATTAGTCTATGTAAACTAATATGTTTGCCAACGTTAAGATCGAGATCTATTGAAGAAGTTCAGCAGCGGATGAACACTTCAATATTACGAGTTATCGAACAATGAATAATGAATAAACAAAAGTATTGCCGAATTATAAGCCTCAATCGTATTAATCTTAAGAATATCAATACAACGTGTTTTCTATCATACAAGGATCTATCTATTTATAGACCTTGAGGCAAACCTAGATAAACTAGGAAACAACTTCTATCCTTATCTAAATATATCGTTATCTAGAAATAAGGAAACTTTATCTATTAACAAAAGGAAACATAATCTAATTATAATTCTATAACTTAGATTATACTTGCAAGGCAAGATTGTCTTCCGTGTCTTGACTTGACTTCTTCCGTATCTTGACTTTGCCCGTAGTGACTTCAATATCACCGTAGCAACTTGACCACCGTAGTAACTTGTTGGACAGCCGTACTAACTTGTCTTCCATAGTAACTCTTAATATCTTCCGTATTAATAGTTTAAGTTACTATTCTTGTTTGTTAAGTGAATTGTTCATGGTTAAACTATTTTAGCTAAGTTATAACCCAACAATCTCCCCCTAACCTTGAACTTTTATGACACATCAAAAGTACAAGTTTTATACTCCAACAGTATTAACTTCTTTACAAAACAGTACTAACTATTTTATGTTAATTACAACTACTTGTTTTGCCAGTCAGACTTTCCCTTGGACTTTTCTTCTACGCGTTGACACAAAATTCTCCAAATGAGTTCATGAGCGAGTCTTGAGTCTTGTGGTCCATTCAGCTTTAACTCAACCAATTCATCCAATATCTTCAAAGAATGTGGATATTTAACATCCACCAAGTAGAATTCTCTTGCTCCATGTCTTCTTATAATGGAGTATGTTCCACTTCTTTCATAGATGTACCAATTAAGAATAGGATTGTTTGGTCCTTCCTTCTTGAAGACTGAACTCTTTTTCTTGTAATCAGGTTCAAATAGTCCGCATAAAATGTCCATTGCCAGATCAATTCCTGATACTCCTCTTTGATTAGAGTATTTTGCTTTGCCTATATTGTACATTCTTTCCAGGTCTTCTCTGTCAAACACTCTAATGGCTTCATAGAAGGCATGAAGCATCTTCTTAGACTTGTCTTGTCTAGTCACTTCATACTCAGTCTTGTTTTGCCCACCAATATACTTCCAGTCAATGATGATTGGAGGTTTCACAGCCAATGGAGTAAACTTCAAACCTTCAACGTGATTGATGTATGCAGAATAGTCTCCCCCTTGAGTAGTGCTAGGAGGGTCTTGTTCCATACTTTCAGGTTCTGGTTTGACATCCATGAATGGAATATCTGGACTTTCCTGAGAAGCAGCAGCAGCATCACTCATCTTTTGTCTTTTACTTGGAGGAACTGGAATCCTCTTTGATTGCAGCTTCTTTCTCTTAGGCTTCTCTTCTGGCTTCTTTACTTCAGGAACAGGTTCAGACTGAATGAACACTTTCCTTCCAGTTTTCAGGGCAGCTTCTAGAGCTCTTTCAGCATCTTTCTTCTTTTTCTCTTGAATCTTAGCAAGAGCAGCTTCCCTATTTGTTTCCTTCTGTCTTTCTTCCTTCACAAGGTCCAAAATGTTAGTTAACTTCATAGGGCCTAATGATCTGCCACTGTAACCTTTGCTTTTGAGGTACATGGTGTATTTTTCCCTATCTTCAGCTAACTTTATTTGAGTAGACTTGGACACTTTCTTCTTCTCAGGCTTGGCTTTAGCTTTTGATCGTTTGAGAGCAGCTTCATCTTCTTCCAGAGTTTGCATTCCATACTCGAAATATGCTCTAACTTGGCCTTGAGAACAAAGATGTTGAAGGAGTTCTTCATTATACATCTCCTTTGCTTTGATTGCATCCTCAGCAGCAATCTTCTCCATTCTTTCTCTTTCTTCTGGAGTTGGAGCTGTATTCAGCCTAGCATGAAGCTCATCTGCTTCAGCTATCTTTCTCTTTCTTGCTCTTTCCTCCTCTTCTTGTTCAGCAGCTATTCTGTTGAATAACTCTGCTTCTTCTTGTTCTTGTCTGAGCACTTCAATCTCTTCAGCTGTCATACCTTGAAAATTAAAGGCTTCCTGATTGCTCTTTTCTTCTTCAGTCTTTGATTTCTCCACAGCAATGGATTTGCCTTTTCCTTGTTCTTGTTCAGAATCAAGGTCAACTCTTTGTACTTTCTTCTTTTTCTTGTCCACTGTGACATAGCCAAATCTCCCTGTAGAAACAGACATACCTGCAGATTGTCCAGGTAAGGTTAGAGAGGTTTGAATTGGTTTTTCACCTAAAGCAGCTGATGCTCTTTGTTTTGCAACTCGTTCAGCTAACATCTTCTTTCTCTCTTCCTCTTCTTTGTCTTGTTTCTGCTTCTCTTCTTTGATCTTAAGCAGTTGTGATGCTATTGTGTCTTCATCAGCCATCACATTTGTTCTTGACATTTCTGTTCTTATAAGAACATTTGCAGCTTCTTGTTGATCAGCATTAGAAACAGGGGTTTCTGTCACAGTAGTTGAAAGAGTTGTAGCTTCAGATTGGATTGCTTGAAAAGGAGTTGAAGCTTGATCGAACGTGGGAGGAATGGTTGTGAACAGGTATGAATGATCTTCCTCTGCATCCTCTGTTCTTGGACTGGTAGTTTGATCTTATCCCTAGCCACCTTGAGTTTAAGGATTAAGTCCTCTTTTTGCCATTCAAGTAGATTAATCTTTTCTTGATAGCTTTGTTCATTGATTTTGTGGGACTTAATCTGGTTTTCTAGGTTATCAATTACTCTATGAGCTGACCTTCTTTGTTCTTCTAAGGTTTTAATGGAGTCACTCATTAATTGATTATGATCTTTGTACTTAACAATTATAGCTTTACACTCAGGAGTACATAATTTAGAATTTACCTCGGCCATAAGAGATGAAGATGCTGGAGATGGTGGTGAGTCAATAGCCATAAGAGCATCCTCGTGTGGTGCTCCTTGATCATCATCATTCCAGTCATACCCCAGTATGTTGTTGCCGATTTCAGGAATTCCAATATCAGTATAAGCTAGCTCCGTAGAAAATAAGTCATCCGTAGCAACTAAATCTCCCAGAATGTCCGTATCATCCATTACTACGGCTATGCATGCATGGTGAACAGTAGTAGTAGTTTCTACGTGATTTTGTTCTTCAGAGATTAGTGCTCTATTTTGACTTGTTTCTTCAGCCAAGTCACTCCAATCATATCCAAAGATGTCCTGCGACATAAGTGCACTCTGATTTGTGTCTTGAGTGGTTCGTGGATTGTTGGTTCTTGACTTGTTTGGACAGTCTCTAGCAAAGTGACCTAATTCACTGCATTCATAGCACTTCACCTTGCTTTTGTCGAAGGTAATTCGTTCGTTGTTTCGTGGATTGAATCGCCTTCCGGTCCTGTTCAAGAATCTTCTTGCTCGTAGTGCCAGCATAGCAGATTGCCACTTTAGGTCGATTTCATCACAATCATCCTGATGCATCTGTTTTACCTCTTCACCTGTGAGATTTGAACACTTACAAATAAAGGCTTCGAATGAAATCTCTTCGTTGATTTCATGTTTTGGTCCTCCAGATGTTGTGGCAAGTGCAGTATTGCCATTGGTAATACTAGGGTTGTTAGTTACAACCTTTTTTGCTTCGACTTCTGCTTCAAAGACTCTTAAATCGTTGTAAAGATCATCCAATTCAAGTGCTTCTAGGGTGTCCCCTTGTCTGTAGGAAACAGTGTAAACGATCCATTCCTTCCCTAAAGCGGATGAACTTTCTGTTTAGATCATCTTTATCATACTTGATTCCTGCGATGATCATCTCTCCGGTGAGCTTTTTGTAACGATCAAACGTCTGAGTCATTCGTTCGCCAGGCAGGGAGTTGAAGTTTTCATACTCCTGTTTGAGAAGAGCTTTCTTGTTCTTCTTTGTATTCTTTGTTCCGCTGAATCTCTTCTCCAAAGCTTCCCATAGCGATTTTGCATCTTCATATTCTTCAAATTGCGATTGATATTCGTTGGGGATTGCAATTAGAAGAATAATAAGGGCCTTGATTTCAGTTTGTTTTTCTCTTCGTTCAAGGTCAGACACCGGTGCACGAGCAGCCATTCCTGGTTCTCCATCAGCTCCATTGGTGGTAGGACGTTTGTTACCATTAATGATCACATCCCAGACTGTATAGTCAGATAGTAGGATGTGTTGCTTGATGCGTAGCTTCCATAAGTCGAATTCGTTGCTGCTTAGAATAGGAACTTTGCCAATTGCAACTTCAGTCATGATGGTTGTCGTGATTCTTGCTTATGAGGATTATGAACTCGTTGATCAATGGATCTAAAGCACCTCCTGTGCTCTGATACCACTTGTCAGGATCGTATAAGTCTATGTAAAGTAATATGTTTGCCAACGTTAAGATCGAGATCTATTGAAGAAGTTCAGCAGCGGATGAACACTTCAATATTACGAGTTATCGAACAATGAATAATGAATAATGAATAAACAAAAGTATTGCCGAATTATAAGCCTCAATCGTATTAATCATAAGAATATCAATACAACGTGTTTTCTATCATACAAGGATCTATCTATTTATAGACCTTGAGGCAAACCTAGATAAACTAGGAAACAACTTCTATCCTTATCTAAATATATCGTTATCTAGAAATAAGGAAACTCTATCTATTAACAAAAGGAAACATAATCTAATTATAATTCTATAACTTAGATTATACTTGCAAGGCAAGATTGTCTTCCGTGTCTTGACTTGACTTCTTCCGTATCTTGACTTTGCCCGTAGTGACTTCAATATCACCGTAGCAACTTGACCACCGTAGTAACTTGTTTGACAGCCGTACTAACTTGTCTTCCTTAGTAACTCTTAATATCTTCCGTATTAATAGTTTAAGTTACTATTCTTGTTTGTTAAGTGAATTGTTCATGGTTAAACTATTTTAGCTAAGTTATAACCCAACATAATTGATATTATTATTAAGATTTATTATGGCACATTATTTTTTTGTAGATTCAAAATGTCTAATGCATTAACAGTCTAAAAATTTGATATTATGCTCTATCGTTATAATTATCCCTCACCTAGTTTTGAATAATTTAGGCACATGGTGTCATCTCTATAAGAATCTAATTAATGGATCAATACAAATTAAAGTATCATGTTTGTGGGTCATCATCAGTTGATTGTCAATTATGAGTTGGATAATATATGCAAGACTTTTGACATATTTTAAGTAAGTTATAATATATACTCCCTAACTTAATTTGATGTTTTGAATCCCAACTTAGATACAAATGCATCAATTCAAGAGCAATGTATCTTTGCTTGTGATCCACAGTTTTAGTTTGATCACATCTAGTTAGGGTTTCGCGAAAACTTTATATTCACGTTTTGATTTATGTTTTCAATCCCTACTTGGATGCAAAATGCATCAATTCAAAAGTACTTTAATTTTGTTTAGTGTTTCTGGACTTTTAAGTAATGACGCCAGGCTGTTTGTTTGGACTTTGGATTAAGTTTGGTGTGTCTATTATTTGTTAGAATGGAGGCAAAAGAAAACATTATATAGAACCAGCTTTCACTAACCACTATAATAAAGAATATTGTTGGACTTTCTATGTCAATAAACCTGAGGGAACATGCAGAATATAAGAAAATTCGTATGGTGTTGGTTCTTACTTTGTTCACGCAATACTTGACTTTCGGTCATGGAACCACCTTCTTCATGAGGTCTTTTTCCAGCTTGTATAAGAAACCCCTTAGGTCATATCTTTTCTTATAATCCTCCTGTAAGCATCACATACTCCTCATGATGTAAGAGACTAGTATTCATCATTAGCTGATTATATTGTGAAAAGGCAGAGGGATGCGCCGCAGTGCAAGGAGGTGCGCCGCAGTCCGGACACAACGTCTTGACACGAAACAACATTGAACAAGTGCGTCGCACCAGTGAACAAGTGCGCCGCAGTCGAGTGTAACGCAAGATTTTGTTAATTTTATTTGTCAAAGGACTTGAGTGTTTATTTATTTTCTAGGGTTAGTATTTAATCCTATGATCATCAATTATCAAGACGGATGATACTTTTGAATGTTTTAAGACTTTATTTAGATTTGAGAACTCCTTTCAAGGATTCCAATTTTTGGTTCTTATTTTTTTCGTGTTTGATTTGCAAAATAATTCTCTTTTCTATATCCTAGGGATTATTTGGTATCAGATTCCAGACGTGATTAGGGCTGACCAATTACTTCCTCGCGGTCGTGGTAGACCTCGTGGTACTTGTAATCGAAGAGGGGGCCGTGATCCTAATGCTGATCACGTGATCCACGTGACATAGAGATTGAACGACTGCAACAGCGGATACAGGAACTCGAATTCCGTCAGGATTCGCCCAGAGAAGAGACTGAATCAGAAGGATACTTTTGGGACGGTCGCTCTGGGGATGTCAATCCTTTTGTGGGACGTCAGTGGGTTCACCATGATGGTCAATTCCGTGATGATCCTTTACGACATTTTGGTGTTAAGCTTGAAATTCCAGAATTTGCAGGTACGATAAACACTGATATTTTATTGAATGGGTTAGTACGGTTAAGAGGGTTTTTGACATTCGTGACATTCCAGATGATTTAAAAGTCAAATTGGTTGCGATTAAGTTGAAGCAGCATGCATCTTTATGGTGGGATCATGTGACTAAGCAGCGTCATTTTAAAGGGAAATCTAAAGTCGTTACTTGGGCTAAGATGAAGAAATTATTACAGAGTAAATACCTTCCAGCTACTCATAGACAACAAGCTTTCCTTGACTATCATCAGTTTTCTGAAGGTAGTTTGTCTGTAGAAGATACTATTAATGAATTTGACAGGCTGCGAACGCGTTGTGATGCAACTGAAGAGGAGGAACAAATTATTGCTTGATTTTAAGGGGTGTTAAAACCTCAAATTGGGGATGTTGTTACTCTTTAGCCTTATTATTCATTTCCTGATGTTTGTCACTTAGCATTGAAAGTAGAACGTCAACAAAGGGAGCACAATCGATTTTCAACTCGTTTTCGTAGTTCCCCTACTCAACGATCCTCTTCTACTCCATTACCTGTTTCTACTAGTGTTGAATCGAAAGCAACACCGGTTTCAACAAATTATGCTCCTATAGGTAATACTCCTCGACACATTCGTTGTAAAATGTGGCGGTCTGGGTCATATTGCGCGTAATTGTACCAATACTCAAGTGGTAGCTTTGGTGGAAGAAGATTCCTTTCCTAATTATGATACAAATGGTTCACGTATGCGGAATTACCTCATGATCATGGTGAGTCTTTGGTTATTCAGCGAGTTTTAAATATTGATTGGTCTTTTACTGATAAATTATTGTTGCGTCATAATATTTTCCGCACTAAATGTACGGCTAAGGGTAAAGTTTGCACCATGATTATTGATAGTGGTAATTGTGAGAATGTCGTAAGGTTGATAAATTGGGATTGACTGCAACTGATCACCCGAATCCGTATGAGTTGACATGGTTAAAAAAAGGGTAATCTTATCACGATCAACAAACGTTGTTTAGTACAGTTTTCTATTGGAAAAAAAATATCACAATGAAGTTTGGTGTGATATTATTCCCATGGATGCGGCTCATATTCTATTGGGTCGCCCGTGGCAGTTGGATAGGAAAACTAAACATGATGGGTTTCGAAACACGTATAGTTTCACTAAGGATGGTATTAGCATCACTCTTCTGCCTTTGGATACTCGTTGTACTCCTAAATCGGATTCCACTTTGTTTCTTAAACGAGCGGAATTTGAGACGTGTATCAAAGATACTTCAGTTGTTTTTATGTTGGTTGTTACTGAACAAAATAGTGATGCAACAACAATTCCAGTTCTGGTCCAACCATTGCTTGAGAAATTTTCGGATGTTTTTCCTGCTGATATTCCTTCGGGATTACCTATTATTCAAGATATTCAACATTGTATTGATTTAGTTCCCGGTTCTTCTATTCCTAATAGGCCAGCGTATCGGATGAATCCGAAAGAGTTTGGGGAATTGCAAAGGCAGGTTACTGAATTGTTAGATAAAGGTTTGATTAGTGAGAGTATGAGTCCGTGTGCGGTTCCAAGTCTGCTCGTTCCTAAGAAAGGCCGTACATTTCGTATGTGTATTGATTGTCGCTCCATTAATAAAATCACGGTTAAATACTGTTTTCCGATTCATTGGTTGGATGATTTATTTGATCAATTAAATGGGGTATTGTTTTTTTCAAGATTGATTTACGTAGCGGTTATCATCAAATTTGGGTACGTCCGGGAGATGAATGGAAAACCGCATTTAAGACACTTGATGGGTTGTATGAGTGGATTGTTATGTATTTTGGAACAATCAAATGCCCCAAGCACCTTTATGAGGTTGATGAATCAGGTTTTTAAACCATTTATGGGTTGTTTCGTTGTTGTGTATTTTAATAACATTCTTATTTTTAGTAAAAGCATTCAGGAACATTTGGAGCACCTTCATCTTCAGAAGACATTTTGTTGTGTGAATTGGCAAGGGTAAGACAACGTATTTATAGCCAAATAGAAAGAATATAAGGTCACATTTAGCATTGAAATGATAAAAGACATAAGTAGGAATTAAAACTGTAAAAGTAAAATAGATAGAATATTTACAGAAATCAAAACCTGTAAAAATATTGAACTGACAAAAAGCAAACAGGTAACTCACATAATCAACAGAAATATTTTTTTAATTAAAATTGTGGAATTTGTTTCACAACAACATCAACAACATTACGATGACAATCAACACCCAACATACAATTCAATACATTAAATTTTTTAAACCCCAAATACCTAACTTGTGCTTCAGCTTCCTTCAATTTTCCTTTATACATTTCGCTTGATGAATCGGGATCCCACCAATGAAAATACTCACACTATCATTCATACTTGTAATTTGGACAGCTTAAAAACCTTCTACCTGGGTTGTTACTCGTTCTTGAAATACACATTCCACATACGTCCCCACAATCACACAACACACGAACCCTAGGTGACCCGTTTCTTTCAATTGATCGTGGAGTTGCACTTGAAGATGTTGATTTCGACATGCTTGAAATGGGTTCTTAGTTTTGGGTTTTGGGGGAATAAATGGAAAGAAATGAAGATATTAAACAAATAATTAAAAAAAAAAGAAAAAAAAAAGGCACGGTTATTAAAAATAGGATAACCGGATACCCACTAAATGATCCGAGATGACAAAATTAAACCACTTTAGGTGATTAAATTGAAAGAAAAAAAACTTCGGTATCTCAATTAAAGAACGGATATCTTTTTGAATGACTTTTATACATTTTGCGTTTTTCTATGTTTGTTTTCAACTATTATTTCTCTTAAACTCAAGAAGTAACATGATTTTGATTTAGTCTGCTTCTAAGTCTCACACATACATGCTGAATTTTATATTTTTATACTATATGTTTGATGAAACTTACAAAAGTTATTCGATAAAATACCTAGGTGAGCAGCTTTTCATAACTTTTATGAGTTTCATTCTTAAACCTTGTAAGTCAAAATTTATTTGCTAAGTTTTAAAGTCATAAAAACGGATAATCGCAATCATTCGTAGGGTTGTAGATCACAAAAACCCAATAAATCAATATCATCATATCTTTAATATATAATAAAAGAGATGTCTTAAATGTCACATGGCGAAATAATGTCCTTTAGATTAGTTAATCTTTTTTATTTCAGCCGTTAGATTAGATTGATGATGTCATCAAATACTACTTTCATTTTACATCTTTCTACAATACGTAATTACATTCTTTCCTTAATTCAAAAGTACTTTAATTTTGTTTAGTGTTTCTGGACTTTTAAGTAATGACGCCAGGCTGTTTGTTTGGACTTTGGATTAAGTTTGGTGTGTCTATTATTTGTTAGAATGGAGGCAAAAGAAAACATTATATAGAACCAGCTTTCACTAACCACTATAATAAAGAATATTGTTGGACTTTCTATGTCAATAAACCTGAGGGAACATGCAGAATATAAGAAAATTCGTATGGTGTTGGTTCTTACTTTGTTCACGCAATACTTGACTTTCGGTCATGGAACCACCTTCTTCATGAGGTCTTTTTCCAGCTTGTATAAGAAACCCCTTAGGTCATATCTTTTCTTATAATCCTCCTGTAAGCATCACATACTCCTCATGATGTAAGAGACTAGTATTCATCATTAGCTGATTATATTGTGAAAAGACAGAGGGATGCGCCGCAGTGCAAGGAGGTGCGCCGCAGTCCGGACACAACGTCTTGACACGAAACAACATTGAACAAGTGCGTCGCACCAATGAACAAGTGCGCCGCAGTCGAGTGTAACGCAAGATTTTATTTTTATTTGTCAAAGGACTTGAGTGTTTATTTATTTTCTAGGGTTAGTATTTAATCCTCTGGTCATCATTTATCAAGACGGATGATACTTTTGAATGTTTTAAGACTTTGTTTAGATTTTGAGAACTCCTTTCAAGGATTCCAATTTTTGGTTCTTATTTTTTTCGTGTTTGATTTGCAAAATAATTCTCTTTTCTATATCCTAGGGATTATTTAGTATCAGATTCCAGACGTGATTAGGGCTGACCAATTACTTCCTCGCGGTCGTGGTAGACCTCGTGGTACTTGTAATCGAAGAGGGGGTCGTGATCCTAATGATGATCACGTGATCCACGTGTGACATTCGCGAATTTCTAGGTATAATTCTAAGGACCCGTATTTGTTTTATTTATTTATGATTATGTTTTGACCCTATTGTATCCATTTTATGTTTTTATCGTATTCGTATTTTATGAGTATTGTATTCGTATTTCTCGTATTTTATGAGTATCGTATTTGTATTTTATGCGTATTTACGTTTGTCGGGTGTATTTTATGTGATTCGGACCTTTATGTCGGGAACGTTTAGTTCTAAGTGCCTTTAGTATAAGTGCTCTTAAGATAAGTTTAGGGGTTTCATGCCTTATTTATACGATTAAGATTAACGTTAAAAAGTATTACAATTTTAGTCCTTCAAGAATTTTATTACAAACCTAGTCCTATGGGATTTTTATTACAAATATGATCCTAAAATCCCCACCAACTCTTTTGTCTTATTCTAGAATCCACATTGTTTTTATCACCAACTATTTTGTCCTATTATCTACCTACCTCCATCTCCACCATTCTTCCATTTTCACTTCTCTCTCTAGAAAACACACACAAACACACACTTCTCTCTAGAAAACCCACCATTCTCATCTTCAAATCCAAGTTTAATTGAAGATTTTCATCCACCATCATCATCAAAATCGTTTTCTTCACCTTCAAGTAAGTTTTGGTTTATTTTAAGATTCAAAAAAAACCCATATTTTATAATGATTTGGATTTATATCTAAAGTCTATCATTTTTAATGGTTAAAACATGTATTTTATATAAGTTTTCAATATATAAACATATTCTGGACATAAGGTTTCAATATTTGATAATCTCGACACTTAAAAACACTCAAAACCGTATCTCGAATGTATTTCTCGAAAAACTCAGTTACGTCACGTAACTGTTAGTTACGTGGAGTAACTATAGTTACTTAGAGAAACTGTTAGTTACTTAGAGTAACTGTTAGTTACTTAGAGTAACTGTTAGTTACGTAGAGTAACTATAGTTACGTAGAGTAACTGTTAGTTACTTAGAGTAACTGTTAGTTACGTAGAGTAACTGTTAGTTACTTTAGTAACTGTTAGTTACTTAGAGTAACTGTTAGTTACGTAGAGTAACTATAGTTACGTAGAATAACTGTTAGTTACTTAGAGTAACTGTTCTTAGAGTAACTGTTCCTAGAGTAACTGTTCCTAGCGTAACTAATTAGGTTTGATCAAACCCATTTATAATGACATTATAACGTAATTAAAGTGTTACACGCTTTCAAACCTTATGCTTTAACCCTAAAACACATGTCAATTTTATAATATACACTATTAACACGGTTTTGGTCGAAAACCTGTATTTTGCTACGTAATGCTATATCTTTCCTTTAAACCATCGGGATCATAAACTCTTCGTAACTAAAACATATTATAGCATATTATGAGACGTTAATCGCATAAGGCAACCCCAATAGACTTAGAGATACTCAGACATATTTATTTACGTGATGTTAGGGCACTTAGACGTGGGAGCTTGACCGTATTTTGTAATTACCCGACGTATCGTTGATTTGATTGCTTTGCTATTCAGTGAGTTATTCGTTGCCCTTTTTACCGCTTTTACATTTTGGGCATGATTAGCGTTGTATAAATGTATTTTATGGTATATTATGTATTATGGTTATGTATTTTGGATATGAATGTCTTTAGGTTAGCATTACCCAACTTGTTCCGCCTTTGTGGTAGAACGAGGCCCCGTATACACACCTGTTAGCTTTTAGCCGCCGGTTCGTATATATAGCGCTATATGGGTCTAACAAGCCCTCATTGTTAACACGATGGATGATGGATGCGCCCTGTCCGTGTTAGCAATGTTATGACCGTTGAATTCGAGGATGACCTAGCGTAATGCACTAGGTGGGGTTAGTTGCCAGTATTGTTATGGTTCAGGTGTATAGTATTTACCTAAGGCTATTATCTATCCAGTATGGTATTTTTATGATTTGATTATGGTATTTTTATGGTATTTGTATTGGTATATTATTAAAAGGTTTTGTATACTTCACGTATATTTTGAAACATCATTTTTCAAATGACTTATTTTCAAATCCTAACACTTTTGGGTCAAAACGTATTGAAACTTTTATGTTATTATGTTTTTATTAATTATTGCGAATAATTCACCAACTTTATGTTGACGTCGTATTTTAAAGCTTTTCAGGGATTTGAGGTTACCTTTGACGTTATGCTTTGTTGGCTACGTGGATTACTTGCTTGGAATTATTTTGCTTTGTATTAATTCCTTAGTATCCCAAACTCTGTAGCCGTATTTTGATATGTTTTCGGATTATTGTAATAAAGTATACTATTTCAGACTTATTTATCTATGTTGATTATGTATGGTTTACTTATGTTGATGTAACCTTTGAATCTCTGATACCATATTCTCTGTACACCTCGGTTCCGCCAAATGCGGGGTGTGACAGAAGTTGGTATCAGAGCCAATGGTTATAGCGAACTAAGTGACCTTACGGAATCACTTAGACTATGACCTAGGCTTTTGGACCTATCTGATTTATGTGCGCATTTCTTTCTTTTGTGGGCCTGTATGTGATTTGTATGCTTTATGTGCTTTTGTTTTGCATTTTATGCTTTGAGGTCTGTTTGTTTTAGTCGCACTTCCGGTTATCGTTCTTATTTATTCTGTTTGACTTTCGTAGAAGATGCCGCCAAAGAGAACTTCTGCTAGGTCTACTCCGGCCGCCACTGCTACGAGAAGGTCGACGAGGCGAGGTCGCCCCAGTGTGAGAGCGGGTGCTACGGCTCAACATACCACTGCTGCCCCCGAAGCTACTACCACTACTCCGGATATCAGTCAGTTGATTGCGGAGCAGATTGCAGCGGCAATACCCGTGATTGTGGCACAGATCAAGGAGACACCGGTGCAGGATGCCAACATAGGGTTTGAAGAACCCGTGATGCAGGGTATTGGATCAGAAGGTACGACGTCTGGGCGCGATGGTTCTGATGTGGGAAGAGCAGTGCATGTGGGAGCCGGTGGACCGATTATCGTTATTGAGGATCCACCCCGAGGCTGTTCGTATAAGGCTTTTCTGGATTGCAGACCTACTGAGTTTAAGGGTACCGAGGATGCGGTTGCTACCCTGCAGTGGTTTGAGAGGATTGAGTCTGTATTTGATGTTTCGGGATGTGCTGAGGAAAGCAGAGTTAAGTATGCTACGTTCTTGTTCCAGGGTAAAGCCCTCACCTGGTGGAACTCGGTGAAACGGGTTCAGGGCCGAGCTGCTGTTGCCTTGATGAGTTGGGAAAACCTGAAGGTTATGATGAGAAAGGAGTATGTGCCGTCATCTGAGACGCAGAGGTTGGAGAATGAGTTGTGGAACCTGACTATGCAAGGTTCTGATTTTCGCGGGTATGCGAATAGATTTTACGATTTGTGTGTTTTGGCTCCTCGTTTGGTTCGCACGGTGGATGAGAGAATAGAACGCTTCACTCAAGGTTTGCCCCAGACTATGCGGGACCACATTATTTCTCACCGTCCGGGTACTCTACAGAGTGTGGTTGATATTGCTGGTCGGTTGACCGCAAGTATGATCCGTGGTGGTGTTCTTCAGCCGGTTGTGAGCCGAAGAGATTCTGGTAGATCTGGTAGGAGAGATATGGGTAGTTCGAGGAAGAGAAGTCGTGGTCAGGATCAGAGACCCCAACTTCCTCAAGTGTATGCTTTGACAGGTTCTGGAGCTGGTTATCAGGGCAAGCGCCCGAAGTGTGGTACGTGCGGCAGTGCTCATGCAGCAAATGTGGCTTGTTGGTTTGTAAACGATGCAAGAAGTTAGGCCACACCGAGCAGTTTTGTGGAATGGCTACTGGAGCATGTTTTGAATGCGGAAAAGTATGTCACCGCCGTCATCAGTGTCCCAAGCTTATATCACCTACTCCCCTTCCTACTCATGGTGTTGGTACTAGTGCAAGAGGAAATCCTGCCAAAAGCCGAGCTTTCTCCATGGAATCTTCTGAGGCTCACCAGGATCCTACCGTTGTCACTGGTACATTTCTTGTCGGTGATTATCCTGCTTTTATTTTGTTTGATTCGGGTGCCGATAGAAGCTTTATATCTAGTGATTTCCGCCCCCTTAGTAAACCGTGCTTCTAGTCCTCTAGAGCCTGCTTATGAAGTAGAAATAGCTGATGGTAGATGTGCTTGTGTTAGAGAAGTTATTCGTGATATTCCCCTCGTATTTAGCCGATATTCTTTTTCCATCGAACTTATTCCTATGAAACTCGGTAGTTTCATGTCGTAGTCGGTATGGATTGGTTAGCTAAGCATAAAGGCGAAATATTTGTTATGAGAAACTTATTCGTATTCAGAAGCCGGATGGAGATCAGATGATTGTACACGGAGACAAGGCTGGGAAACGCCTTAAAGTCATTTCTAGTTTGAAAGTTCGCGACTATGTCCGTCCAAGGTTGTTCCTTATATCTCGCTCACTTGGTGAAGAAAGATTCTACGATAAAGATTGTGGTTGTACGATTGTTCGCGAGTTTTCTGACGTTTTTCCTGAAGATTTACCTGGAATCCCTCCCAGAGACAAATCGACTTTCGTATTGATCTTGTTCCTGGAGCAGCGCCTGTTGCTAAAGCTCCGTATCGTTTGGCTCCTTCCGAGATGCTCGATTTGTCAAAGCAAATTCAGGAATTGGTCGATAAAGGTTTTATCCGTCCTAGTTTCTCCCCGTGGGGGTGCTCCTGTCCTCTTTGTTAAGAAGAAGGATGGCTCCATGCGCTTATGTAATTGATTATCGGGAGTTAAACAAGCTGACTGTGAAGAACCGTTATCCCCTTCCTCGTATTGACGACTTATTCGATCAACTTCAGGGTTCTTGCTAATTTCTCTAAGATCGATCTTCGCTCTGGTTATCACCAGTTGAGGTTCAGGAAGATGATATACCTAAGACCGCTTTTCGTACTTGGTATGGTCATTATGAGTTCATGGAGATGCCGTTTGGTCTGACAACGCCCTGCAGCATTCATGGATCTAATGAACCGTATTTGTCGTCCGTACCTTGACAAATTCGTTATCGTATTCATCGAAGACATTCTTATCTAATCCCGAAGTCGCAAGGAACATGAAGAGCATTTTGCGTCTTGTTCTAGAGGCGCTTCGAACAGAAAAGTTGTATGCGAAATTTTCTAAGTGCGAGTTCTGGTTATCCGAAGTTCAATTCCGTGGCCACGTGGTTAGCGCGAAGGGTATTCACGTTGATCCTAGCAAGATTGAAGCTGTTAAAAGCGGGTTGCACCAAAGTCTCCGATCGAAATCCGTTCGTTTTTGGGGACTTGCTGGGTATTATCGCCGATTCATCGAGAACTTCTCCAAATCGCTTCACCTATGACAAAGTTGACACGAAGAGTGAACCATTCGTTTGGGGTTCCGATCAAGAGAGAGCCTTTCAGGTATTGAAGCAGCGGTTGTGTGACGCTCCTATTCTTAGTCTGCCAGTTGGTTCCCGAGAATTTTGTTGTTTATTGCGACGCTTCGCACAAGGGTCTGGGTTGTGTGCTTATGCAGAATGGTA
>CAJVGC010000589.1:22612340-22648241 GCA_910822075.1 Senecio squalidus
TTTGACAGGTTCTGGAGCTGGTTATCAGGGCAACGCCCCGAAGTGTGGTACGTGCGGCAGTGCTCATGCAGCAAATGTGGCTTGTTGGGTTTGTAAACGATGCAAGAAGTTAGGCCACACCGAGCTTTTTGTGAATGGCTACTGGAGCATGTTTTGAATGCGGAAAGTAGGTCACCGCCGTCATCAGTGTCCCAAGCTTATACACCTACTCCCTTCCTACTCATGGTGTGGTACTAGTGCGAGGAAATCCTGCCAAAAGCCGAGCTTTCTCCATGGAATCTTCTGAGCTCACCAGGATCCTACGTTGTCACTGGTACATTTCTTGTCGGTGATTATCCTGCTTTTATTTTGTTTGATTCGGGTGCCGATAGAAGCTTATCTAGTGATTTCCGCCCCTTAGTAAACCGTGCTTCTAGTCCTCTAGAGCCTGCTTATGAAGTAGAAATAGCTGATGGTAGATGTGCTTGTGTTAGAGAGTTATTCGTGATATTCCCCTCGTATTAGCCGATATTCCTTTTTCCATCGACCTTTCTATGAAACTCGGTAGTTTCGATGTCGTAGTCGGTATGGATTGGTTAGCTAAGCATAAAGGCGAAATAGTTGTTATGAGAAACTTATTCAGAAGCGGATGGAGATCAGATGATTTGTACACGGAGACAAGGTGGGAGAAACGCCCTAAAGTCATTTCTAGTTTTGAAGTTCGCGACTATGTCCCGTCCAGGTTGTTCATATATTCCTCGCTCACTTGGTGAAGAAAGATTCTACGTATAAAGATGATGGTTGTACCGATTGTTCGCGAGTTTTCTGACGTTTTTTTTCCATGAAGATTTACCTGGAATCCCTCCCCAGAGACAATCGACTTTCGTATTGATCTTGTCCTGGAGCACGCCTGTTGCTAAAGCTCCGTATCGTTTGGCTCCTTCCGAGATGCTCGAGTTGTCAAAGCAAATTCAGGAATTGGTCGATAAAGGTTTTATCCGTCCTAGTTTCTCCCCGTGGGGTGCTCCTGTCCTCTTTGTTAAGAAGAAGGATGGCTCCATGCGCTTATGTATTGATTATCGGGAGTTAAACAAGCTGACTGTGAAGAACCGTTATCCCCTTCCTCGTATTGACGACTTATTCGATCAACTTCAGGGTTCTTGCTATTTCTCTAAGATCGATCTTCGCTCTGGTTATCACCAGTTGAGAGTTCAGGAAGATGATATACCTAAGACCGCTTTTCGTACTTGGTATGGTCATTATGAGTTCATGGTGATGCCGTTTGGTCTGACAAACGCCCCTGCAGCATTCATGGATCTAATGACCGTTATTTGTCGTCCGTACCTTGACAAATTCGTTATGTATTCTCGACGACATTCTTATCTATTCACGAAAGTCGCAAGGAACATGAAGAGCATTTGCGTCTGTCTAGAGGCGCTTCGAAAGAAAAGTTGTATGCGAAATTTTCTAAGTGCGAGTTCTGGTTATCCGAAGTTCAATTCCTTGGCCACGTGGTTAGCGCGAAGGGTAATTCACGTTGATCCTGCTAAGATTGAAGCTGTTAAAAGCTGGGTTGCACCCAAAGTCTCCGATCGAAATCCGTTCGTTTTTTGGGGACTTGCTGGGTATTATCGCGAATTCATCAGAGAACTTCTCCAAAATCGCTTCACCTATGACAAAGTTGACACAGAAGAGTGAACCATTCGTTTGGGGTTCCGATCAGAGAGAGCCTTTCAGGTATTGAAGCAGCGGTTGTGTGACGCTCCTATTCTTAGTCTGCCAGTTGGTTCGAGAATTTTGTTGTTTATTGCGACGCTTCGCACAAGGGTCTGGGTTGTGTGCTTATGCAGAATGGTAAAGTTATAGCTTACGCTTCGCGTCAGTTGAAAGTCCATGAGCAGAATTACACGACATATGATCTAGAATTGGGAGAGCGTCATCTTCGCATTGAAGATTTGGAGACATTATCTGTATGGGACCAAGTGTACTGTATTTACGACCACAAGAGTCTTCAGCACATATTCGATCAGAAGATGCTGAACATGAGACAACGACGCTGGGTTGAGTTATTGAACGACTATGATTGCGACATTCGCTACCACCCTGGTAAGGCGAACGTTGTTGCTGATGCACTAAGAGTCGTAAGGAAACAGTCAAACCAGTCCGTATCCGTTCTATGATGGTATCTATCAGACGAGCTTGAAGGCTCGGATTATTCAGGCACAGGAGGGTATTATGACAGAGGACCGTGTTAAAGAGGAAAGGTTGTATAAGTTGGCGTTGGAATTAGAACCGAAGGAGGATGGAGTTCTGTATTTCCTCGAGCGTATTTGGGTTCCGATTAGTATCCGTCAGTTGATTCTGGACGAAGCCCATAAGTCTAACTATTCCATTCATCCGGGTTCCGACAAAATGTATCATGACTTGAAAGAGTTCTATTGGTGGTCGGGTATGAAGCGTGAGATCGCCGAGTATGTTAGTCGATGTTTGACCTGTTCCAAAGTGAAGATTGAGTATCAGAAACCGTCTGGGCTACTCCAACAACCGAAGATTCCCGAGTGGAAATGGAGCGTATTACTATGGATTTTTGTTACGAAGCTTCGAGATCTTCGAGTGGTTATGACAGTATCTGGGTTAATTGTGATCGATTGACGAAGTCTGCTCATTTCCTACCGATTCGTGAGAATTATCCGATGGAGAGATTCGTGCGTTTATATATCGCAGAGATTGTATCGAAACACGGAGTCCCCGTATCGATTATTTCCGATCGTGATGCTCGTTTCACCTCACGATTTTGGAAGTCATTCCAGACTGCTATGGGTACAAGGTTAGATATGAGTACCGCCTATCATCCGCAGACGATGGTCAGAGTGAGAGAACTATTCAGACCTTGGAAGATATGCTTCGAGCCTGCGCAATTGATTTTGGTGGTAGTTGGGACGTTCATTTGCCGTTGATTGAGTTCTCGTACAACAACAGCTATCACACGAGTATCAAGTGTGCACCTTTTGAAGCTTTGTATGGCCGCAAGTGTCGATCGCCTGTATGTTGGGCAGAAATTGGAGATAGTCAGATTTCTGGTCCGGAGATTATACAAGAGACCACTGACAAGATCTTCAAGATCAAGGAACGATTAATTACTGCAAGAGATCGACAGAAAAAGTATGCTGATAAGCGCAGGAAGCCTCTTGAGTTCAGTGTTGGAGATATGGTATTATTGAAGGTATCTCCATGGAAAGGGGTTGTCCGATTCCAGAAGCGCAGCAAGCTGAGTCCGAGATACACGGGTCCGTTCAAGATTTTAGCCCGCGTCGGCCCAGCTGCGTATCGAATAGATTTGCCGGCAGAACTGAGCAGCGTACACAATGTATTTCATGTGTCTCAGTTGAAGAAATGCCTGGCTGACGAAACGTTATTAGTTCCGCTTGAAAAACTCCAGATTGATGATAAGCTTCATTTCGTTGAGGAACCGATCGAGATCGTTGCTAGTGATGTTAAGCGTCTACGACGAAGTAAGATCCCGATTGTCAAGGTTCGTTGGAATTCCCGTTTTGGAGCTGAGTTCACGTGGGAACGCGAAGATGAAATTCTGCGGAAGTATCCTCACCTTTCCCCCCGGAAGTAGTACCAAGTGATAATTCGAGGACGAAATTTCTTTTTACTTGGGGAGACTGTGACATTCGCGAATTTCTAGGTATACTTCTAACGACCCGTATTCGTTTTATTTATTTATGATTATGTTTTGACCCTATTGTATCCATTTTATGTTTTTATCGTATTCGTATTTTATGAGTATTGTATTCGTATTTCTCGTATTTTATGAGTATCATATTTGTATTTTATGCGTATTTACGTTTGTCGGGTGTATTTTATGTGATTCGGACCTTTATGTCGGGAACGTTTAGTTCTAAGTGCCTTTAGTATAAGTCTAGTATGCTCTTAAGATAAGTTTAGGGGTTTCATGCCTTATTTATACGATTAAGATTAACGTTAAAAAGTATTACAATTTTAGTCCTTCAAGAATTTTATTACAAACCTAGTCCTATGGTATTTTTATTACAAATATGGTCCTAAAATCCCCACCAACTCTTTTGTCTTATTCTAGAATCCACATTGTTTTTATCACCAACTATTTTGTCCTATTATCTACCTACCTCCATCTCCACCATTCTTCCATTTTCACTTCTCTCTCTAGAAAACACACACAAACACACACTTCTCTCTAGAAAACCCACCATTCCCATCTTCAAATCCAAGTTTAATTGAAGATTTTCATCCACCATCATCATCAAAATCGTTTTCTTCACCTTCAAGTAAGTTTTGGTTTATTTTAAGATTAAAAAAAAACCCATATTTTATAATGATTTGGATTTATATCTAAAGTTTATCATTTTTAATGGTTAAAACATGTATTTTATATAAGTTTTCAATATATAAACATATTTTGGACATAAGGTTTCAATATTTGATAATCTCGACACTTAAAAACACTCAAAACCGTATCTCGAATGTATTTCTCGAAAAACTCAGTTGCGTCACGTAACTGTTAGTTACGTGGAGTAACTATAGTTACTTAGAGTAACTGTTAGTTACTTAGAGTAACTGTTAGTTACGTAGAGTAACTATAGTTACGTAGAGTAACTGTTAGTTACTTAGAGTAACTGTTAGTTACGTAGAGTAACTGTTAGTTACTTTAGTAACTGTTAGTTACTTAGAGTAACTGTTAGTTACGTAGAGTAACTATAGTTACGTAGAGTAACTGTTAGTTACTTAGAGTAACTGTTCTTAGAGTAACTGTTCCTAGAGTAACTGTTCCTAGCGTAACTAATTAGGTTTTTGATCAAACCCATTTATAATGACATTATAACGTAATTAAAGTGTTACACGCTTTCAAACCTTATGCTTTAACCCTAAAACACATGTCAATTTTATAATATACACTATTAACACGGTTTTGGTCGAAAACCTGTATATTGCTACGTAATGCTATATCTTTCCTTTAAACCATCGGGATCATAAACTCTTCGTAACTAAAACATATTATAGCATATTATGAGACGTTAATCGCATAAGGCAACCCCAATAGACTTAGAGATACTCAGACATATTTATTTACGTGATGTTAGGGCACTTAGACGTGGGAGCTTGACCGTATTTTGTAATTACCCGACGTATCGTTGATTTGATTGCTTTGCTATTCAGTGAGTTATTCGTTGCCCTTTTTACCGCTTTTACATTTTGGGCATGATTAGCGTTGTATAAATGTATTTATGGTATATTATGTATTATGGTTATGTATTTTGGATATGAATGTCTTTAGGTTAGCATTACCCAACTTGTTCCGCCTTTGTGGTAGAACGAGGCCCCGTATACACACCTGTTAGCTTTTAGCCGCCGGTTCGTATATATAGCGCTATATGGGTCTAACAAGCCCTCATTGTTAACACGATGGATGATGGATGCGCCCTGTCCGTGTTAGCAATGTTATGACCGTTGAATTCGAGGATGACCTAGCGTAATGCACTAGGTGGGGTTAGTTGCCAGTATTGTTATGGTTCAGGTGTATAGTATTTACCTAAGGCTATTATCTATCCAGTATGGTATTTTTATGATTTGATTATGGTATTTGTATTGGTATATTATTAAAAAGTTTTGTATACTTCACGTATATTTTGAAACATCATTTTTCAAATGACTTATTTTCAAATCCTAACACTTTTGGGTCAAAACGTATTGAAACTTTTATGCTATTATGTTTTTATTAATTATTGCGAATAATTCACCAACTTTATGTTGACGTCGTATTTTAACGCTTTTCAGGGATTTGAGGTTACCTTTGACGTTATGCTTTGTTGGCTACGTGGATTACTTGCTTGGAATTATTTTGCTTTGTATTAATTCCTTAGTATCCCAAACTTTGTAGCCGTATTTTGATATGTTTTCGGATTATTGTAATAAAGTATACTATTTCAGACTTATTTATCTATGTTGATTATGTATGGTTTACTTATGTTGATGTAACCTTTGAATCTCTGATACCGTATTCTCTGTACACCTCGGTTCCGCCAAATGCGGGGTGTGACACCACGTGACATAGAGATTGAACGACTGCAACAGCGGATACAGGAACTCGAATTCCGTCAAGATTCGCCCAGAGAAGAGACTGAATCAGAAGGATACTTTTGGGACGGTCGCTCTGGGGATGTCAATCCTTTTGTGGGACGTCAGTGGGTTCACCATGATGGTCAATTCCGTGATGATCCTTTACGACATTTTGGTGTTAAGCTTGAAATTCCATTTGAAGGTACGATAAACACTGATGATTTTATTGAATGGGTTAGTACGGTTAAGAGGGTTTTTGACATTCGTGACATTCCAGATGATTTAAAAGTCAAATTGTTTGCGATTAAGTTGAAGCAGCATGCATCTTTATGGTGGGATCATGTGACTAAGCAGCGTCATTTTAAAGGGAAATCTAAAGTCGTTCCTTGGGCTAAGATGAAGAAATTATTACAGAGTAAATACCTTCCAGCTACTCATAGACAACAAGCTTTCCTTGACTATCATCAGTTTTCTGAAGGTAGTTTGTCTGTAGAAGATACTATTAATGAATTTGACAGGCTGCGAACGCGTTGTGATGCAACTGAAGAGGAGGAACAAATTATTGCTTGATTTTAAGGGGTGTTAAAACCTCAAATTGGGGATGTTGTTACTCTTTAGCCTTATTATTCATTTCCTGATGTTTGTCACTTAGCATTGAAAGTAGAACGTCAACAAAGGGAGCACAGTCGATTTTTAACTGGTTTTCGTAGTTCCCCTACTCAACGATCCTCTTCTACTCCATTACCTGTTTCTACTAGTGTTGAATCGAAAGCAACACCGGTTTCAACAAATTATGCTCCTATAGGTAATACTCCTCGACACATTCGTTGTAAAATGTGGCGGTCTGGGTCATATTGCGCGTAATTGTACCAATACTCAAGTGGTAGCTTTGGTGGAAGAAGATTCCTTTCCTAATTATGATACAAATGGTTCACGTATGCGGAATTACCTCATGATCATGGTGAGTCTTTGGTTATTCAGCGAGTTTTAAATATTGATTGGTCTTTTACTGATAAATTATTGTTGCGTCATAATATTTTCCGCACTAAATGTACGGCTAAGGGTAAAGTTTGCACCATGATTATTGATAGTGGTAGTTGTGAGAATGTCGTAAGGTTGATAAATTGGGATTGACTGCAACTGATCACCCGAATCCGTATGAGTTGACATGGTTAAAAAAGGGGTAATCTTATCACGATCAACAAACGTTGTTTAGTACAGTTTTCTATTGGAAAAAAAATATCACAATGAAGTTTGGTGTGATATTATTCCCATGGATGCCGCTCATATTCTATTGGGTCGCCCGTGGCAGTTGGATAGGAAAACTAAACATGATGGGTTTCGAAACACGTATAGTTTCACTAAGGATGGTATTAGCATCACTCTTCTGCCTTTGGATACTCGTTGTACTCCTAAATCGGATTCCACTTTGTTTCTTAAACGAGCGGAATTTGAGACGTGTATTAAAGATACTTCAGTTGTTTTTATGTTGGTTGTTACTGAACAAAATAGTGATGCAACAACAATTCCAGTTCTGGTCCAACCATTGCTTGAGAAATTTTCGGATGTTTTTCCTGCTGATATTCCTTCGGGATTACGTATTATTCAAGATATTCAACATTGCATTGATTTAGTTCCCGGTTCTTCTATTCCTAATAGGCCAGCGTATCGGATGAATCCGAAAGAGTTTGGGGAATTGCAAAGGCAGGTTACTGAATTGTTAGATAAAGGTTTGATTAGTGAGAGTATGAGTCCGTGTGCGGTTCCAAGTCTGCTCGTTCCTAAGAAAGGCCGTACATTTCGTATGTGTATTGATTGTCGCTCCATTAATAAAATCACGGTTAAATACTGTTTTCCGATTCATTGGTTGGATGATTTATTTGATCAATTAAATGGGGTATTGTTTTTTTCAAGATTGATTTACGTAGCGGTTATCATCAAATTTGGGTACGTCCGGGAGATGAATGGAAAACCGCATTTAAGACACTTGATGGGTTGTATGAGTGGATTGTTATGTATTTTGGAACAATCAAATGCCCCAAGCACCTTTATGAGTTTGATGAATCAGGTTTTTAAACCATTTATGGGTTGTTTCGTTGTTGTGTATTTTAATGACATTCTTATTTTTAGTAAAAGCATTCAGGAACATTTGGAGCACCTTCATCTTCAGAAGACATTTTGTTGTGTGAATTGGCAAGGGTAAGACAACGTATTTATAGCCAAATAGAAAGAATATAAGGTCACATTTAGCATTGAAATGATAAAAGACATAAGTAGGAATTAAAACTGTAAAAGTAAAATAGATAGAATATTTACAGAAATCAAAACCTGTAAAAGTATTGAACTGACAAAAAGCAAACAGGTAACTCACATAATCAACAGAAATATTTTTTTAATTAAAATTGTGGAATTTGTTTCACAACAACATCAACAACATTACGATGACAATCAACACCCAACATACAATTCAATACATTAAATTTTTAAACCCCAAATACCTAACTTGTGCTTCAGCTTCCTTCAATTTTCCTTTATACATTTCGCTTGATGAATCGTGACCCCACCAATGTAAATACTCACACTATCATTCATACTTGTAATTTGGACAGCTTAAAAACCTTCTACCTGGGTTGTTACTCGTTCTTGAAATACACATTCCAAATACGTCCCCACAATCACACAACACACGAACCCTATGTGACCCGTTTCTTTCAATTGATCGTGGAGTTGCACTTGAAGATGTTGATTTCGACATGCTTGAAATGGGTTCTTAGTTTTGGGTTTTGGGGGAATAAATGGTAAGAAATGAATATATTAAACAAATAAATTAAAAAAAAAGAAAAAAAAAAAAGACACGGTTATTAAAAATAGGATAACCGGATACCCACTAAATGATCCGAGATGACAAAATTAAACCACTTTAGGTGATTAAATTGAAAGAAAAAAAACTTCGGTATCTCAATTAAAGAACGGATATCTTTTTGAATGACTTTTATACATTTTGCGTTTTTCTATGTTTGTTTTCAACTATTATTTCTCTTAAACCTCAAGAAGTAACATGATTTTGATTTAGTCTGCTTCTAAGTCTCACACATACATGCTGAATTTTATATTTTTATACTATATGTTTGATGAAACTTACAAAAGTTATTCGATAAAATACCTAGGTGAGCAGCTTTTCATAACTTTTATGAGTTTCATTCTTAAACCTTGTAAGTCAAAATTTATTTGCTAAGTTTTAAAGTCATAAAAACGGATAATCGCAATCATTCGTAGGGTTGTAGATCACAAAAACCCAATAAATCAATATCATCATATCTTTAATATATAATAAAAGAGATGTCTTAAATGTCACATGGCGAAATAATGTCCTTTAGATTAGTTAATCTTTTTATATTTCAGCCGTTAGATTAGATTGATGATGTCATCAAATACTACTTTCATTTTACATCTTTCTACAATACGTAATTACATTCTTTCCTTAATTCTATTTTTACTTAAATAAAAAATATCATTCTTTTCTCCCATTTTGTCAATATTTATTTACTTATATAATCGATCAATTTGAACTATGATTTACCTTATAGTTATTCTAAAATCTTCTAATAGAAAATATTAAAACATGTGAATAAACATAAAGATATTTTTTTTATTAAACTATATGTGTATAAATGTAAAGTTATATATATATGTTAGTATACGTGTAACGTTGTTTTCTTATAATAACTTAAAAGAATGTGTACATATATATAAAGTTTACGATTCAATTTTTGTCTATATTTATTTGCGTTACCGCGGGATAGTAATCTAGTTCATCAACATATCGTACTAATTTAACGGGTGTTTGTTTTGCAAAAGGAATGAGAATAGATATGGCTATGGGTATGTGTATGGGTTTGTAAATCCAACATCTTTTGTGAGTATGAAAAATGTCTATAAATATGGATTTGATTTCCATTAAATCAAATTCATCAACCAAACACATTCGGCGGAAATGAAAGTCAATCCTTCATTCCAATTCCCTTCAAATCAAACAGCCTTAAAAGTGATGATTTTGAAGATGGGAATAGTAGTCCAAAGACCTACTGTAGAAAAGCATGGATAAAAGAAAAAGAAAAAAGAGAAAATTTTAGGAAATGAGAAATATTTGTACATCCCTGAATAATAAAATCGAAATAATTTTTGATTCAAGTCAATTAAACATTTAATTGTTGTAGATAATAAAATAAAGGAAAAGTGAATATGGGTTTGTTACGCATGTAACCTTACATTCGAAACCAATCAAAATCATGTCATTTTGTTATAAATAATTCAAATTGATATAATTTTAATCACATTTATTAAAATAAGTTTACTAATATCTATCTATTTAAATCTTTTTCTTATTTAATCGCGTCATTGTTGATATTGCATATTTACATATATGTTTATATACGATATTTGGTCATTTTTGTGTCAAAACCATGATGGATAGGGTCGTTTTTTCTTGTAATTGTTTATTAAGTAATTTCAGGTCTTAGCCGAAGTTCTTGAACGGAAATAACAAAAAGTAAGCAGAAACGGTGAATTTGGAGCATAAACAAAGACTTAACGTGCATTATAATTTTCAAGACCTATTGATTATGTCTAAAATCGTTTTAAGCATGAGAAATTAAGTGATGAAATGAAACTTAAACGATGTTTATGTCACATTGCAAAAGTAATAATTAGAATGAATGTATGCTTATTGAAAGTTTGAAGATAGTCATTATTTATGAGATTTGGTCTACACGGGCTGCAAGAGTAAAGAAATACAAAGCCATCTTTTTTTTTTTTTTTTTTTTTTTTTTTTTTTTTTTTTTTGTAACAGCAACTCCTGCGGGCCAGTAATGGAGTATCTTTGTGCCACCATTACCAGCCACCCCCTCAATGCTTCGCCCAAGAGGAAACCCTCTGGAGAGGCTCGAACTCGAGACCTCTCCTTCATCAGGAAAACCCCTTACCAACCAGGCAGAACCTGATTGGCAAATACAAAGCCATCTAACTAATTGAAACAACTCCACCTACTTTAGTTGGGCCAATTAATAGATATATGGGTTTTGTTTTACTGTGGGACATGAGAGGTATATATATATATTATTCATTCATTAGACTAAGGAGGCAGTAAGGTTCCGAATAAGAAGAAAGAAAAAGTTATTTTTTTTATTTATGATTTTCTTCTTAATTAATTCGAACAAGGCAGCCAGTGAGTTTTTAGCTTTTGTTTTTCTAATTTAAATATAGCAGAGAGATTTTCAGCCTGAAAATATTAAGGCTATTTTGATTTTCAGAATTCGTTTGTATGATCTTTGAATTATTTGGTATTGATTATTACTTTTATGTTTTATTTCGATATTAAGATGTTTTCTTTCATTATTGATTGCAATTTATTTATTGTCATGAGTAGCTAAATTAATAAACACTTGTTTGGTTAGGGATCTTATGTTATGATTTGATTTATGTTTATTGAATGCTTTTAGATTTTGCATGTTTAATCGTAGATCCGTTCTTATTTTAATCTGAATATTGCTTTAGTTCTTATACTCTTTTGGTTAATTGAAAGTCTAGGTATTCGAGAGAAATCTTGAACTAGGTTAAACAATCAATCGGTCTATAATTGATTAGAACTTAAGTAATTAGATTAAAACGAGATCGAAGGTTAATAATTACAAGAGATGGATTAGACAACTAAATAAACTATTCGAGGGAAAGTTTAATAGGGTAAATCATAAACATCGGCTTAATTCTTAAAGCTTAGTTATTTAGGACTTTTATTGTATTCGAGAGGAACAATAGAGTTTAAGATGATTAAAGTTAACTAGGTATTCGAGAGAAACTTAGTTATACGTTAGAAAAGTTAAAGAAAAACATTCAATTGCATAAGTTAAATCGGATCATTAGTGAACTACCCGAACGAGTGTCTTTCCCTTAATAGATTTCCTAAAACATTCAATCTTTTAATCAACGTTTTCACGTTATAAATTACTTTCAATTTAGTTTAAGCAAAGTGACAATTCGGTCACAAACACCCAAACACAAATAGTATTATTAATTCTAAAGTTAAAACTAACGTAGTCCCTGCGAACGAATCCGATTGACCTGAACTATACTGTACATGATTAGGTCCACTGCTTATAAGTGTGTAGTCCAGTAAAGAGTATTTCGAGTTTTAAAATTAAACTAGATTTTACACATCAATTTTACAATCTATGTTTTTTCCTTATCACTTGATATCTAACAAAGATATATTTAATAACTTGTTCATAATAAACAATCACCCATTGCATTTTGGGATCATCTCTCATTTCATAAATATATGACAAATGAAGCATTTAATTAGATAAAACCCCAAAACGACATAGTTTTTGATAAGTTTCGCATGTAAGGTTACATGTCTAACAGTCTCATATTCACTTCTCCCTAATATTATATCAAATTGGTATGAAAATCATTTTATTGATTCATCGTTAATGGCTTACCTACAAAGGAAAAATATGTCACTCCACCTAGGACTTTTGTCCTAGTGGTATGTATGGTGACCCTTCGAGTCTCGTTGTAAACATATGATGTATATATGAATGAAAATAGTGTGGGAATGTAACAATTGTCTTTCTAAAAAAAATATGCCACTCCAATTTGTACGTAAGTTTATGTAAAATCTTTGTTTGTGTAACATTTTTCAAAAGAAATACTACAACTTCCTACAAAATACGACAACGACTATGTAACTTATATTTACGATCAAGAGTGAGTAAAGGATTAAAGACTAACTATTTACACTTGGACCCATGTACATAGTCAAATGATCAAAAACAATAAAAGTACATATTCTTACCCCTCAAGGTAGAGGCTCCAAGAGACCCAACTTTCAACAATTTGTGTTATTTGAAAGAAACCATTTTTTATACTTTATTTAAAATTATTTGTATGGATGAATTAACAACTAGATTTTCACTTGTATGCAAAACCTCTCTCGCTAGAAACCTGCCAATTCGCAGTGAACAATACATGCATGCATGAGTGATTGTATGTAAACTTAACGTCATAATGTGTTAGAGCATCCGCAATCCATACAACTATATACAGTTGTATTGTATGGATTCATACATCATAACCACATCATTTTGGTATTAGTCTAAAAAAAGAAAATGTTATATTTTATATCAAAATATTTGTGTTTTTCTTCAATTAAAAAGCAATGGCTCCACCTTTTTTCCATGGAGTGTTACATGCCAATGGAGTGTTGTATAAAGTAGCACATGCCAAACAATCCATGTCATCAAATTTTTGTCCATGTTATAGACAGGGCCGGTCCTGACAATAATGATGTCCTGGGCGAACGATCAAAAAATGCCCCTACTTAATTTTTTTGTGTCCTATGCCGAATTTATGAAATAAAGAAAATGTTACGACCTAATGAAATGAATTTCAAAATTACAAGTTCAATATAAGCTAGTTAAACAATGTATGCGTGCGCTTCTTGAAGTAAAAACACAAAAGAGTTTATTGAGATAGATCAACATCAAAGTTTGATCGTCAAAGTATCACTTTGATTTTCTTTATGTCAATTTTACATACACATAAAAGAAAAGAAAAAAAAAAGATGAGAAATATCTCAAAAAAATAATAGTGAAAAATCTTAACTTTAAGTGTGAGAAATTAAAAATCATAACCATATCATTTATTAAAAATCGAATACTTATGATAAGTAAAAGTTGGTTTCTAGTTTCTTTTATAGTTTTTATGTGAATAAATAAACATTTTTGGATCATAAATTCTTAATTTTTTTTAAATTTTTTGATTATAGGTTTCATTCATACAATCTCTATTCAATTATCACTTGATGTTCTTATCATATAGTTTCATTAGAACATACAGATTATTGTAAATTTAAAATTGGAATGTTACTGTGGTCACATAAATACAAGCTCAAAATCTCTATATATCAACTAGCAGATGGGATGTGGCCCAAATAATATGGTCCATGATAGGACCACTCAATTCTTGAATTTTAGGACACCACTCCCTAGTTAAGCCTCACCCATATCGGCCATAACAAAATTCACCAAGTTGCTACTCGTGACTAGATATGACAATCTTCATCCAACCCGATCATCATTTAGTCTATTTGATCCATCATTCAAATTTCATATATATTCAATCCGTTGCTATCACTAGTTGTGAGCAACCCAATACCGCGAACAAAATCTTCCATGATTCTGTTTTTATAGTATATATACATCATCATTTTGAAAATTAAAATTGTTTTATTATATACTCTCATCGTTTTCAAAAAAATATTCGAAAACACGTTCGAAAAAAAATAGATGTAATTAATGAAATATTTTTTATTTTATAACATTACCTATTATTTTTCTGCATTAAAGACATAAGTTACCTAAAATTCAAAACTTGAAAAGATACAATAAAAAGTTACTAATATTAACTATCCATATTCAAAAATATAATAATTTTACTATAAACATAAATAAAAAAATATACATTTAAAAAAAATATTGATGGAGTATAAGTTATGACTTATGGAGGAACTCAACAATATAACTATAACGAATGGGGTTTTAGAAATAACAAGCATATTATATGTTTTGTTATTATTTTTAGTACGATTTGAATCTTGATTAGGATTTGTACTTGTAATATGTTTTTAGTTGCGTAAAGTCCTAAAGTAATGATTTTCTGATTGAAAATATTTTGTACAAATTTATTGGCATATCGGTAACACCAATTATTAATTTAGGACAAAAATACCTATGATAACAAAATTCAGTCATTTTCAAATAAAAAGATAAAATGGAATCCAACAAACACCTGTGTTGAATAACACGATATAAGTACTGGTATTAGTACAATTTGCTATGTTCAATGTACTTGTAATAATTGTAGCACTCTTAGATGAACAGTGATGAGGCACATCTGGTTCAGTTTGAGGATGTTGTGATGTTACATTTGGTTACTCATTTGGTTCTATCTCAAATATCAATTTTTCAATTTTCACTCAATTTAAATTACTTAGATATTCGAGTTCAATTTAATGTGTAAAAATAATTGAGAATTATTTACTACGAAATAAAGATATCGAGTTTTTGTATAATCATTGGCCATATGTAGCAAATTGATGTCTTATGGATCTACAGCCGGGACTTTGAGTTTCCAATTCGTATTAAGTCGTGTTGTTCACATAGATCAATCCTAGAGAGAACTTTTTTCTTGGAATGTGTCGGCAAAATCCCAAACATACATTTTATCATTACTTTTTAAAATGTGTCATTAGAAGCTCACGTTAGAACAAAAATATTTGTTTGGTTATTAGGGGTTTTAAGTTTTTAGTTTAAAATAAAAGCCTCAAATGAAAAAATCTTTCAAATAGTTTAAAGCTTTTAAAAAATAAAAGTTTCAGCTTTTAGCTTTCAGCTACAGCATGTAGCTACAACTTTTAACCTCATTTAAACTACAGATGGCCCCGCGGGTCGTGGGCGCGGATATCCTCTACCCACCACCCATACCCACATGATTTTTTCTACCCACTAATTCACGGGGTATCTGCAAGCGGTTTTTATTTTATACCATACCCGCAACCCGCGGGTACGGATAAACCCACGGGTTTTACATAAAAAGAAAATCAATACAAATAAAATAAAAAAGTTTAATTGTTATAAACAAAATCCTTTGAAAACATACCTACAACATCCAATTATAAATATTTAAAAGAGTGTTTGTTGCTGAAATATGAAACATATAATCATCGAAACAAAAGTTTTGCTATTTTTAATTTTCGATAAAGTTTTTTATTTAATTTTTAAGATGTTACTAGCTAAGATTTGAATACTAATATCTATTTTATCAAATAATCTCTCTTGTTTTTTATTAACTATTAGCTATAATATAGTAAAATATATAATAAAATTCATATATTATATGGTATTACTTGCGTGTATATGAAACGGGTTTCGATGGTTCGTGGGTCGGGTTTACCCGCGACGGATAGTATATACCCGCCACCCGCTCGCGACCCGTTGGCGGGTACACTTTATTACCCATAACATACCCACGGGTAAAAAGTTACGGGTTTTACCCATTCGTGACGGACGGATATCCCGCACAGTACATTATGTATATTCCAAAATCTTATACTTCAGATTTATAAGTGATAACTTTTAATTGAATGTCCATTAGTGACCGACTGAAATTTTAGTTTCTTTAGCACTCCCTAAAGATTTATCAATAAGAACTTAAAACTCCTTCAGCTAAAGACCCATGATGTTGAAAAATTGTAAAATAGAAGTCGAAGATTGGAGATTGAAGACAAAAACTTGGTTACTAAAGCGCAAAACATCCAAGTCCATATCAACATATGAAGAAAGAAAAAAAAACGATGCGTCAGTGAGAAAGTGAGAAACTAACAAACATTATCAAAGACTATCGGACTTTATTATGAGTTCTCGAGTTTAATATAAAAGTAAAATAAAAAAGAAAAATGAATGAATACGAAGAAAAAGTAAAGGAAAAAAATTAAAAGGAATTTATTTTATTTGTATTCTTAATTTTATTGAAAGGAAAACATATAAAATATTTAATTTATTAGGGGCTTTAAGTTTTTAATTTTAAATAAAAACCCCAAATGAACAAATCTTTCAAATAGTTTAAAGCTTTTAAAAAATAAAAGTTTCAGCTTCTAACTTTCAGCTCTATCCTGACAGCCTGTAGCTACAACTTTTAACTTCATTTACGACTAGGATGTCTCACGCAGGTCGTGAGCGTGGATATCCTCTACCCACCATCCATACTTGCGGGATTTTTCTACCCACAAATTCACAGGTACTCGCAAGCGGGTTTTATTTTATACCCATACCCGTGACCCGCTGGTATCCGTGGGTAGGAATAAACCCACGGGTTTTACATAAAAAGAAAATCAATACAAATAAAATAAAAAAGTATAATTGTTATAAACAAAATCTTTTGAAAACATACCTACAACATCCAATTATAAATATTGAAAAGAGTGTTTTGTTGTTGAAATATGGAACATATAAACATCGGAAAATTTTTTTTGCTATTTTTAATTCTCGATAAAGTTTTTTGTTTAATTTTTAAGATGTTACAAGCTATGATTTGAATATTAATATCCATTTTATTAAATAATTGGTCTTGTTTTCTATTAACTATTAGCTATAATATACTAAAATATATAATAAAATTCATATATTATATGGAATTACCCGCGGGTATATAGCTAGGGTTTACCCGCGACGGATAGTGCATACCCACCACCCGCCTGCGTCCCGTTGGGAGATACACTTTATTACCCATAACATATCCACGGGTAAATAATTACGGGCTTTACCCACCGGTAACGGACGGATATCCACGGGTTACAGATTTTTTCTCATCCATTGTCATTCCTATTTACAACAAACAAACCCCAAATCCAAGAAATCATCTCACAACATGTTTGAAAAAGATTTGAGATACGACTAAAGAATATTAAAATCTTACACTTCAAATTTATAAGTGATAACTTTTAATTAAATGTCCATTAGTGACCAACTGAAATTTTAGTTTCTTTAGCACTCACTAAAGATTTATCAATAACAACTTAAAACTCTATCAGGATCGGATTATCTAATGTAATCTAATAATATCCCTTCGTTAAGATCTGGATCTATTGAAGAAGTTCAGCAGCGGATGAACACTTCAATATTTATTGAGTTGTCGAACAATATAATATAAATAAGAATGAACAAATATTATTGTCGAATTATAAGCCTCAATTGTATTAACTAAGAATATCAATACAACGTGTTTTTCTTAATACAAGGATCTATCTATTTATAGACCTTGAGGCCGACCTAGATAAACTAGCAAACATCATCTATCCTTATCTAAAACTATCATTATCTAGAATAAGGAAACTATATCTAATTACAAAAGGAAACATAAACATAATCTAATTATAACTCTATAACTTAGATTATCTTGCACGGTAAGTTGGTCTTCCGTATCAACTTCATATGACCGTATCAACTTGTCATCTTCCGTAGTAACTCTATGAGCAGTAGCAACTTGGTTGAACAGCCGCACTAACTTGTCTTCCGTAGTAACTTCTTAATGTCTTCCGCATTAATCGTTTAAGTTACTATTCTTGTTGTTAAGCGTATTGTTTAGGAGTTAAACTATTTTGTATAAGTTATAACCCAACAAACTCCTTCAGCTAAAGACCCATGATGTTGAAAAATTGTAAAATAGAAGACGTAGATTGGAGATTGAAGACAGAGACTTGGTTACTAAAGCGCAAAACATCCAACTCCATATAAACATATGAAGAAAGAAAAAAACGATGTGGATGTGTCGGTGAGAAGGTGAGAAACTAACAAACATTATCGAAGACTGTCGGACTTTACTGTGAGTTCTCGAGTTTAAAATAAAAGTAAAGTAGAAAAGAAAAATGAATGAATATGAAAAGAAAAAAATAAGTAAAGGAAAAAAGTTAAAAGTGATTTATTTTATTCGTATTATCAATTTTATTGAAGGGAAAACATATAAAATATTTAATTTACTATTATGACCTTCCTGTATGATATATGTATTTTTTTTTTATTAATTAAGGTTAAAGGTTGAATTAGTCTTTACACAAAATATGAGGTTTGTAAGATTTTCTTTACTTTATAATTACACCAATCATGACCATATTATGTTATTAAAGAATTTCCATAAACTTTCGCTTCTAATATTTCTCTTTACATTGCAATGAATTAAAATAAATTTTGGGAACACGATTTTATTTTATTTTATTTTTTCAATGTTTTTTTTTTCACTTTCACCTAAAAATAAAAATCAAGAACACATAAGAAAACGGATTATTATTCATATTTCGAAAATAAAATATATTGTAATTAATTTTGTGGATATTGTTTTGTTAAATGGCGAACATATTTTAGTGAAGGTAAGAAATAATTATATTATTTCTGATAATTACTGAAAGAAAAAAATGCTTATTATTCAGAATTTATTTTTAAAAAGTAAGGGGTTATTATGCATTCTTAGGAAAAAAAAATTTAGTAAAGGAAGAAAGTAGAAATGCATATCGGTATTTATTGAAAGAACAAGGTTATTGCTTTTTCTTCTTTTGGAAGACAATGGGTTAATATTAATTTTAGGACATTTCATAGTTAAACAACATTGAGACAAAAATATATATGTACACAATTACTGGGTGGACTTTATATAATAATTGGGGGAAAATTAAACTGAAAGAAGACGTTGATAATTTATTTAATAACATAATATAAAAAGAAAAGCAAAAAACAAAATTCAAAAAAAAAGTTAAATAATGTAATACAAAAACTTAAACCCAAAATAAATAAATAATCGAATTAAAATTAACTGCTTTATTGAATAGCGTAATCCAAATGGAAAGGTAAAACCAAATATTTAAAAAGGGAAACACATAACACAAAAGAAATGGTTTAAACTAAAGAATTAACGATCAGTTGAAATGAAGAGGTAGCCTCACCTTATTTATAGCGTAACCAAAAACAAAAGATAAAACCCAAAATTCGAAGAAAGAAAATAACACGAGAAGAGAAAAAGGGAAAGATATATATTCTTTAACAAAAGATAAATCTCAAATATAAGGGTAAATTATAGAAATCGTCCTTGTGGTATGTTCAAATTTTCGATTTAGTCCTTATGGTGAGGAAACAACACTTTTTGTCTCTATAGTTTAAGTTTTAGCCCAAATTTGTCCCTTCAGTTAGATTTAACAGACTTTTTGTTATATATTTTTTGAAATTAACACTTTTAGTCACTAATTTATAACTTAATTAAAAAAAATAAAATAATTCCAAGAGTTTATTTATCGGTCTTTTATCAATGTTTATTTCTCAAAAACGAAAATCCCAACTTATCAATACCAAATTAAAACCTATACGCATTGAAATTTATATATAACTAATAATTTATATAATAAATACGCTAATAAGAAATACTTAAATATTATATGTAAATTATTGGTTATTTATATAGTTACTAATTTACGTAATTAACAAACTGATATTCGAAGATTTTGTAATAATCTTCACCAACAAAAAAATAAAAATATAATAAATAAAATAGAAATCGAGTTCAATACCTAATTTAATTAAAAAAATATCCGAAAACGTTAAAAAATAAAAAAAACTTGTTTTGATATTTAAAAAGTATTTAGAGGTGTTTTCATGTTCTTATAACATTATCATTCTTATTTTAACATAACTTTCTCCGACGATATTTTTTTTATCTCAACAAAGTAGCTCATTGAAAAAAAAATTTAAATACTAAACAATAACGCTATCATATCTTTATGTATGAGTTTTAAAAATGTCAACCTATAAGTTTTAAAATACTTTTCAATTTATTTTAATAACATTTTGATCTTGTAGATCTTATTTAATGATATTATCTCTCAATATCCTTATGAGTTATGCATAATTTGATTATAGAGAGAATGTCATAAATCGTCCTTGTGGTTAGTCACTTTTTCACATATCGTCCTTTTCGAGAAAATTTAGCACAAAGTGTCCTTTTGTTTTTTGAATTTATCATCCATTGTCCTTCCGTCCAAATCCGTTAGAATTGTGCCGTTAAATGACCCCACGTGACAAGCACATGAGGGTAAATAAGTAATTAACCTCTCCACGTGACAGAGACATTGGGCTTCAGTTTACAATGTCATTTGGGCCAAGACAAATGGATTAAAAAAAATAAAAAAAAGGGCAGCGCAACGATTGACAAAAAAAAGGGGTAGCCGACAAAGATGAACAGATAGCAGCGGTCAAAAAGAAAAGGGATTCTTTTCAACTCAGCCGTTCTTATTCACACAACTTCAATTCGCCGTCAATTCCAAACAGAGATAAAATAAAATTGGGGATCGAAGGAATTTGGGAATAAAAACATAGCGACACAAACAGAACAAGTTCGTCGGCGATTGGGGATCCAAGCCAATTACATGTTCGTGGCTGATTTAACCAAGAAATTGATTGATGTTCTTGGCGTAATCAGTTTTTATCTTCGTGGATTTCTGATTCAAGTACGTGGCAGTGACGACATCTTCGTTGCATCTTCGTGGTTGTAATTTTGTTTAAGGCGGTTTGTAGGGTTTGTTATATGAAGAAGATGGAATTGAAATACAACTGAAATTATTATTGTTATGGATTTTTACATTTTCTTTTTCTTCAGTTTGTTTTGGTGGCACTCATTTGTGTTGTTATTAGTGAAGATAGGAATACTGGTGATGATATATTGTTTGACTACTTTCCCTTTTGAGAACTGGAATTCCGCGTGCAATACAAAAGAAGGTATGATTTTGGGTTAGAATAATTTGACGGCATTGATTGAAGATGGATATACTGAATTGGGGGATTGGAAGAATCGATCGAATGTTTTTGTAAAGAATTTTACAGAGATTGGAAGAAAAAGGAGAAGAAAAAGGAGATTGGAAGAATGTATATGTATATCTATATGTATATGTATATGTATATGTATCTGTATCTATATATCTATATCTATATCTATATATCTATATCTATATGTAATATTTTATTTTATGGATAATGGAGAGTTAATTACTTATTTACCCTCATGTGTCTGTCATGTGGGGCCATTTAACGGCACAATTCTAACGGATTTGGACGGAAGGACGATGGATGATAAATTCAAAAAACAAAAGGACATTTTGTGCTAAGTTTTCTCGAAAAGGACGATATGTGAAAAAGTGACTAACCACAAGGACGATTTATGACATTCTCTCTTGATTATATCATGTCCAAATTAATATAATATTTTATATATATATACTTGTCATTTTCTTAATTAAACTATAAATTAGGGACTAAAAGTGTTAAATTTAAAAAATATTTAACTGCGAGTCTTTTAAATCTAACTGATAAGGGACGAAGTTGGGCAAAAACTTAAATCATAGGGACTAAAAGTGTTGTTTCCTCACCATAAGGACTAAATCAACAATTTTTACATACCATAGGGACGATTTCTGTAATTTACCCAAGATATAATTTAAGTACGTAAACTTGCTGCCGAGTACAATCAAGCTACGTACTGGACTATTAGTCGGAAAAGTTTCCGATCAAAGCCTTTAATTGTTAGTATAGGGAATGGTGGATTTTTTTTAGTTTGGGGGATTTTAATTATATTGGTTGAAACAATATATGAATTAAGTTTTGTTTAAAAGGAAAATGACTAAATTGATTTAATATATTGATTGAAATGAAAATTTATTACTGGTAAATAAGTCTACTTCAAACTCCTTTTCCTTAGAATAAATAAGTTTGTCTTTCACAAAAGAAAAACAGGTTATTATTAATATCTTGAAGGGTTAATGAATTCAGTAGTTACTCTGTAATTTCTTTAATATTTTTGGGTTAAACGATAAATCAACACAAACAATAGAGATGAAAGGCAAAAAAATTTGAAACTATCAAGATTAAGCAATTATTGACGAATATTAATGAAAAAGAATCTCATATATACTCGGGCCTTGTCCGGTATCAATTTATATTATATTTTACTTTCTATGTTATATTATATAACATAAAAAATAAAATATATAACTTATATATTTTCATTAAAAATATTTGCTTTTGTAACAAACTTATATAATTTATTTGCGCCAACAATTTCAACCTATTTGGTAATTTTCAAAAGTCTACATCAATGTTACCGATTAGAGTTGATGTGTAAGCCCAAATCAACGTGTTCACCTATAAATGAGTTGGAATTGCCACCTAAAATTTGTTGGATCGAAATATAGTATATTTAAAGATTAAAAAACAAAAACAAAAACAAAAAAAACTAGGAAAACAATCAAAAGTGAAAAACGTTTAGACACTTGCAATTAATATGAACCAAACTTCTAAGGCTAGCTTATCCACTTATCTCATTTCTAATTATTGTTATTTTTAATCATTGTTATATGAAAATGACACCAAAAAATAGTGTTATATTTACCAAAACACTTATAACAGGGACCAATGGATCTTGTAGTAAACCAAACATGATCTTAATGACGTTGTTATACTAAAGAAACAATATAACACTATGCAAATAATCCTTCAGCTAATACAAATTGAATAATTATATCATATGAATGCATAATACCCCAAAACCGAATTTGCTGTTGAAGTCTTGACACCACTAATCCTTAAATTTCTAGGAGGAATTGTACATATACAAATAATTTACAAAATGTTACATATAAAATAAGTAGTTATTAATATGTGACCAATCACATAAAAGTACTCATTATCTTTCATATCTTTTTTCACCACTAATAAAATGACAACTCATTTTGTATATAATATTTTGAAAAGTTTTTGTATGTATATCAATTATTCATTAACTGTTTTCCAATTAAAACTGTTTTTCAATCTAATGAAGCTCAAATTAAAATTTCAAACATATTTATTTAGAAGGAAGATCATTGAAATCACTAATCCAATTTATACTTGAAAAAAAGTCAACTTTTATGTGAACTCTAAAATAATTGTAATTAAATCGTTGGTCAGATTCGTCAAATTTACTTATAAATGTGTAGATTCAGATTATGTTTTATGTCAAAAAGTTGAAACAAATCATATGAAGTTATTTAACTAAGAAGTAAAAGGTTGAATGGGTGAAAACATACGACCCTAAGACTATGGGGTGTGGAGCGTTAAACACCTCGATCACGCCGCCACCTCAGCTCCACAACGCCCGACAACGCCCTCCACCACACCGGTGGGGGCGTTATAGGCAAAATTCAGGCCTTGGCGTTGTCTGAATCACGCCGTGAATGAGGTGCAACGTCCAGAATTGTTTGCAACGGTCGAGTAAAGAAGCAAAGCAACGGATCTTTTTTTTTTAAAACCTAACAATTTTCTATAAATACCATTCATTTTTATAACAAAAACCACAAACAATCTCTCTTTCTCTCTCAATTTTTATAACAAAAACACACACAAAGTTTTATAAAATGTCAAGTTCGTCAAGTTCGGATGAAGATGCAATTGTAGCCGAAACGATTAGAGCCGTTGTTAGCTATGCATCACAACATATCGAAAGACCAATCACTAGAAGAAGAACCGTCCTAGAACGTAACCGTGAAGAAGCTAACACACTACTAATGGAATCTTACTTTTCTCCGGGTTGCACCTACAACGACGAACAATTTACCCGTCGTTTTCGAATGAGGAGGGAGCTGTTTCTCAGGATATGCCACGATTTTGAAAACAATTTTGAGTATTTTAGGCAAAAATTTGATTGTAGAGGAAGGGCTGGGTTTACACCGATTCAGAAATGCACCTCCGCCATACGACAACTTGCTTTTGGCACTTGTAGTGACATGTGGGACGAGTATTTAAAAATGTCCGCAAGAATTTCACGTGACTCTCTTGCCTACTTTTGCGAAGGTAAATTTTTAACCTTTACATTTTTAATTAGTTTACTTTAAAACTTATTTGTACTTAAAATGTAATAATATCTGAAATAGGTGTGGTTTCTTTATACGGCAAGAGATATTTACGCCGTCCTAGTTGGAGCGACATACAGCAGATTACGATGGTTCATGATGAAAAACACAATTTTCCCGGTATGCTAGGCAGTTTGGATTGTATGCATTGTAAGTGGGAAAATTGTCCTGTGGCTTGGCATGGTCAATACCATAGGGGTGATCACGCTCACCCTTCCATTATGTTAGAGGCTACGGCCTCTACTGATTTGTGGATATGGCATGCATTTTTTGGGATGGCTGGAGCGAATAATGACATCAACGTCTTGGATCAGTCACCGCTTTTCAACGACATTGTGAATGGGACGGCTCCCAATCAGTCGTTTATTGTTAACGACACAACCTACAAATACGGGTATTACCTCCTTGACGGTATTTATCCAAAATGGCCGGTGTTAATAAAGTCTTTCAGGGAAAGAGACGAATTAAACGAGAAGCGTAACCATTTTAAAAAAGCCCAGGAATCTTCAAGAAAGGACATCGAACGGGCATTTGGAGTGTTGAAAAAAAAGTGGCATATAATTAAAAACCCCGCAAGAGCTTGGAGTTTAGAAAAAATTAGAAACGCGATGTACGCCGCTATAATTCTTCATAACATGATTTTGGAAGACAAAGGTCTCGCGTATTGTCAAGCTTATGATGAGAATGCCACCGAACCAGAAGTCCAGATTAGCTTTCAAGAGAAACAACAGAACATACGTGACATGCGTGACGAAGGTACCCATCACAGTCTGTTAGCCGATTTGATCGAACATGTCTGGTATTACCGCCCCCGAGGAAACAACGATGAAGATTGAAGTGTTTTTTTTTTAAAATTGTATTTTTTTAACGTATTTTAGTTTAATCGTAATATGTTTTTTAATAAATTGTAGTGTGTGTTTGTTTTTTTTTTTAATAAAAATACAAGTTTTTAAATTTCATTTATATAAAAAAAATTATATACAACTTTTTAAAATTACACTCTCTTTCCTCTATCACTCCACATCATCACACAACCACACCACCCATTTTTATCACTCCACATCATCACACTCTCTTTCCTACAAATCACCTCTATCACTCCACATCATCACCCCCAATCACCCACCACACCCCATAGTCTAACAACTTGTGATATGCATCAATAATTAGGAGCATCTCTTATAAGTAAAGTTAAGGAATTAAAAGAAGAAAAAAAAAGCTAACATGCATACCCATTGGTGACACCTAAAATCAATGAAATAGAAGATATCATTTACAATCACAAGTGTTTCACGAAAATGTTAGAAACCTCATAATACCATGTGTAGGAGTCTCATTCTATGAATACATCTTGAAGGGGGATTTGTTTTTCATTGATTTTCCCTTTGAAAACCATAATTAAATCCAAACATATGGCACACTTCCAATAGAATATAAGACGAACTAAGGATATAGTACAATACATATTATGCAAATTTGAGGATTTGGAAAAACAAACTCCCCCTAGTTCAGCACACAACTTCCACTCATTCCCAAACCACCCTTTACATCAAAATCAAGAAAACCAAAAAAGTAATCATACAAAGAATGTAAGCAAATTTAAATTAAACTAGGGGACTCTCGTGCGTTGCACGAGGTCCGGTCAAGCAAGTGAATGGAGACGGTGCGTGGCGCAAGCTGGGGGAATTCGTACCAGCCTCTACGATAAGCAAGTGAATGGGCCAGGTTCGTGGCGAACGGAATGTGGTTGTTCAGTTTGTGCTCTGTTTTCCGAGAACTGAATTTTTGTTGTTTGCTGTTATGTAATGAGTAAAGCAGAGTATTAATTAGTGTCAATTAAATGGAAATCATAATAAATATCACTGATTCAAAGAGCTGTAAAGTAATTACCTGTATTGGAAATGTTTAGCCGATTGAAAGTGATCTACGTTGTTTAAAACCATTTAAATTACTCGGGGAAAATGGAAATTTCCAAAGTAAAGCTCCGTCTTTACATATAGATGAAGTTACTGGAGGTTGATTGGAAGGGAGATTGGCAGCCACCGAAGCTGGAGAATGGAATACTGGAGGTCAAATAGCTGCGTGAAAAACCTTTTCATCCAGGTGTTTGTCCTCCTGTATTCCATCCTCCAGTTTCGGTGGCTACTGATGTCCATTCCAATGAAACTCAAGTACATTCATCAATATGTGAGTGCGGAGTTTTACTATGGAGACTTCCATTTTCCCCGATTAATTGAAATGGTTTTAAATTTTAAATCACAAATTGACCAAAATATCAGTAATGGTATCCAACCCACCCACTCAACTACAACTAAACCATTAGCAACCGAACATAAAGTGAAGCGAATTAAACAAAAGGAAAAAACAACTGACCTTGTTACAACAGCAAATCATGTGCTTCACGGAAATACCTGCTTCAAAACCACCGGTAGTTGAGTCAATAATGAGGACAGCGCAATCGTCCTGAGAAGTTCCCGTAATCATGTTCTTGATGAAATCACGACGTCCAGGAGGATTTCCCACAGAATGAGTATAATAAAAAAAAGTATAATAAAAAAAATCAGACCATTAGCAAATTTAAAATAAAACCTCACAGCTAGTATTTTATTGTTACCTGTCTATTGCAGCATTATCGTAATGAATTTGTCTTGATTTCATTGCTTCGTTGCTCTCATAGGCAAAGAGGATTTAGAAAACTCACCATGAGTCCATAAGCAAAGAGTTGAATCCCGTTGTTCCTGAGGGACGACGCGGCTAGTTCCATGTTTCCAAGCTGTTCAGAAAGGATTCCAGTAGACATAGACATAACACAGTAGATCATATAACTACAAAACAATACATAAACATAAAACCTTCCAATATTTCATAAATTCTTCTCAATTCGCCCCTAAATCGAACCTCGAAAACATTCATCTACAACTAATTGAGCCTTTGAATATGAGTAATTAAAATTTAATGTACTTACAGACAATATAGACAGACCTATAGAGGAGACAAAGTAAGTAACACGAAACTGCACACACACACACACATAGATACAATTACACACATTTAAATGGTTTCGAATGTTAGGGTAACTGTAGTTTAGTCTGGTGATGGTGAAAATAGTTCGACCTCTGTTACCTATCGTTTGAGATGAGTCGATTAAACGAACTGTCTTTACCCGAATGCGAAGGTGATTTTGCAGTGGTCTCCGTCATTTCAACAGTTGTGAACCAATGGAAACTGTTAAAGTGCGGAGATCATTCTGAACAACCTTGGAATTTGGTTAGAACTTGTTGGTGTAATTGACCCATCAGAAACGAAATGTAGCAGAATTTGAATTGTTTTCACCATTTTAGGGGAAGGTTAGTGATTGTCGATCATGTTGCTGAAGTTAAAGAAAAAAGTGAAGGTTGGTTGGAAGGAGGATCAGCAGCCGTCGAAGCCGTAGGGTTCACCCTACGGCGTTCGTGGTTGCTGTCCCTCGCTCCAACCAGCCTTCACTTTTTTCTTTAACTCCAGCCAGATGCTCGGCTCTTACTAACGTTAAGAAACTCGTAAAAAAGAACACGATTGTCTAGAAACAAAGCATGAAAGCGAAAAAGACAAAACACACCAAAATTGAGGAACCGAAAAAGATGAATTGTGAGCTAGAACTGAAAATTAGGGCTTTTGAAAAGAGGTTTTTGGATTTGAATGTTAGGGTTTTGAGTTTGGAAAATTGGGGTAAGGAGTTGATGAGTCAGCAACAAAAAAAATCGTGTCCGTTTGTCCGTACTGCTATGTAGTGCGAAAACGCGGAGACGATTTTTTTCGTTGCTGACTCATCAACTCCTTACCCCAATTTTCCAAACTCAAAACGCTAACATTCAAATCCAAAAACCTCTTTTCAGAAGCCCTAATTTTCAGTTGTACCTCACAATTCAGCTTTTTCAGTTTTTCAATTTTGGTTTGTTTTATCTTCTTCGTTTTCATGTTTTGTTTTTAGATAATTGTGTTATTTTTCAGGAGTTTCTATTTGCCTATATTAAATGAAGAGTAGAGTTTAAATAAGCGTACCTAGGCGGAATAGCAAATGTGTACCTTTGACTTCGGTATGATGTTCAGTTTTGACTTTGACAACGGATAACAAAAAGTATGTGTGATAATTACCTGCGTTGAGAATTAATTTTTGCCGCTATATTTGAACCTGAAAATCCTGAAATAAAATTTTCGTTTAAGTGCATGTTGTTAAATATTTTAAACATCAAACCTATGGTATATAAAATTCGGATCTGTAAAAAAAAATGCTAAAAATAAATATTTTTTAAATTAGATACAGATTAGGTATATTTATTGTAAGCTAAAGTGGAGATTATTAGAAGTCTGGTATATAAGAAAAATTACCGATTTTCCTCGTATATTGTATGCTTCAATAATCGGTGCGGATGGTCCCTGATACATGCAATAAATAAACATTTAAGGCTTTTCATGGGAAGGGTTGAAATTGTGGTGTTTGTGTACCTGTCGGCGACGGTCTCGTTCCAGTACCCGGAGGCACAAGTGATTGTATTCGATGGCTGCGTAGGGTTTTGAATGTGGGTTTGTGTTGATTGTGGAGAAAAATGGGATAAGGTTGAAAAAATGGGTGGATTTGGAGGCTGGTGAGGTATATGTATAAAATAAAGGTATTTGTAATGTTTGCCAAAGTATTTATTTGTTTAGTATACATTTGTTTTCTTTATTTTTTAGATTAGATATGTATTCTATAAGTCTATTTTATTTGCAAATAATTTTATAGATTTTGTTTGTGTTTAGAGAATAGTTGTATTTTGATTTTTGTTGTATTTGGATTATGTTTATAAACGAAATAGATACGGTTACATTCCACATTGTTTACAAAAGGGTACAGTGTGTGTGTACATTGTTTACGGTGCTGACAAAAAATATCGTCTTATACTAACGATTTTGTGTCTGCATTGCACGTTGTTCACAAAAGACTATAGTGGATGCGTTGATAGTTTGCGGTGGTTACAGAAACTATTGTGTTGGTAGTTATGTACAAACGATGTTATTTGTTGCAACAAAGGTGGAGTTCGTGTGTTGTTTTTGTCTTTTGCTTTCATTCCAGGTATCTTTCTTTTTTTGTCGGGTTCAAGTCTAGTAATTTTTTTGCAAGTATGTGAAGATGTTTTGTCAAATTTCGTTTGGCTGTTGTTTTTGAAGATATTTTATTGTGTAAATGGTAAACTCATTGTTGTTAATATATTTATAAGCAAATAATGATCAATTCACAAGGATTTGTATTTGCGCGTGATTGTACAAAGGGTTATTTGTTGCCATAGAACTGGTTGTAATACTGAAAATTGTTACTTATGATAGACATTGACGTTGAAAATGTTGCCTATCTACATATGCATACACTGTTGCGGATAGTGTCTTTTAACTACGAAAGTTATGATTTGTTACAAAAGCATGAGTTTTCTTCTACGTTGTTACCAAGCTAGAATTCCTGCTTCATTTGTGCAATGTGAATATTTTACTCTGGAAATCTTTCATGTTTGGTTGGATTGATGGATTTGAGTTCGTCTACATAATGAAATGTGTTTTTGTTAGAATTGTTGTACTAATTGTATAGTTTACACGTTGTGTACCTGTTGCTTCTGTCTGTTTGCGCTTGTTTCCGATTTTGTTTGCTGTGTCAGCACTGTCAGAGTGGTCTGTATTATCGGGTTGAAAGCTGTTAGTATATGTATACGAAACTGTAATTTTTTGGATTTAATTACCTGGTGTTTGGAACGATAGTTGGCGTGCTACTGGAATTTTGGCGTTTTGCTTAGCCTTTGTTGTGTCTGAGTATGGGACTTTTTTTTTATCATAATCCGGAGTTGCGGGTGTCGCTGGTGGTGGGGTTGTGTGGGTCGTTTCTGTAGCTGTTAATGATGGGAGTTCGTGTGGGGTGTCTGCAATTGTTAGCGTTACCTCAGATTGTTTCGGAGTCGTCGTGGTGGATTGTGTTTGTGGTAATTCGTTAAGTAATGGTTCTTTACCGATTATAACGAAATTGATGTTGTTTGGAGTAGATTTTTTCGTCATTTCTACGTAAAATTTGTGGGTGTTCATACCTTCCTTTCTAAATAATGGGGGCAGTGTTTTACGATCATCATAGCCATCGTCCATAACTGTCTGTTTGCAAGTGCGCCCAAATAGTTTCTGTAAACACGAATCTGTGGCTATGGTTTGTAATGTGCTTGTTCCGTCTGCAAGGGTGGTCTTCAGATTGTAGCTGCAAAAAAATTTCGGAATGTTAATTTACCACTTTCTTCTTCCTGAACAATGTGTATTTGATATTTGTCGTCTTACAAAAAGTTTGGATCGGATTTTGGTCCATGGTTTGGGCAAAACCAAGTCCCTCTTTGCTTAGATATATTGGTTTTGCACTCCGGACACGATGCAATATACCAGCTGTTATCGATATCCGTTTCTACGATCCGTGCATTGACGGCAATTACCTTCCGCTGTCATAGTGCAGTTACAAAATGTATCACTATACAAGTGTATTGCTATATCTATTCCTCGTATTGATTATTATAGATAAGGTGGTCAAAGTGCTTACTGTAATTGATTCGTATGGTTTTGATTGCAAGTCTTCCAAAGTCATAACGGGGTGTGGAGTGGTTATTGGGGATTCAGTAGGCGTTGTGGTTAGTTGTTGATGTTTATCCGAATCCGGCTCTAACTGCGGATCTATGATCACATGAGTTGCGTCGGTTGATGATAACCTCAAGGAATCTGTAATGGTTTTTATATGTATTATTTTTGATGATTTTTCGTAAGTATAACAGTAATAAATATTTATGAAACAGGACGTTTGTACCTTGATATATCGCAGGTTTTACACTCGTAACTGCTATGAGTGTTTCGACTGTAACGGTTGTCTAAGCATTCATGTTGACTTTTTCCTGGATCTTCCATACATTCTTTCCACAGAGTAACAGTTATATCCGGCCCGCTGCAGTATACACGAAACAAAAAAATCATGGGGTTATGTTGTTATCGTTGTCTATTGGGAAAAGTATGGGCATTTTGGTAATGTTGGCGCTTGCGCAAGATCAGTTAACGTTAGCAACAGAAACGGATCGCCATTGCTTTTGTTACGAAGCGTTTGTCTCTTATATTTCCCAACGAAATTTGCGTAAATGTTTTCCGCATTAGGCTTATTTTTTTGTCGTCTTATACGATTTGAGTCTAGGAGTAACAGTTCATTAATATGTATACAATTTGGTTTATATTTTCTGTAGTAGATAATTTCAATAGTCAATGCATTTAATTGATCGGAATATGTTGTAAACGGAATGTTACAGTTTACTTACCTGGGTAATATGTAGGCGTACCAATAAACGTATGGAGTTGCTGTAGGGGTATGAAATCAAAAAATGACTGAGGTATATTTTCTCCTTCGTCGATTGGTGTGATTTTTGACGCCTCACCGGCATTTAGATGAAGTGCATTTTTGATTACCCTTTGATATTTATTCGTTTCAGTACACGAATACAGTTCCAATACGTAGCATTTCTGTGGTTGAAGTTTTGCTTGAAGGAATTTCTGTCCCTGTTGTTCCCCAAGGACTGTGATAGCATCTCCCTGTTAATAGTAACGGGTTTCGATTTATCAGTTATAGAAATGCAGAAAGTACATAATACGTGTATAAAGTGCATACATGTTTATCCACCGCTAAGAACCACGTTTCTTTATTTCTGAAATGGGGGGGTCAACTTCCTTAGAATTCTCACCTCCAACGGTGATCCTTCGCAACCGTACTCCAAGTCTGCGATGCGTACCATATCTGCCTGCTGTGAAAGGAGAAGTTGTAGTCGTTAGTAGCAAAAAGAAATGTGATTAACAGAATATTAGGCTAGAATTTACACTTCTATTACAATTTCGTCTATAAGCATTGTTGGGAAAAACAATGATCTATCCCAAGATTAATAAATCTGTTAATCAAAGTCTAAGTCTGAGTGACCTGAGTCTGAGTGACTCAGTCTGAGTGACATGAGTCTGAGTGACTCAGTCTGACTAACTCAGACTCATGAGAGAAGTCAGGCGTAATTTAAGGTAATCTAGTTAGTGAATATCTTTTATCTGTTTAGAAGATTTACTTAGATTGATCTTTATCAAACTCACTATATTGTGTATAAATAGTGAGTTTGAGGTTTGTAATCGAAACACTTTTTGACAGAAATATAACTGTGTGTTATTTTCATTGTTTCTATATTATAATTCCGCTATAATATATACTGAAACTGAATACTTAATCGATATATAACAATATATACTGAAACTGAATACTTAATCGATATATTGATTTGCCATTGTTTGGGATCTTAGTGAGACGTAACAACTGGTATCAGAGCAAATAAGATTTAAATTTTAATAAATTTATAAATCTTAAACGATCAATACCTAAAATCTCAAAACAATGTCATCATCTTCAAACATAACCACAATGGCTGGAAAAGGAATTCCAGTGTTCAATGGTCATAACTTTGCACATTGGAAGCTTAAGGCTGAGTGGCATTTATCTGGAATTCATGAAGAAATGATAAGAGTCATAACTGAAGGACCCATAATTCCAGGTAAACAGATTGATGAAGTGAAAGAAGGTGATAAAGTTGTTCAACGTGCCAGATGGGTCCAAACTGCCAAATCTCAATGGACAGATCAAGACAAACTCTTATTCAATCTTGATCCCAAAGCCAGAAGTATTTTAGGAAATGCAGTGTCAGAACAAATCTTTTCCAAAATTGCTGGCTGTAAAACAGCTAAGGAACTATGGGACACATTAATTGTGTCTTATGAAGGTGTTCCAGTTGTAAAGGAACAAAGGCTAAACAGTCTCATTAGAAATTACGAAAATTTCTATATGAAAGAAAAGGAAACTTTGGCTGATGTTCATACCAGATTTCAGATTCTACTAAATGACTTGTCAGCTCTGGGAGTGACAAAAGATGATGATGATATATGTAAGAAATTTGTTGATATATTACCTAACAAATTTGAATCTGTTATCACATCACTTGTAGTAAGTGAGAAGCTGTCCACCTACAAGCTGCCATGACTCTTTGGCCTATTGTTAAACTTTGAAGAATCTCAAGAAAGAAAGAAGCTCAACAATAGAAGAACTGCAAAAGACCCAGAAGCTGCATTAGTTGCAACAAGCAGAAGGAATAAAGAAATTTATTCTCACGCTGACTCATCTGAGTCTGAGTCACACTCAGACTCAGAATCTGAAAACGACTCTGAAGTCAAGAAACTAAAGAGTCAGCTTGCCCTGTTGACCATGAAACTTGAACAAAAGACAGGCTACAAAGGCAAGAAACCTTTTGATCTGAAAAAGGTAAAATGCTTCAAATGAAATGAATATGGTCACATGGCTGCTGACTGCAAAGTGAAGAATGCCCAGACTGAGCATATGGAAGAAGTTGCTGAACGGGCCCAAAGATATCGAAACAAGTATCTGAAATACAAGAAAGGCAACAGCTCCAACCCTCAAAAGTCTCAAACTGAACAAAAAGCATTCTTTGCTGAAGAATGGTTGGATGAAGAACTGTCTTCTGATGAAGAAGAAGTGGTAGATCAATGCTTGATGGCAATAGTGGAGGAAACTACTGAAGCTGAGAAATCTGCCTCTCAGTTCGAAAAGGATCTCAAGGAAGCTGAAAGAATGAGTTGCAATTCAGACTGGAACAAGTCAAAACTTTATAAGGTACATAATTTTGAAACTTATACAAATGAACAAAAAATTCAAATGTTTGAATATATTTTCGTTGACTTAACCACCACTCTAGAAGAACAAAATGACCTCAAACACACAATCAAAGATCTTGAAAAACTTATGAAAAGTAAAGATGATAAAATAACTGAATTAGAAAGTTATAAAGTCCTTTTAAATGCTCAGACTGAAGCCTACAGTGATCTTGCAAAAGAAAATCACAAACTTAGAGAAGAAACTGAGCACTATAAAAGAATTTGTAAATCATGGTGTATATCATCTTTAAAAAAGCTTAAACAGACAGGTACCAAATCAAGTTCAAGCTGTGTTGGGTGAAGGATTCAGCTTGAAGAAGTATATGACAGAAGAGGAGGAAGAAGCTTTGAAGGCAGAGAGAGAAAAAATTATTTTTAAACCAGAAATCCTTCCAAATACTTTTACCTATTTGAAAGGAAACAAGACAATGATGTCAAATGCATTTGTCAAACCTGTAATCTCTCAAATTTTGAATAAAAATAGTCTTTTGCCTTCATCTTCTTCTAAATCTGAAAGTGTTGTCCTGTCTGAAACTGATATACAGACTGCAAAGGATCTTTCATCCTTGCCCAAAGTTGTCCCACAGGTTCTGAGAAAACCCAAGAGTCAAACTTCTGTTAGTCCCAAAAGTCACAACAAAAGTCCTGAAGCTAAAACAATTGATAAATTAGGAAATCAATTACTGGAACTGACCAACATTGTCAAAACTTTAGTCAGGGATAAATCACCTAATCAAGGCAGATCCAAATCTTCTCCAAAGAGAAACTGCTATAACTGTGGGGAAAAAGGGCATGAAGCTGTGTTTTGTAAGTTATTGACCAGGTCTAGACCTAATAATCCTTATGTTCACAAGTCAGTTTCATCAAAACAGGGGTCAGCTTCATATCAATCAGGATTATCAAAATCCAGTTCAGTCTCTTCTAGAAACACTTCACCATCAAAAGCAAAAGCAAAACATGTTCAAACCTCTAAAGTTAAATCAGCTCCATCTAAAGTCAACAACAAAAATGCTCCTTGTAAATACTGTGGGGTCATAGGTCACTATTCTGTAAATTGCATGAATGAAATAAACAAATGGAACTATTCAAGTTCTAAAACTGAATGCAAGATTGAATCAGCTCCTAACCCTGTCTTAGTTCATGGATCCACTCTAAAGTGGGTACCCAAAAGGAACTAATTTTTCTTCTTTCATGTGCAGGACTCTACAAAATGGTACTTAGACAGTGGAGCATCAAGGCACATGACAGGGATGAAGTCCTTTCTACAGGACTACAAGGAAGAAGATGGACCTCAAGTAAGGTATGGAGACAATGGATTTTCAATGACAAGGGGATATGGCAAGATTCATGCTGGAGCTGTCACATTCAAGAGAGTTGCTTATGTAGAAGGACTGCAACACAATCTACTCAGTGTGAGTCAGATTACTGATGAGGATCATGAAGTCAGATTCAGGAAACAAGCTGGGATAATCTACAATGCCAAGGGAAAACCATTATTGCTAGCCAAAAGAGAAAGA
>CAJVGC010000589.1:22648341-22687072 GCA_910822075.1 Senecio squalidus
GTATCAATTCTGGGGATGAAGAAGTGATGGAAGATCTTGATGTGATGAAAAGCAAAGCTGGGTATAAAAGTGACCCAGAACAGACTGAAGCAAGTGCAAGGGAGAAAACTCAAACTGAAGCTGACAAAGAAGCCAAAAAGAAACAACCTAATGCTGAAGCTGAAAAATTGGCTAAACTCCAGAGGTATGCTCAAAGTGCTGGAATGACTGTGGAGCAATACAGAGAGTATGTGAAGGGTTTATACAAAGAAAAATTTGACTTCAATCCATATGATCAGTCTGAAAAAGCTGCTGAAGAGTTTGAAGCTGAAATGGAAGCTGAAGAAGAGCTGGCCATTGAAGAAGAACAGATGAGGGTTGAAGCTGATGCCCAAATGGCCAAACTGGTCCTTAAAGAAGAAGCTAGGGTTGACTACATTGAAACAAACTTCACCATGAGAAATCTTAAACACAAGATTCATCACTTAGATTGTACAAGTCATGGTGGAACTGACCTTCTACTCACATGCTTACATAAAGGTGGATCTTTCAGAGTTGGATTGTCAAGAATGCACACCATGGGAGTAGAAGAATGGAAAGACATTGCAAATTTGAGCTACAATTTAACTGACACAGCTCAAAGTCAAGCAATAAGAAGAGAAGCTATCTTCAACATGAATGCAGCTCACATGCTGAATCTAGTGGATGATGAAGATTACAGAGCTTTCTGCACCAAGCACAATGTGAAAGTCAGATCTAAACCTTTGAGTCTTGAAGCCAGTAACATGCATCATGTTCCTAAAGAGATTGTGTTTCAAGACCGAACTTATGTTGAGACTGAGAAGCATAAAGGTTTATGTTATACAGATTGTGGAGGAGAAGAATGTCTTCAACCTAAGGATGGACTCACCACGAACTCTATTCATCACTGTATAGCTCTGCTAAGTGAATGTGAGTCTCCTCAATGCCTTCCATTCAGAATGAGGCTGATCAGCTGGCTGTTCAACAATCTTAGAAGAATTGAAGAAATTGGAACATTGTCAGACAAGGTGGAGCTAATAAAGAAGGAATATCAGCTGCACATTCAAAAATCTGATGCTGAAATGAAGATATTAATGGATTGGAAGAAAGATAGGTTGAGATGGATGAGGGAAAGAGATCAACCTCTGCCGTTTGAGATTTCATTGAAAAGAAAGAAGAGGACTTTGAAGAAAAGGAAGTAACTGGTGCTTATTTTGTTCACAAACTATTTTTGATTGAAGATTTTTTGTTTGTGTTTATTTTGCTGCATCTTTTGTAAAAGACTTTGGTTAAAACAGATAGGGGGAGATTGTTGGGAAAAACAATGATCTATCCCAAGATTAATAAATCTGTTAATCAAAGTCTGAGTCTGAGTGACATGAGTCTGAGTGACTCAGTATGAGTGACATGAGTCTGAGTGACTCAGTCTGACTAACTCAGACTCAAGAGAGAAGTCAGGCGTGATTTAAGGAAGTTTAGTTAGTCAATATCTTTTGAATGTTTAAAAGATCTTGTTAGATTGATCCTTATCAAACTCACTATAATTGTGTATAAATAGTGAGTTTGAGTTTTGTAATTGGTACAACTTTTACTGAAATATAACTGTGTGTTATTTTCATTGCTTCTATATTATAATTCCGCTATAATATACTGAAACTGAGTAATTAATCGATATATAACAATTAACGTCTAAATACTTATTTGTTATAGATTTGCCATTGTTTGGGATCTTAGTGAGACCCAACAGAAGGTTTAACTACTACTGCCCTATGTCAATAAATTTGGACGGAATGGTTAATACGGACGAGTAATGTGTTACTACGGACCTCTGGTTTAATACTGCCAGTAACTCAAGTTACTACGGACAGTCCAGTTAATACGGCCCATGAACCATTACTACGGCCACTTTAACCAACTTACTACGGACCCTTTGTTAATACTGCAGATTATCATATTAAAAAGGTTTCTTAAGAGATAAATAATACCCTAATTAATGATGATTTGACAAGTCAAAACACAACTTGTAACCCAACTTTACACGTGTCAAGCCCCGGTAACACATCTTTAACACGTGGCAAGTACTGATTGGACCTAATTTTTAAAATTCAGGCGCGAGGCACAGCTACTCGTGACACGTGGCAATTTTTAATTGGACCGTCACTTTTGAATCATTACCCGCGTCAAATCAGGGGTGTCAAGTTGTTACAATTTTCAGTATAAAAGGGGATGTTTTTAACCGTTTGAAACTTACCGTTTGCAAAAATCCCCTACGTCTTCCGAAAAAGTTACCGTTAGAACTAAAATCAATCGATTTTCTTTATCGTTGTGACTAACCATTTACATTCTTGTTCATCACCTTACTAATCAATTAACAAAATCAACAATGGCGGAACAATTGCAATTATTCAAAACTCACAACATGGTGGCTTGCTTGGAAAAGACTGCTGACAACGCCGATTTCCATCAAATAATAGATTTCTTTGATCAATCGAAGATCAAGACGGCGTTAACCATCAATCCCGATATTGATGAATCCCACATTAGGGATTTCTGGACATCTGCTACTCTGGATGAAACAGAGGCCGCCATCAATGCCATGGTGAAGGGCAAGGCGATCAAGGTTACAGAGTCTTCTCTCCGAAAACATCTGAACCTTCAAGACTCTAAAGGTATACTAAAAGTACCTTATGACATCCTGGTGAACACTTTTACAAACATGGGGTATGAGGGGGATTTAAATATTTCAACATTTTTAAAATCAAAATTTTCCCCTCAATGGAAATACATGTTGCATACTTTGCAACAATGTATGTCCCCAAAACGCACAGGATGGCATGAAGGGAGTTCTACTTTAGCCAATGCAATGGTGTGTTTGGCTACAGGAAGAACTTACAATTTTTCATACATGATTTTTGAGTCAATGAGAAAGAATATCGAGAACCCCTAAACTAAATTTTTAATGTATCCTCGATTTCTTCAACATTTTATTAACTGTGTCCACAAAGATCTTCCAAGATCAGAAAATCTTTTAAAATCACATGCTCATTCAAAGAAGGTTTTCACTAATATGAGACAAGTTAACAAGGGTGGTCCAGCCAATGTGACACCACTATTCTCAAAAATGTTGGTGGTCACGATTCCCACAGCTGCAGGACAAGTAACTCTACCTCTGTCCCAACCCCCAGCTGCCACCATCAGTACTACGGCAATATCTTTGGGCACTAGTGCCATATCTGAAGCCAGTACTGTAGGTGGAGTCCCTGAGGTTACTACGGCAGTTACTACTGCCCCTGTACCTCCAGTTGATACTGTGAGTTCTACTCCAGTTACTACTGCCCCAATCACTACTGCTAAAGTGACTAAACCCATAGTTTCATCACCTCACAAACCACCCAAAGCTGCTTCAAAGAGACTCAAGAGGGTTACTCAGCCTCTTGTGTCTAAAACCATCCCTAAATCCCTCACTGCAAAAGCATTCCCTGAAACATCTTCAGGCATGCCACACACAATAGGGGAAAACATTGAACACACCCCCTTGTTCACTGAGGTGGTCCATAAGGAGGGGGGAGACCATGTAGGGAGGGCTGATACTACTGCAGCTTCTACTTCTCATAGTAGAGCTCAGGACAGTATCAACATATCTAAGACCCAAACTACGACAACACCATACTTGTTCTCAGACTGGGAAGGTGGTCCCTGGCGCCAAGAGACCATGGGAGAGATACCTGCTTCTGCTAGGCAGGAGAGTTTCTCTATTCCCTATGATCTTCCACCTGTTGGTACCCAACAGGAAAGGGGTGAGGGTAGTGGTGGTCAGTTTCAGTAATTGATGGACATGTACCAATCTTTAATGGTGAAGGTGGAGAAACAAGAAGAGATGCTGTCTTCTCTTACTTCTTTGGTGCAACAAGTACTGGCACAACAGGCTCTTCTATCAGTCCAGTTACAGCACAAAAGAATCACCACACTAGATGCTGGAACTTCACCAAAACCATCCAGTTCATCCTCCCTAGATGACTCCCCAGCAGATGAAAACAAGGGGGAGAAAGAAGCAATTAATGTGTTCTCATCTGGTGAAAGCAAGGGTGAAGACAAGGGAAGCACAAATACTGTCATTACTGCCACCTCCAATCAAGATGAACAAATGGAGACAGGTAGTACGTTTGAGGGGGAGACAGATTTTGATGCTGCTGATATGATGGTAGATACAGAAGGTGAAAAGATGGAAGTTGATACTCAACTTGAGGGGGAGCAGCAGCAAGAAGTGAAACAAATGGTTGAAGAAACAATAGACGAGATGGAAGCTGAAACTTCACCAAATGTTGCTACTGAAACACTTGTTGCGGATCAAGTTGATGCTGAAATGGTTGCTGCGGGCTCGATTGCTGCGGATCAAGTTACTACTGATCCTATGGTGACAAGTCCAGTTGCTACGGATTCAGTTACTGCGGATCCAGTTACTACGGATCCTATGGTAACTAGCCCAGTTGCTACGGATCCAGTTACTACGGACCCCATGGTCACCAGTCCAAGAACAGAGGATACAGAGGCAGATCATTCATACCTGTTCACAACCATTCCTCCCACATTCTATCAAGCTTCAACTCCTTTTCAAGCAATCCAATCTGAAGCTACAACTCCTTCAACCACTGTAACAGAAACTCCTTCAACTATTGATCAACAAGAAGCTGCAAATGTTCTTATAAGAACAGAAATGTCAAGAACAAGTGTGATGGCTGATGAAGATACTATAGCATCACAGCTGCTTAAGATCAAATAGGAGAAAGCAGAAGAAGAAAGAAAGAAGATGTTAGCTGAGCGAGTTGCAAAACAGAGAGCATCAGCTGCATTGGGTGAAAAACCAATACAAACCTCTCTAAAATTACCTGAACAATCTACTGGTTTGTCTGTTTCTATTCCTACATGTATATTTGGGTATATTACAGTGTATCAGAAAAAGAAGAAAGTACAGAGGGTTGACCTTGATGCTCCAGAAGAAAAAGGAAAAGGCAAAGCCATTGTAGTGGAGAAATCAAAGACTGAAGAAGAAAGAAGTACTCAGGAAGCCTTTAATTTTCAAGGTCTGACAGCTGAAGAGATTGAAGTGCTCAGACAAGAGCATGAAGAAGCAGAGTTATTCAACAGAATGGCTACTGAGAAAGAAGAGGAGGAAAGAGCAAGAAAGAAAAAGATAGCTGAAGTAGATGAACTTCATGCTAGACTGAATACAGCTCCAACTCCAGAAGAAAGAGAAAGAATGGAGAAGATTGCTGCAGAGGATGCAATCAAAGCAAAGGAGATGTATAATGAAGAACTCCTTCAACATCTTTGTTCTCAAGGCCAAGTTAGAGCAGATTTCGAGTATGGAATGCAGACTCTGGAAGAAGATGAAGCTGCTCTCAAACGATCAAAAGCTAAAGCCAAGCCTGAGAAGAAGAAAGTGTCCAAGTCTACTCAAATAAAGTTAGCTGAAGATAGGGAGAAGTACTCTAAGTACCTCAGAAGCAAAGGATACAGTGGTAGATCCTTAGGCCCTATGAAGTTAACTAATATGTTGGACCTTGTGAAGGAAGAAAGACAAAAGGAAGCCAGAAGGGAAGCTGCTCTTGCAAAGATTCATGAGAAGAAAAATAAAGCATTAGAAGCTGCTCTTAAAACTGGAAGAAAGGTGTTTATTCAGAACCTGCACCTTTTGAAGAGAAACCTCAAGAGAAGCCCAAGCTCAAAAGACAGAAAAGACCATCAAAAAGGATTCCTCTAGCTAAAAGAAGGAGGATGAATGATGATGCTGCTGCTTCTCAACAAGAAGGTCCTAGTGTTCCATTCATGGATGTCAAATCAGAACCTGAAGACATGGAACAAGATCCTCCAGTGACTGCTCAAGGGGGAGATGAAGAAAGACTCAAATTCAATCTAATGGGATATTCTGAGTACATTCATCATGAAGAAGGACCGAGGTTCACTCCATTGGCTAAGAGACTTCCAATGATTATTGACTGGAAGTACATTGGTGGGACTGAATATGAAGTTAAAAGACAAGATGGATCAAAGAGGATACTTCATGCCTTCCATGAAGCCATAAGAGTGTTTGACAGGGATGACTTGGAAAGAATGTATCACATAGGCAAGACAAAGTATTCTCATCAAAGAAAAGCTTTGTCAGGAACTGAACTTGCTATGGACATTCTGTGTAGGCTATTTGAACCAGGGTATGAGAAGAAGAGCTCGGTGTTCAAGAAAGGAGGTCCAAATAATCCAGTCATCAGGTGGTTTATCTATGATCGCAGTGGTGTCTACTCCATCAGAAGAAAGGAGGGAGCCATGGAATTCTACTTGGTTGATATGCAATATCCTCATGGGCTGAAGACATTAGAAGAAATGATAGAAGTAAAGCTTAATGGTCTTCATGATTCAAGTCTTGCACATGAGCTAGTTTGGAGAATTCTCATGCAGATCACAGAGGAAAAACACAAAGGCATAGAGAGTGATTGGCCTGAACAAAGATGATCAAAATACTTGTAAATGATTAATCATCTTGTGTAAAAAGTTAGTACTGTTGGAGTATAAAACTTGTACTTTTGATGTGTCATAAAAGTTCAAGGTTAGGGGGAGATTGTTGGGTTATAACTTAGCTAAAATAGTTTAACCATGAACAATTCACTTAACAAACAAGAATAGTAACTTAAACTATTAATACGGAAGATATTAAGAGTTACTACGGAAGACAAGTTAGCACGGCTGTCCAACAAGTTACTACGGCTAGTCAAGTTGCTACGGTGACATTGAAGTTACTACGGGCAAAGTCAAGATATGGAAGAAGTCAAGTCAAGACACGGAAGACAATCTTGCCTTACAAGTATAATCTAAGTTATAGAATTATAATTAGATTATATTTCCTTTTGTTAAATAGATAGAGTTTCCTTATTTCTAGATAACGATATATTTAGATAAGGATAGAAGTTGTTTCCTAGTTTATCTAGGTTTGCCTCAAGGTCTATATAAAGATAGATCCTTGTATTCATAAAAACACGTTGTATTAGTATTCATTGATTAATACGATTGAGGCTTATAATTCGGCAATACTTTTGTTTATTCATTATTCATTATTCATTGTTCGATAACTCGTAATATTGAAGTGTTCATCCGCTGCTGAACTTCTTCAATAGATCACGATCTAACGAAGGCGAACTTATTAGTTTACATAGACTAATACGATCCTGACAATACTTAAATCACTGGCTACGTGGGGGAAAGATGATGGTATTACAACTTTGGTTAAAAGTATATTAGATGTTTCTGCGTTTGGGTCCTTTGGCCAAGGTGGAGGTGATTTTCTAGAGGAGAGAGAAACGAGTAATACCAATGTCACGCAGTGTCTTCGTAAGGTTGCGGATGGGCACTTTACTGCCGCAGTAAAAGTGTTATCATCCTCCGGGGTTGCTCCATATTGTGATGATACCATTAAAGCTTTGGAGGCTAAGCATCCTTACAAGCCACCCCCATCCATGCTTAACATCGCATTTTATGAGCCTCCCCTTGTAGCAGAGATTGATAGTGTCTTCAATTGCATTAAATCGTTTCCTAAAGGTACTTCATGCGGTAGAGATGGTTTGAGGGCACAACATATCTTGGATTCATTATGTGGAGAGGGGTCTGCTACTGTCACAGATCTCTTAAAGGTCATCACCTCGGTCGTTAATTTGTGGTTAGCGGGAGGTGTTCGCCTATTTTGGCAGAGTTTGTTGCATCTTCTCCTCTAACGCCACTCCTTAAACCAGATAACGGGATTCGACCCATTGCAGTAGGCACTATATGGATACGTTTGGTTTCCAAGGTTGTTATGAAAGGTGTGGGTAAAGAAATGTCAAAGTACCTTGGTGATTTTCAATTTGGGGTTGGAGTGTCGGGTGGCTCTGAGGCTGTTTTACATAGCGTCAATAGGGTGCTGAGTGAATATCATCATGATGGGTCTCTTGCAATGCTTACTGTGGATTTCTCGAATGCATTTAAGCTTTGTGGATAGATCGGCATTACTCCACGAGGTTAGGGTGAAGTGTCCCTCTATTTCTTTGTGGGCAGATTTTTTATATGGGCAGACATTGAGATTGTATATAGAAGACACACGTATCTGATCTGCCACTGGGGTGCAACAAGGCGACCCGTTGGGACCTCTTCTTTTTACTCTTGTATTGCACCCTCTTCTACATAAGATCAAAGATAACTGCAAGCTTCTTCTTCATGCTTGGTATCTTGATGATGGAACCGTTATTGGAGATTCAGAAGAGGTTGCCAAAGTGTTAGACATTATAAAGGTGAGTGGTCCAGGTTTGTGTCTTGAACTTAATATTAGAAAAACATAGTTATTTTGGCCCTCATGTAATGGTATGAAGCTTCGTGATGGTTTATTTCCTGTCAATATTCGGATTCCATCATCGGGTGTGAAGCTTCTTGGGGGAGTTGTTAGTAGATACGCAAATTTTATTAGTGGGTTAGCTATGAGGAGAGCAGCGAACGCTGTTGATTTAATGGGTCTTCTTCCACAGTTACATGACCCGAGTGAGCTTCTTTTGCTTCGATCATGTATGGGTATTGCCAAAATCTTTTTCGGTTTAAGGACTTGTCAACCTGGACACATGGAAGAGGCGGCCTTTTTTTTGACAAAGGTTTGCGTGGGTCAATCGAGAATATAGTGGTTTGTGATGGACCATTCTTTGGAGACTTACAGTGGCAACTTGCTTCTTTACCGATTCGATTTGGTGGTTTGGGTTTGTACTCGGCAAAATTGGTTTCCTCATATGCTTTTGTAGCCTCGAGGGCCCAATCTTGGGTGCTACAAGACCACATATTACGTGAAAGTGGCATATGTGGTATGGATGATGATTATGTTTCTACTTTGGCGTGTCTTCGTGATACGCTTCCAAGATTTGATTTTACTGGTTTCACTAATAAGGACACCGTCCCCTCTAAATCCCAACAAACACTGGCGAATGTCCTTTTTATCGAATTGGTCAAGGATATGGAAGTTCACTTTGACATGACTATGAGGCAGAAAGCGGTTTTTGAATGTCTACACGCACCACATGCTCAGGATTTTCTACTAGCTATTCCCATAGACGGGCTTGGTCAACAAATGTCACCGGTGGAATATCGCACTATTCTTAAGTATCGTCTGATGTGTAAAATCTAGTCTTATTTTAAACCTACTTTTTTTCACGTAATTACACACTTCTAGGCAGTGGACCTATCCGTATATAATATAGTTTAAAGGTAAGTAAGGTTCGTTCGCAGGGACTAATTTGTTTTATATTCCGAATTAATAATACTGAGTATTTTTGGGGGTTTTTTTATCGTAACAAAAGTTTGCAAGCAATTAGTAAAAAGAGTGATTAATTAAAATCGAGCGAAAAGTAATTGATTAAATCAAATTAAGAGAGATTACACTTGTTTGACACTTCACCTATTTTCCGTTAATTTTACGAGATCGATTGTTGTTTTCAACTTCTAAGATATAATAAAAGTCCTTCCGAATCTTTTACTAACTTTAATTATTGCTACTTACACCGTTCCTTCCGAATACAGTTAATAAATATTAATAATCAAGCAATAAGTATCAAGCCTGTTTTTAGTGATTTAACCTTATAGAGTTTCCTTCCGAATAACTCCTCTAATTATCAAGTCCTTCCGAATCTTAATACTTAGACCTACTCACTTAAATTTAATTACCTAAGTTGTTATTACTAAGTCCTTCCGAATCTTAATAATTTTAAATCGATTATAGACCGACCGATTACTTCACAAAACTTATCTAATCTATCTAGATTCCTTCCGAATACCTAGAATGTTGATTAAACAAATTATATATAAACAACTATAATAACATATTAAAATTTAAGCAAATAAGGATTGACGGTTAAACACAAAAACATAAAACAACCGAAAATGTTAAATAAACATCAAATAGGATCCGTTGTTCAAACAAGCATAAAGAGAATTTAGCTACTCATAACGTGGTCTGAAAAAGCAATTAAGTCGTTAGAAAACATGCTGGAAAATAATTCAAAACTAGAAAAGAACAAACTAGGAAAATCGCCGAATGTGTCGTGATCGCCGATTGCCGAAAATATGAACTTCCGTGCCTTGAACCTTGCTTCTCAACGTAATAACGACTTCCAGAGCTTCAGAATAATAATAATAATGGGGTAAAAATCTGGCTGAATTAACCTTGTATTTATAGGCAAAAACCGTGTAGAAAACGTATTCGACTCGACTTAGAATTTCTTGTAATTATCCATTTGTATTATTTTAAAAACAAAACAGCTGCGTCTGAAAACTCGCGAGGGACGGGCGTCCCCCTATCAGGACGGGCGTCCCGTTCCTTCTTCACAATTTCTTGTTTTTACAAAATGTAGCTCTCTCTTTCTTCTTCATTCTCCAATTTGAATCACCTAAATCGGACATCGTATAAAGAAGTTATGATCAAAACGGTGGAGGTGGTACTGCGACGTTCTCTTCGTCATATTCACTATTTTTCGTCTTTTAAGCTCATTTCTTCCACCATTTCCACTTCCCAATCATATAAACCTATAAAATAGATAAAAACACTTTTCCACACAATTAATGTAAAAACCTATCCTATCCATCATGTTTACTATGAAATGTGACACAATATCGCATATAAATAGTTATATAAATATCAAATCCCCCCAAACTTGCCTTTTTGCTTGCCCTCAAGCAAAAACTGTTTTCAAATTAATTTATCAAAGCCAAAAATAACATAACCAAACACCTCACGATTTTTATTGGAAAGTAAAATCACACAATCTCTCAAACTAATCTAAAAGGGTGTGTAAAATATCTCTGTAGAATCGCTCAATTTGCTCAGTCATGGTGAATATTCTATCATAGGCTTGATAATGTATCACTTCTCCACCACTAGAGTCTAGGTACAACTAAACGGGGACTTTTATTCGGGTTATATCGTACAGGTAAAGACATGTGAAAATATATAATGGAGTCTAAAGGGGTTAAATAAAATAATACAAAAAGCTTAGATTAAATCCGAACTAACTAAAATCTTTAACGTACTGGATTGCTCAATTTCTCCAACTTATACGTTTCTCCGAATATACAAATTTCGTATATGACTCATAATACAATATTTCTCTTAAAATCTACAACTAATTTTTTTTTTTTCTTCCGATTTTTCTTTCTTTTCTTCTTTTTTTTTCTTCTTCCAGCCTAGTACATGCCTTACAAAATAATTTTTTCTCGTGGTAAGTACACATGCTCAAAAGGCTAATAATCACTATTTATTTTTTTTCTCTACTATTTCTCCAAATACAATAATAATACAAGGCAATAATAAAACTTTTCTCCAATGCCTTAATAAACTTCAACTTTACTTCATATATAATAATTGCAATCAAAAATCTAAGTTCGGACTTAATCTAAAAAGAAACGAAAATAAGGCGAGTGTACAAAATAATATAGTAGTGTTTAGAAACGAAAAAGTTTAGGCGCAAATTGGTTTAACTAGAGTTTCTAACACTAAAAATAAGTGTTACAAGGGTTAGGCGGAAAATATATAAAAATATAAAAAGAAACGAAAAATTGGCTAACAAATGGGTTAATCCTAAATGCCCCTATCATTGTACCAAAATCACACTAAGTTACCCTAATGCAATTGCTCATATGCGAAATGTATAACAATGTCAAGTTCTAAAGTCATCCCCATCGGCACACTCAAAGAAATGAAAAAGTAGCATTAAAAATAAATGCTTTCAATAGGCTCAAAAATCTCACTATTTTCTCGAGTGGGGTAAAAATGCGTCTGGTTATGCTTAAAGTTTAAGGTGTTTACCGACTAGACACGTTATATTTTTTTTTTGGTTTTTTCAATTTTTCAATTTTTTTTGGATTTTCTGGTTTTTTCTGACTCAAAAATATACAAAAAGAACACTATTCAACACGATGGAAACTAAGCTAAGGGTCGAAAAATAAAAGGTAAAATTTCCCGATGACCCCCCCCAAACTTAAGTAACACATTGTCCCTAATGTGTTTACGACTCAAAACTAAGGGAAATTTTACAAAAAAATAGTCCTAAAAAGAAAGAAAATAAATACAAAAATAAGAAAAGAAGAAAATAGAACCCGGTTGTAGATATCGAATATTTCTTGTGAAATTGCTTTACTGATCTGAATGCAAATCCCAAAACCGGTTGTTGAACTTACTTCAAATCTATATAAAAAAAAAACTAAAAGAGAAAAACTAAAAACAAATATTAAAGATACAAAAGAAAAATAAAAAAATAAAAAAAATAAAAAATAAAAAATAAAATTACAAATTACGACGGAATAAAAATAATAGTAAAAATACTAGACTATTTTTAAAGTCTAATAGAGAAAAATGGTAAAAACTGAAACTGCAAAAGAAAATGTTAAAAACACCGAATACTAAATAAGAAATAAAGATAAAAGAAAATGGAAAAATTTAACTACGAAAAAGGGAAAATAAAACCCGAGTTGCCTCCCGAGAAGCGCTAATTTTTTCGATCGAGTCGTTAGCTTGACTCGATATGCCTCGACTTATGCCTTCATGTAAAGGTCGAGATTTCTCTCGTCTTTCTTTCCCACGTGCTTTCCATCATCCACGAATTGCTCACTCGACTCATATCCGTCATGGTCGCCAAAAGTCAACGCTTCCTCCATGACATCGAACATCTTGGTTCGCTTCACCCAAGCATCATGCCACTCTCGAGCCTCAGTAATCAGTAATAAAACATCTCCAATTTCCCAAACATCGTCACATTTGCTTTTACTGAATTTCGTCTTCTTAAATTCTTCCCATGCGGTGTCATCTCCGATATTCTCAAATTCCTGCAAAATATTCTCCTTTTCTCGACAAGTAAAAGAAAATAAATCAAAAGGGTCGTGAGAAATACCGTGACAATTTTCCCCCAAACTTGAGTTTGACTTCTCGAGCTCTTCCATAAATGGAATCCTTTCCTCCAACAACGTTGCACCCGGATTATTCATTAAGTATTCAATTTCTAATAAGTCTAAATCCGGGTCGGATTTTTTAAATGTCATGCTCGTAGAATTTTCCTCAAATTTCTCCAGCTCCATTTTCAAGATGGGATCAAAATCCTCGAGCTCCTGATCTTCCTCCTCTTCAAAAGCAATTTGTCCTCCAAGCATTTCCTGTACATCTAGGTCAAACATTTCATCAAAAACATCAATACGAAAACAAGTTTCATCAGTAGAGTATGAATGTTTTGGAGCTTTATCAACAGAAAATGAAATTCGTTCATCCCCAACCCCCAAAGAAATCTCCCTGTCCTTTACACGAATTATTGCGTCCGCGGTGTTTAAAAATGGTCGACCTAAAATAAGTGGCACAGTGACATCTTCATCCATTTCTAGAATCACAAAGTCAACAGGGAAAGTGAATTTTCCTACTTTTACTAGCATGTTTTCAGCAATTCCTAACGGATATTGAAATGATCGATCGGCTAATCGGATACTCATTCTGGTAGGTTTTAAATCTCCCGAAGCAAGTTTAGCATATAATGAATGTGGCATTAAATTTATGCTAGCTCCTAAATCGGCCAATGCATTACAACTATAGGTATCACTAAAATTACAAGAAATCAGAAAACTCCCTGGGTCGTCCAATTTTGGTGGTATCGAGTTTTTCACCAAAGCTGAACATTCTGCGTTCAAGAAGGCGGCTTGCTCCTCCGATGACTTTCCCTTTTCCGTGACCAGCTCCTTGATGAATTTCGCGTAATTCGGCATCCCGTACTGCTCCTTCATGCGTGCCTTCCTCAAACGTTGAGGATATGGGACACGTGGCTCGTAAGCCTTTAGTGGGACCTCCTTCACTGGTTCAGGTGTTTTGGCCTCGGGTTGAACCTGTGGTTCCTCTTCCTCATCGTCCTCGATCTCGAAATCATCTAGAATTGGTTCAGCAGCTCGGTGCTGCGCACTAGTTTGGTCAGAGCTTCGGTGCTGCGCACCAACACCATGGTGCTGCGCACTATCTGACTGTTTTTCTCCATTTTCGTCTTGATCTCCTCCGTAAGCATGTCCCGAGCGTGTAGTGATTGCATTTACATGCTCTTCTCTCAAGTTAGGAGGTTGATATTTCGGTCCCTGATTGTTGGAAGTATTTCCTTGATTCTGTGGTCGTGGATTTGGTTGCGTATTACTCGGTAGTGAGCCTGATGGTCGATTTGAGTTTCGCTCGTTCATCCTATCGAACCGTCTCTCTAAGTCTTGATGTGCTGCCTGCTGATTTCTCTGTCCTTGCTCGATTTGATCATTTAAAACTTTAAATTGTTTACGGACATCGTCATTGGTTGATTTTTGGGTGTTGATGAACGATTTCAAAAGATCTTTAAGGCTTGGATCTTCATCTTCGTTCTTCGGTGAATCATATCTTTGTCGTGGTGGGGAGCGTGTGTTATTCCTTTGCCATCCGTTATCTCGATTCTCACCCCGGTTGTAGTTACCTCCGTAGTGTGGCCAATTTGCTCCCCGATTAGGGTAGCCATAATTTGCATAATGGGCTTCCTCCAAGTGACAATCACTTGCATAATGCGGTCCCCCACAATTTTCGCACCCATGCTTGATCACATGTACCTCTTTCTCTAGATAAGTCATTCTCCTGTCAAGCTTGTCTGCTATAGTCTTGATCTCTTTCAGAATATTACATGCATCACTGCTTCCTTCTACTTGAGCTACCTGTACTCTTGTACGTCGACCTCTACCATCGTCTCGATACTCCCTTGATAAGCTTATGAGTAGCTTATCTTCCATCAAATTGTATGCTTCATTGGTGGTTTTGTACATAAAGTCTCCCCCGCCGGCTAGATCCAACTCATTTTGTGACTCCTTGGTTAACCCGTAGAAGAAAATCTCTATGATGTTATCCTTGCCCAGACCATGACCATAACAATTCCTCAGCATTTCTTTCAATCTAGCCCACGCCTCAGTAGACGTCTCTCCATCTTCCTGTCGAAATCCCCTAATGTCTCGTAGTAATTTCCTACCCAAGGCAGGTGGGAAAAATCTTTTGATGAAGGTTTCGCGCATTTGTGTCCATGTTGTGATTGTGTTTTCTTCGAGTTCTTCAAACCAAACCTTCGCATCTCCGGTGAGAGACGAAGGGAACAACCTCAGCTTGACACTTTCGCACTTTCCTGCTCCATATTTGAACATCTCACATAGCTCGATGAATTTGGCTATGTGTTTATGCGGATCTGAATTGTATCTCCCATCGAAAGTGTTGTCTTGGATCATCTTGAGATGATGACCCTTGACAACGAAATCGTCACCCAAGTCCGGGGTGGTAATAGCTGAACCTCTAGTAGCTGGTACTGCAACGGCTGCAGCCCGTCGGTGCATCGGCATGTCCAATGGATCCATAGCCGGCTGTGGTTCCGCTTTGTTTTCACAAACTAACTCTTCAACTTCGGATTTTGTAGCGCTTCCTCCTCCTTCTGAAGATGTGATATCTTCAAACTTCACTGGTGAGAACGGTCCAAAACCTGGTGGTGTCTGAATCAATATGTTTCCTTTCTTCTTGCCTCGCTTCTTTGATACTCCTGGATTGGATTTTGGACTCGCGAGTGGTAATCCCGAAGCCCTCGTGTTCATCCACTACCTGAATACCTACAAAGACAGAAACAAGAAAAACGTAAAACGCACCGGTGTAATAACAATTATAAGTAACTTCCAAGTAAATTAATACTTAAAAGGATCGTATCACAAATTCAAAACAAAACTAAAAATCAGTCCCCGGCAGCGGCGCCAAAAACTTGATGTGTAAAATCTAGTCTTATTTTAAACCTACTTTTTTTCACGTAATTACACACTTCTAGGCAGTGGACCTATCCGTATATAATATAGTTTAAAGGTAAGTAAGGTTCGTTCGCAGGGACTAATTTGTTTTATATTCCGAATTAATAATACTGAGTATTTTTGGGGGTTTTTTTATCGTAACAAAAGTTTGCAAGCAATTAGTAAAAAGAGTGATTAATTAAAATCGAGCGAAAAGTAATTGATTAAATCAAATTAAGAGAGATTACACTTGTTTGACACTTCACCTATTTTCCGTTAATTTTACGAGATCGATTGTTGTTTTCAACTTCTAAGATATAATAAAAGTCCTTCCGAATCTTTTACTAACTTTAATTATTGCTACTTACACCGTTCCTTCCGAATACAGTTAATAAATATTAATAATCAAGCAATAAGTATCAAGCCTGTTTTTAGTGATTTAACCTTATAGAGTTTCCTTCCGAATAACTCCTCTAATTATCAAGTCCTTCCGAATCTTAATACTTAGACCTACTCACTTAAATTTAATTACCTAAGTTGTTATTACTAAGTCCTTCCGAATCTTAATAATTTTAAATCGATTATAGACCGACCGATTACTTCACAAAACTTATCTAATCTATCTAGATTCCTTCCGAATACCTAGAATGTTGATTAAACAAATTATATATAAACAACTATAATAACATATTAAAATTTAAGCAAATAAGGATTGACGGTTAAACACAAAAACATAAAACAACCGAAAACGTTAAATAAACATCAAATAGGATCCGTTGTTCAAACAAGCATAAAGAGAATTTAGCTACTCATAACGTGGTCTGAAAAAGCAATTAAGTCGTTAGAAAACATGCTGGAAAATAATTCAAAACTAGAAAAGAACAAACTAGGAAAATCGCCGAATGTGTCGTGATCGCCGATTGCCGAAAATATGAACTTCCGTGCCTTGAACCTTGCTTCTCAACGTAATAACGACTTCCAGAGCTTCGGAATAATAATAATAATGGGGTAAAAATCTGGCTGAATTAACCTTGTATTTATAGGCAAAAACCGTGTAGAAAACGTATTCGACTCGACTTAGAATTTCTTGTAATTATCCATTTGTATTATTTTAAAAACAAAACAGCTGCGTCTGAAAACTCGCGAGGGACGGGCGTCCCCCTATCAGGACGGGCGTCCCGTTCCTTTTTCACAATTTCTTGTTTTTACAAAATGTAGCTCTCTCTTTCTTCTTCATTCTCCAATTTGAATCACCTAAATCGGACATCGTATGAAGAAGTTATGATAAAAACGGTGGAGGTGGTACTGCGACGTTCTCTTCGTCATATTTCACTATTTTTCGTCTTTTAAGCTCATTTCTTCCACCATTTCCACTTCCCAATCATATAAACCTATAAAATAGATAAAAACACTTTTCCACACAATTAAATGTAAAAACCTATCCTATCCATCATGTTTACTATGAAATGTGACACAATATCGCATATAAATAGTTATATAAATATGCGATATCATCGTCTTATGATTCCATTATTCCTGGTTGATGCGATATGCCCTATTTGTCGCAAGGCATTTGGATTCCTTTGGGGAACACGCGGTTCATTGTAAAGAGCTCCCGGGATTCAAATAACGAACGATATGGTTAGAGACGTCCTTTTTGACATATGTAGACGTGTCGGGATCTCCACCAAGAAAGAAGCACCTGTAAACTTTTTAACAGACCCGTCGGATGGAAGATCTACTCTTAGACCGGCCGACGTTTTGGTTTTTGGATGGGTTGGAGGAAAACATGCGTGCGTGGATCTAACCGGGGTTTCTCCTCTAGTGGGGTTAAGTAGTAGCGGTTTTACAGCGGGTCAAACTGCTTTGAAGGCCGCTTCAGGAAAAGTGACAAAACACGAGAAAGCATGCATTGAAAATCAACATGTGTTTATTCCCTTTGCTTTTGATACCTTCGGTTTCCTTGCACCGGAGGCGGTTGAGCTACTCAGTCGAGTTCAACGGGTTATGCATAGCAAGTTATGACACCTAGATCAACAGATGTAGTTTTTAAACGTATTGGTTTTACAATCCGAAAAGGGTTAGCGACGCACCTTTTTGCCCGCTTGCCTTCTGCCACTTTATAAATTCTAATATTATTAACCAAAGTCTAGTAGATATAACTTTGCACCCACTCTGGTCTGTCTTTAAATTTTCAGCCCATAAAAATGATAAAGCTTGGAATATGTTTGTTTCAAACTTCTATAATAGATGTTACTCTAGTTTTGAAGCCATATAAAGTGAAATAAACATACTTAATATCTATGTACATGTCATGCAAAATGAAACATAATAAATGTGAAATACAAACGAAAAACGTAAGATTGAAAAAGAGCATATTCATAGCACTAATTTTCCTTTGATTTGATAAATTCTTCAATTGCAGATTAATAATAAAATATTTTAGCAAAATACTATGGAAGATATCCATTTATCAAAGAATAAAAGTTTCAAAACCAGCTAATGCAATGAAATATAAAGTAAGATGTTATTTCCGACCATTGTAGTCTAATTCTCTTTTATCTAGAACGCGAAGAGTACATTATAAAGATACACAAACACAAACCAAACAAAAAAAATAGAAAATATACCATGAAATAAACATTATTCAACAAACCAAATAGTTCAAAACCCTACATAAAACAACTCAAAACAACAACCTTATCATATGGTACTTGCAAAAGTCATTGCAAAGATCACAAAAAAACAAACCATCCTTTACAACTAACTCTTTGTTGCACTCTCCACAACTTTTGTAGCACAAACCCGATTGAGTATATAAACGATCAACTGTTGCCAAAACAATGAAAACATGGTCTTGAAGGCCATCGGTCAACCGCATGCCAACCAACTTGCCAATACTAATTTGCATAGTTGCCAACGCCTGGATCATTTTGTAAGAGGAATACAAAGTCGTTATTTATAGGTCATGGGGAAAACCTCAATAATTAGTATGTCATTAATCACATTATGGTTATTAAAACATAGGGGAACTAAAGAGTTAGGAGTTTACCACCAACTTTTGGAGTACCTAAAAACGTCTGTGTTATTAAGTTAGGGTAACTGAGGAGTTTAAATATCATTATACCTCTCCCTCAATAATTAGTATGTTATTAATCACATTATGGTAATTAAAACATAGGGCAACTAAAGATTTAGAAGTTTACCACCAACTTTTGGAGTACCTAAAAACGTCTATGTTATTAACTTAGGGTAACTAAAAAGTTTAAATATCATTATATCTCAATAGTTAGTATGCCATTAATCACATTATGGTAATTATAACATAGGGCAACTAAAGAGTCAGGAGTTTCAAATGCATATCATTCCACTATTTCGGATAACTCACACCATAGTCAACCGACAACCTTAGATTATAAGTAATAATAGATATTTTCAGTTTTCATAATAAATAATTATGTCAAACGAATGTGAATTCATTTAGTAAAACATTGAAGTTGCTCTCTATAAGTAAAGTTACTCTATATTATCTATCACATTACAATATATTATATATGATTACATATACATATAAGTTTTGGTGGGTCGGTTAGGTTAAATCAGATTAGGTTATGACCATTTTCATAACCTACCCAAAACATTCGGTTAATATAATATTGAAAACCGAACCATCGGTTAATAGAATTCGATTTTTTGCTCACCCCTAATTACATATACATATAAGTTAGGGTGGGTCGGTTCGGTTAAAACGAATTCGGTTATGACCAATTTCCATAACCGACCCAAAACATTCGGTTAATATAAAATTGAAAATCGAACCATCGATTAATAGAGTGGGTCGGTTAAAATGGTTCGGTTTTATAAGTCAAAACAAAATTTTCAATTAATAGTATTTATGTGAGATAAACCAGTATTCATTACAAATTTGTTTGCAAACACTACTATAATTATGACTATATAGATCCTACATTTAGAGTGATCTGGAACAAAAAACGTTTTTATAACACGTTCTGTCAAAAACAAAAAATAATAATCTGTCTTAATATGTCAACAGGTTTATAAAGTAATATAGGAACCGATCTTGATGTGTCAATCATGTCTAAAAGAAATATGAACGAATTAATATAAATGAGAAGTTCTTAATGTGTCAATAAATCGGTCTTAATAATTTATTTTTGGCCAAATAAATTGATGGTCTTATTCCATCCATTTTCTAAAAAACATTTAAGTTTATTTGTATTCCCTTTGAAAGTAAACCTTGCTCATTTCTTTTTCATCATTCCACACTATTGAATCTCTTATTTGGTTTGTATACTCTTATGTTTAATTTTCATCGTTCATATTGTACATTATTATTTTTATTAAGTGTTGTGGATGTGCAACTAGACTTTGGAAAACTTAATGATTTACATGTATTTATCATCATTCTTCACTTTCACATAATTTATTATTGTGATTGTTTAAATTTTGTTAGTAGAGAGTTTTGAGATTTCTACATGTTGGTAGAAATTGGTTATCTTAGAAAATATGAAGGTGTTTGTGATTGTAAGTGAAGTTTTCTTTTTAATTATTTGTGTGTTGTATATTAATTTTTTCTCATTTTTATGGGTTTGTTTGATTTATATTTTGGGGTTTTAAAAGGTGAATTGATTACTAAAGTTTTTTGTGTTTTAACATGTTATGATATGCAACCTTCCAACTTTTGATAAAATGTTAAATTTAGATTATTTTTTTTTCTTTATTCTTGTAATTAAATTAAATTCATTAATATTTTAGATAATGTTTTTATAAATTTTGTGATGTGTAGAAGTAAGAGAACATTAACCATTTTTGTAGATATGGAACTCGAATACCAAGTGTTTACTAATAACATGAAGCATGAATGGAAGGGTTTTTAATTTTTAGGATGAGAAATAAAAGCGTGTTAGATTAAAGTTGTTATGAGAATTAACACGTGTAAATCTTTTAGTGTTTGATATTTAAGAGTTCATATCTATGGTTTTGTTTGTAATCGAATCCATTTGTAAATACTTTGAATATACACAATCTCTCTCTCTCTCAAAAGGAGAGTTTCAGCGAGAACTCCCTAACTCCGTATACCTTTAGTACCAACTGACATCGCTACGACCTACCAGCCCCAGGCAATGTGGTCCGAAGACCGCCCCTGTCTCGGCGCCTTGGACCAACGAGTGAGATCTGATTACCCCGAAACCGTGAACCGTTTCTCTCAAAATCCTCATGACCAAGGTCAATTGAGCTTTTGCGGATGGAGCACTTGGGTTTCACAAAAGTGGGATGGGGTTCGAACCCGAGACCTCCCGTTAAGGAGACCCAAGTCATACCATCCAAGCCACACCTCATAAACGTTACTTTATGTGTGTTGAGTGTGTGCTTTGAGTGGCGACACTCCATATGAGTCGACCAACGTGTCTACAAAAGGCCAAAATTTTCTTGCCTTATTTGTGGGTTGTACCAATGATGTCTGATGAGTAATGGAGTATCGTATGAATAACAAAAGAATTTTTTTTTATTAAATTGTATCTTTGCATTTTTCGTTTAAACAAAAAAACAATAAAAATTAATTTATATGATTTATTAATTAGCTATTAAAAAATGTGAACCATCTCTAGACTACAAACATTGCATCATAATCCAAATGTAGATACGCATCTTAGCGTCGTACTGTGGAAATGATACAAGTACTAATAATTCACTAAGCAATATATTTATATGGTACTGAACATATATATTACTAATAACTAAATATATTCCTTTTCAGTGTTGGCATTATATTATAAAATTTTATTTATTCAAGTTTAAAACTATATTTAATAGAGTAAATTACATAAATGGATAGCGTGGTATGCTGGATTTTACGGATTTCATCCCAGTTTTTTTGTTGGTCCAGTCCTTATGGTTTTAGAATGTTACATACTCAGTTTCTCTATTATTAAGTCTGTTAATTTGTCGTTAAATAGATGAATTAAATATGTAATTGATGACAAACCATATGAACCATTTATGTAATTAACTTTTTCTTTAAGGATTTCTCGTGTGACAGAAAAGATTAAAAAAGTTCGAATAATAATATCAAAATATAATTCTTTAGATCAAACGTAATCAAAGTAAACTTTTTTAATAGTTGAATCTAAATATGAGTGTTGTCGTCATATTCTCTAGTGGTGATTTTAATTCACGATGGCAAGAACGAAGGACTGGTGATGTAAGTAAAACCCTAACTTTCGCGTCGGAGATAAGCAAATCTCACTCTAATAACAAAAAACTTTAAAGGTCGAATATGGATATGGATTTTGCCGACAACCGAGATGATAGTTATAATGTGGAAAGTCGTTGACATTGTGTGTGCGCGCGCGCTTGCGATGTTTGTGGGGTGTGGTGTAGGTGTTGATCTCACATGATTACTTTAAAAAGAGTTAATTATATTAATGGTCCATATTGGTTGTTAGTAACTAAGATGATTTGATCCCTCTATTTAACGACAAACTAATATACTTAACTACATAAGGACTAGATTCGTACCAATCTATAACCACGAGGCCTAGATCTCTGAAGAAAAACCTCAAGGACCAAACTCATTAAATCAAATAAACCACAAGAAACATTTATGTAATAATACTTTTCTATAAATTTAGAGGGGTTTTGTAGTGTATGCCCTCATGTCATACATTTGTATAATTAATTGAACTGAAACTTTCCTTTTTAAATCAAATTTTCACTTAATATATAGTAAATGCGTATTAAATAAACTCAAAGTTTCATTTTATTGACCATGTATTAAAAGAAAATATTATTTAAAAAGGAAAGTTTCAGTTTAATTAATCATACAAATGTATGTCATGGATGCATACACTAGAAAAACTAATATTTAAACATTTAAAAATGGGAGGTGATTTTTTCACTTAAATTTTTTATTCATTCACTTAAATTCAAACTAAATTGACAATTATACCCTCAATTCTATTTTTTATTATTTTGCCCTATTTTTTTTACTTTAACCCTTTACCTAAAATCATTCCCTCTCGTCTCCTCTTCTACATCTATACAGAGGAGACATCTCTTCAATCACCGACAACTCTATCCCGACTCCTTGCATCTTTGTCATCGCCTCAGTTCTGTTGCCATTTAGTTTCTGTCTCAATTTTAAAGTAGAAAAAACCGCTTTTTGATAAAACTTTAGACGTCACTTTATAAAAAAAGTTTGACCCAAATTTATTTTATGAATGAAGTAACTTACTCAACATTGCATTAATGAAGGCAGATTTCCCGACATTAGCTGCTCCCTGAAGAAAGAGAGAAATATGTCACCGTTTTTGTAGTAGATGCTAACATAGAAGTTAAACTATAAGGTTTAATGTCTTTAAATCTTTCTAACATTTCAATCTGCGGGCCTCATTTATATGCGGTAAGAAGAAATAGTGCTCAATTATAAACGAAGAGGAGAGCAACAAAATGGATAATAGAAATATTAGTATAAATGATAAAGTTCATACACTGGACGATTTATTAAATAAGCTCCAAATAACGAGTTAAAATTACTAACCAGAATGTACACATCCCCTTCTTCTCCTCCTGAATTTCCGACACGACTCCAATAATTTCAACCAATGACTTTGAACTTGTTAAGTAGACACTTAAAAGAGATATATTATATTTGTATCAATTTATGAACTCCATGAATGGAATCCTTAAGTTGGTTAGACCTTCATTTTAAATCATTGTATTGTTAACCACCATTTTGCAGCTTAAATTTTCACACACACACTTTGTTCTCATATTCACTGAGTCACCACTTTCGGTTTAAAAACCCCAATTATCATTCCAAATAATCTGATTTTTTTAATCAAAATTCCACGTTGTTTTCTTAGTAATCGAAAAAATAAAATAATATTCGCGTGAAACCTAGGATTAATTATTCAACGTAATTGAAACGGTTCCGTGTGAACGGGTAAGGAGGGCAACACTACATATTGTTTCCAAAATGTTGTTTAGATGCTGATAAATAAAACAACAAGATGATATTAGAACTTGAAAATTGAATTTAAGGCGAATGTGAAAGAGATAAGATGAGGAAATTTTATTAATTTGGTGTTTGACTAAAATTATATTTTCAAAACATATTAATTGCATGTGTATGAAATAAAAGTGTAAGTATAAGAATCATCTCCCTTTTAATATTTCATTAATAGAATAAAATGTAAAATAAAAAGGAAGGATATAATTGTCTATTCATTTTAAAGTTAAGGAAATTAATAAAAATTTAAAGTGAAAAAATCACTTCCCTTTAAAAATATACATTTAAAAATAATGTTTCTACATTTAAGATAATTTCCCTAAAAATAAGTAATACACTTTTTAATGTATGTATGTGTCACATCCCGCTCATGTGAAAACCCGAGGTGCGAGCAGTTTCAATAGTATCAGAGGTAGAAGGTTACAACAATAATATAGCAAAACGTACATTGATTAAATTAGATAAATTCAAAGTACAAAGTTTTACAAATTACGAATATATAAAGTACAATAACGTCAAATGGATCCTAAAGAAACTAACCATATCAAAACAAGTTCCACGTAAACGATCCAAAAAGTCACAAAAGCAAAGCATCAATCAACGACAACCTCAAACCCCTGAAAAGCGTAAAAATACGACGCCAACATAAATTTGGTAGGTTATTCGCTATTTTATAAAAACATTAAATTCGAAAGGTTTTGACCTGTTTGAAATATATAAGTCAATAATAAAGATATCTTGACTTAATAACAATGTGAGATACATGTATATTCTTAGATAGATAAATACACTTGAGCCTAACGTTTAATAGGAACATTTACCCCACCTTAGTGCGTCAAACTAAGGATTAGTCATCGAATAATAATAAACGGTCATAACATCGACTCATAGGGACAGAGTACCCTCGTCATCCCATACAAGTGATGGGTTGGTCAAACCCATATAGATCTATATATATGTACCGGTGGCTCAAAAAGAGTTAACATACGTGTATATGAGGGCCCTATACTACTACTAAGGTCATATAAGTAAGGTAACGCTAATATAAAGGCATTCACAATTCACAATGCATAAAACAAGATATAAAGTTTTATCCCGCTTTCCATGCCCAAGATATAAAGCGGTAAAAAGGGCAACGAATAATTCACAAATAACTAGCAATTCTAGCGTCGGGATGACAAATCGGGAGAAATCACTCCACCGCCTAAGTGCCCTAGCATAAAGACATCGAATCAGTCTAAGTACATCTAAAATTTTAGCAGGGTTTAGCCTTAAATGATTAACGTTATATTATATAGTATATTCAAAAGTGCTCCAACAAATAATATTTTGAGTCAAAAGCGACGAGTAGAAGATAACGATATTTCGAGTCAATAATGACTTATAGAAGATATCGATAATTTTGAGTCAATAATGGAAAATAGAAGATCGAATACGGATAGCAAAGTTTAGTCGAGCTTTGCTAAAATCAAGGTTATGGGATAGTTGATTTTTTAGTCAAAGTAAACAAAAAGTCTACATTCGATAGTTTGAAAAACAATTTTATATAAGCTTTAACAAAAGTTATACATTATTATTAAAATTTAAGATTAAGATCACATTTTTGAGAAAAAGTATATAGTTATCGAATATAAGTTTAACGATTATCATAATAATAGATATTTTTTTTGTGATTGCGATTACGTTATCGAATCCAAAAACGTATATTTGTCAGTATATACTACTTTATGTATAATAATATATGTATGTATGTTCACATTTGTTCAAAATATATAGGATTTTGGTGGCAAAACCAGGAAAATACGTAATGCAGCTTCACTGCGGTGCAGTGAATCACCAATGCGGCGCAGTGAGCTTTGTTTCTCAACGCTCTGCGTCGCAGTCAACATGTACTGCGGCGCAGTGTGCCAAAAACCCACTTTTTAGACTTTCTTTAATACGGTTTAAGTACCATTCTCATTTACATTAAGGGGTGCTTGTTTCAAAGTGAGCAATGGAAAAAAGAAAGGGACAAGCAATGTTATAATATATAAATATGTATGTATATAAGTCCATATTTATACTTGTTATGTAAATATGTATATATAAAAGTTTGTACATATAGTAAATATGTAAATTTGTACACAATAATTAGCTATACCAATTAAAGTCCAAATGACATCTTTTATATATATATATATATATATATATATATATATATATATATATATATATATATATATATATATATTAATGTCCAGTAAAGTTCAACAAGTCCAAAGAGTCCAAATAATCAACTTTCGGTACGAAAGGAATTACGAATATTACATATTTGTTTTCTCGTTTTAGCTTACTTTCATATTTATACCATTTTTATGTTATTGTTAACTAGTAACTTATAATATGAAGGTAATATGTATAATATGTTTATAAATTACATTTTCATCCATTTTTAACCATATTCATCTATTTTGTAAATTACTTAGACGAATTAAGTGATAATTAAGAAAACGTAAAGAGAATTAGGAACTATTTAAAAAGTACCGAAAACCTCCGCAATAATCAACCAAAAATCGTTTGAAAATCGGTAACGGAAATAAGACCCGGAAAAGAGCTCCAAAGGTGATGGTGGTGAGGACCCAATCTCCAAACATAAAAACGCGCCACTCTTAGTATAAGAGTATTTAGAAAAAGAAATAAGTTAAGAATTTAGGTATGTTTTGCTTACCAAACTACAATATGAAGAAGGCTCCATGATGGTAAGCTCTTAATCCGAAAGTGTAATATGACGGTGGAAGATGAACCTTTGCAAAACACACAAAATTTATGTTAGAAATCTCTAACATAAACAAAGAAGAGAAAGGATAGAAAGATGAAGATTTGTGTTGGAAATTATTCATCAAAAGATATAAATCAAGGAGATGATGATGAATATGATATAGAATCTTCGTTTAATATAAAACTCACTCCATTATGTGTTTATTAACCCTCATATCTTCTGGAAATTTAGAGAGAAAATTAGATAATGAGTTAGGAAAAGAAGGTGAAAAGAAAAGAGAAATGAAAGAATATGATGTAAATGTTAATTTTGGGATGAAAGAAGTTGTAGAATTATTTTAGAACTAAAAGTTTCTCATTTGAGCTTCATATCAACATGTTATCATGTCACACCCCGCCAAAGCGGAAACACGGAATGTGAAGAGCAATAGCATTCGATACACAAGTTTATGATTCCACACCAAATTATATTAAAAGAAACATAGCTTCAAAGGTTTACAAATGTTTAAAGCATCGTTTGCATATCCGAAATACAAGTTAAGTGTTCATAGCCAAGCCACCCGAACCCTTTCCCATTCTTGAAGTCATCAGCCCAAAGCATAAAGTCATCAGCCAGCTTAATCGTAACCTGAAAATACGAGTCAAGTGTTAACTACGGGAGACGTAGTTAGTGAGCTACAAAGTTTTAAGTAATCAAAGCGTTGACGCATAGCAATGCGTAAAGTATAAGTAAATCAAGTTTTGACGCATAGCAATGCGTAAAATATAGCATTCATGTAGTTGTCGCATAAGCATGCAAAAAGTATAGTATTCAAAAGTAGCCGCATAACAATGCGTAGTTTAGTTTTCGTGTTCGTAGGCATTGACCACATAGCGCGACTATGTGACAATCCTAGTATTGCCCAATGATCGTTGCTAAGCCTAAAGCCTACCCATTTAGTATTATGCACCATCGTTATAGGTCGTTGTGGTGAGGGTCAATCTACCCTAATAGCGCTATCCATATCTACTAACGGTCCTTTCCAAAGGGATTAATAGCAACTAATGTCCTTGGTAGTTTTCGGGAGTTTTCAATGGTTTCTCACGTCCATGTTGTACAAAGTCCGCAACATGACGATCGATAGTTTTAGTCATTGGCAATTATAGCTTTCGTGTCCTCGGCATTGTTGGCAAAACCCTCAACAATGCCGGCAAAATAGTTATTCGTTTTAGTATTCGTTATCAAAGCATTCCATAGTAGCATTCAAAATACATAAGTGTTTTCGTAATAGCATTGAGTATCAAATCGTTTTCATAATAATTTTCGAGTATCAAAGCGTTTCACAATAGTTTTCGAGTAACAAAGCGTTTCACAATAGTTTTCGTGTAATAAAGCGTTTCACAATAGTTTTCGAGTAACAAAGCGTTTCACAATAGTTTTCGTTTAGTAAAGCGTTTCACAATAGTTTTCGAGTATCAAAGCGTTTCACAATAGTTTTCGAGTAACAAAGCGTTTCAAAGTTTGCTTCAGCTTAAATGTAGTGTCTAAGCCTAAGACTCGCATTTCACCCCAAAAGTATTAAAAGCGTTTAAAAGAGTAGGGGTTTGTAACTCACTGTTTGCGAAGATAATCGTAAGCGGGAACGGTCGGAACGCGTGTCGGGAATCACCGAAAGCCTAATAATACCAAGTTTTGTTCAAGTGTTATTACGTTATTGTGATAATATAATAGATAGTTTTTCGTTAAACTTTAGGTGTCAAAGTCAAATTTGTCCGAAAATCGTCCGTAGCGGTTATCGTTTTGTTTTAGTCCAAAAGTCCAAAATTAGCGTTTTTATTAATATGATATGTATAATTAGGTCGCTGAAGTGGTTTGGAATTTCTAATGAAATTTGGGCAGCGCTTCCGCGCCCAAATTTCTCTTCCAAAAATTCCAAAGTCACTTCCCCGCTCACTATTCACATAAATCACATAATCATATTTATACATGTTCTTTTTATCTTATTAAGTCCATTATAAGTCACCAATGTTATTGTTTTATCCAAACTCAGTCATATATATTAAGTCTTAAAAGTCAGAATGTGTAACCAAGTTTCAAACGGCCAAAACGACGATTTTCGGGAAGGACAGCAGGCCGGTGCTGCGCACCTAAGCATAGGTGCTGCGCACCTGCCCTGCTGTTCTTCCATTTTTCGAGTTTTTCTTGCAAAATCGTTTATGTAAGTGATAGATCTTGACATGCAATCGGTATAAACCTTATTAATCATCATTTTATCAGTTTATAAGTAACTTTTAACCATAAATTTGAAGATCTAAGCATCATTTTAATATAAACCCGTTTTTGAATAAAAATGGTTATAAAACTTCATCAAAACTCATTTTTAGTTACTAGATCATACATGCAAATAGATATGTCGGTAATATAAGTAAAAAGGAAGAGTTTCTACCGAATGAAAGTGTTTAGATGATGGTCTAGGCGGATTTAGAGCTCCAAAAGTGTAGAAAACGTGTTGTAATCGATATAGCTTTAATCCCTTTGCTTCCTTTTGATGAAAAACGTTTTTAGATGGTTTTTATGTGGTGTTTTCTCTGTGTTTTGTTGCTGGAAATGAAGAGTGGTGAGAGGGTTTTTGGAGAGAATTTGTTATGTGTGTGTAAAGAGTGTGTGTTTGTGTTTTTGATAAATGAAAAAGAAAAGGAAAAGAAAAGGATAGAAATGATAAAAGGGGTGTTAGAGTCTGCCAAAGTTGCAGTAACCATGTGCCAAGGTCGATTTTGATTGGGTGTTGGATTGCAAAAACGAGATAAGGACTAAATATGTAAGTTTTTTTGAATTCTGGCAGCCGGTGCTGCGCACCAAGCAACTGGTGCTGCGCACCGGGCCAATTTTCAGCATTTTCTGATTTTTAGTTTTTACGTTTTCGCTTCGTTGGACCTTTTTGTTAACCGAAAGTTCTTAGTTATGATACGTTGTGAACTTAGGAAAGTTCATTAGGTGTTTTCTTGGTATTAGGACTTACATAATTTGATTCCGAAGTTGTTTTATGATTCCGATCCCGATCCGCGCTTAAAGGTTAAAATAGAGTAACTTTCGTTTAAGAGTTTTGTGTGAGTTACTACGAGCTTAGCTTAAGGGTTATGTCTACGTAACCACATAGCACATAAAATTAGTTATATCGGGCATCAAAACAAACACTTAGAAGTTATAAGTTAGCGTTCTCGACCTTAGTTTAGACGGTTGTCACATTCTCCCCACGTTGAAAGAATTTCGTCCCGAAATTTCAACTTGTGGTATTCGTTGTGGGAGAAGTGAAGAGATGAGGATACTTAAGCATCATCTGATCCTCTCGTTCTCAGGTATATTCGGGGCCTCGCTTTGCGTTCCATCGTACCCTCACTATCGGGATTTTACTGTGCCTTACTTTCTTAGTTTCGCGATCTATGATTTCAATTGGTTCATCGTCGAGTTGAAGTTTTTCGTCTAGTTGTAGTTCTTCTAAAGGTGTGATAAGTGTTTCGTTCGATGAGTACCTTTTCAGTATCGACACATGAAAAGTGTTATGTATGTTATCGTGCTCTTGCGGTAGTTCTAAGCGATACGCGACTGGACCTACTCTTTCGAGTATCTCAAATGGTCCTACGTATCTGGGGTTCAGTTTTCTAGTGTTTTCCGCGGCGTGTTGCACCTTTCCAAGGTGACACCTTTAGAAGTACTTTGTCGCCGATTTGAGATTCTAAGTCTTTTCTACGCACATCAGTGCAAATCGTTTGACGACTTCTAGTAGTCTTAGTCGTTCCTTTATCGTTGTGATCTATCAATCGTTTCTCGTACTATATCCACGCTAATTAGTTGTCGATCTCCTGGTTCCAACCAACATAGTGGAGATCGGTATTTCCTTCCGTATAGAGCTTCAAAAGGCGCACCCTTGATACTAGCGCGATACTATTGCTATAGGAGAATCCTGTTAGTGGTATATGATTGTCCTGACTTCCTCCGAAGTCAATAACACATGCTTTTAGCATATCATCTAAGATTTGTATTGTAAGTTCGCTTTGACCATCGGTCCGTGGATAGTAAGTCGTGTTTAAATATAATCGTGTGCCAGAAGATTCTTGGAATGCCTTCCAAAATCTAGAAGTGAAGCGAGTATCTCTGTCCGAGATAATTGACGTGAGTATTCCGTGACGAGTCACTACCTCGTTGATGTATATTTGGACAAGTTTTTTTCCACGTTAAAACTTTCCTTGATGGGAATAAAGTATGCTGACTTCGTTAGTCGATCTACTACAACCTAGATCATGTAGTTACCCTTGATGTTCGTGGTGACTTTGTGACAGTCCATTGTGATTTGTCCCCATTTCCACTCGGGAATTTCGGGTTGCTGTAGTATTCCGGATGGCTTTTGGTATTCAGCCTTCACTTTCGCACAAGTGAGGCATTTCTCTACGTATAAGGCAACGTCTCTTTTCGTTCCAGGCCACCAATAATGTTCCTTGAGGTCCTTATACATCTTGCTTTTCCCTGGATGAATGGAATATCGTGTTCGGTGTGCTTCATCCATAATGGTCTTTCTCAATTCGTTGGTCGTAGGAATCCAGGCTCGATCCCTAAATTAGTAGACATCGTCGCTTTTCCTTACAAAATCCTTGTTGTGTTTGTGCAAATTTTCGACCTTTATGTTATCTGCTTTCAAAGCCTCATGTTGAGCATTTGTTATATGCGTTCTCGAGTCGGGTTTAAGGTAAATTCCTAATGCACGCACTCGGGTTGTTTGTTGCCTTTCTCTCCTACTCAAGGCATCTGCTACGACGTTTGCTTTGCCAGGGTGATACTTAATATCGCAGTCGTAGTCGCTAAGGAGTTCCAACCATCTCCTTTGCCTCATGCTGAGTAGTTTCTGATCTAGTAGGTGTTGCAGACTCCTATGGTCCGTGAATACTGTGCATTTGGTTCCGTAGAGGTAATGTCTCCAGATCTTAAGGGCAAAAACTATCGCTCCTAGCTCTAAGTCGTGTGTAGCGTAGTTGACCTCGTGTTTCTTAAGTTGTCGCGATGCGTAAGCTATGACCTTATTTCGTTGCATCAATACACAACCTAATCCTAGGTTGGTTGCGTCACAATATACTACAAGGCCTTCGTTTCCCTCAGGAAGAGTTATAATCGGAGCGTTGCATAGTCTCGTTTTTAGGATATTGAAGGCTTGTTCTTGGGCATCTCCCCAGTTGAACTTCTCGTTCTTTTGCGTTAACTTTGTTTGGGGTTAGTTACCTTAGAGAAATCTTGAATGAGTCGCCGGTAATACCCAGCCAATCCTAAAGATTGACGGATTTCTGTCGGACTTTTGAGAACTTCCCAATTCTTTATTGCCTCGATTTTTGATGGGTCAACGTGAATTTCGGATCCATTAACTACGTGACCGGGAAATTTGACGTCACGCAGCCAGGATTCACACTTAGAAAGCTTTGCGTAAAGTTGTTGTTCCTTGAGTAATTCCAATAATAGTTTTAAGTGCCCTGCGCGATTTTCCTTTGGTGCGCGAGTAGATTAAAATATCGTCGATTCGTGGGGGGAGGGTATCGATTCTTGACGTTTAGTTTATCCCATACTCGGTAGTCGTTACACATGCGGAACGATCCATATTTCTTTTCAACAAATAGGATCGGCTCTCCCCATGGTGACAAGCTTGGTCGGATAAATACTTATCCAATGGTTCATGAACTTGGTTGCATAGTCCCTGCATCTCAGTCGGTGTTAGTTGGGATGGCGTCCTTGCCACTCGTGTCGCTCCAGGAATTCCTTCGATTCTAAGCTCTACTTGCCTCAGTGGTGGTAGTTCTAATAGTTCTTCGGGAAATGCCTCCGGATAGTCTCTAACTATCGGCATGTCCTTAAGGTCTGTTGCTTGTGTTTGTTTGTCCTTTACGTTTACTAACAATGTAAAGCAGCCCTTATTCAAGTATTTGCGCGTTTTCATCATTGATATAAGCTTCGAAGTTTGGCCCGGCCTATCTCCTTGTACTATTAATTACTTCCCATCTTCTAACGGCATCCTAATCGTCTTATCTAAGCAAAAGATTTTCGCATCTTGAATGGTCAACCAATCCGTTTCCATTACTGTGTCAGAGCTGCAACTACTCGGGGGTCGTATCTCGCTTCCTCAGTTCGTATAACGAAGGTTCTAACTTGTAAGATGTTCGGGACGCAAGGGTTGTGCTGAGTATTGATTTAATGTTTAAGTTCTCTTAATGGGCTAGTAATGGTTCGGTCAAGTCACCAGGAAATACCTCCGGTACTCCCTTACTACTAATCGGTTTCCTTGGGCACCTTCTTGGTTAAATAGCAACGAGCCATAACCTCGGTCGTAAGTGTTTTTCGGGTATAAGGTTTAACCTTGTCCTTTCCATGTCGCCTTGCGTGAATAAGGTCTTATTGTAGAGCATATGTTTAGATAATTTCCTTGTAGAGACATGACTTCAACATGTTTGACAAATAGCTATTCCGTGGTTTATCGTAATCATAAGAATGTGATCATACCTTCGTGATGATCCTTTGTTTTAGGATGTGCTTTCAAAACCTACCTTGTTTTGAAGTTACCTTAGATTTGTATTCGAGTTTAGGAATCCACACTGACCAACGATTCCCTAAATAAGTTTGAGATTTCCTTGCGATTTCATAAATGCTAGTCCTTTAATCGAGTACCATCAATTTTTGTCCATCATTTCGCATGATTATAAGGTCGATAAGTGAAAGTAAGGTATGCGGCGTACATGTTTATGCTAGGGGCATATCATGCGATTTAGATTAAGAATTCGTGTCGACCGAAGATTACTATATTGGGTGCACTAAGGCGAGCGAGCGATAATAGTGATTTTCAAAACTCTTACGTGTAGCAATTCCACCACTAGCATCGAGTTGTCTAGTCTGCACTATGTATCCTTTATTTGGTATGAAGTATGTCGAGTGATAGTTCGTGAATACGAGTGTTGTGATACATTGGCTTCTGGACCATCTCTGGAGATCCATAAACTTGTCGCATGAACCCATCATGTCTTCCAGTGTTAATCCTTAGTTATCGGATATCTTGGGTGCATCACTTAGTATGTCGAGTTGTAACTGCACTCATGTGTCTTATGTGGGATTACTTCCCAATTGCCATAAAAGGGTATCGCGTAACGACTAGCGGAGTAAAGTGTATACGGTGCCGATAGTCGAGAATGTGTCGTCTCTGTCGAGAGAGAGGGTGATATAGTCGGTAAGGGACAGTATAAACTAGTCCAGATCTAAGTCGTTATACGGTAATGTAATAGTTTACGATGGTGTTAGCTCAACGCTCATGTACCTCAACAAGGTATCGCAATGTATATCGAGTTCGTAGGGAAGGTGTGAGTCCTCAAGAGTATTCGTCGGGTATCTACCTCATCGTCTGACACGATTGCATTCGTCCTTTCGTCGCATCGTAGAAAGGTGATTGGGACCAAATTCCCACTAAGTCTTAATGTTATCTTAGTATCAGTCTAAAGTATATAGCGTTTCGTTGTCGGGCGAAGCTAACTCTTTCCCCCTCGGCCTAGCCTAAATCGGGGACTAGTTAGTTCGAAGATACGGCTCACGTTAGTGTTAGTAATAAGCTGAGCACATAGAGTATCTTAAGTATAGCATCTAGGTCTGTGTGGGTCTGACTTCAAGAATTCCCGGGGAGGTTCGTTTAATGTTTACCAATCCCGTTCTGGCATAATTTAGTCCAAATTATTCATAGGTGATCAGGCTATGAATAATTCAAGTTAAACAATGCCTTCACGTTTTGGTTAAATAAAATCTTTCGTTTTAGAAACTGGTTATAGTTTGATTTTTGAAAAATCGGTATTCACTATAACCTTGCGCTCTGATACCAAGTCTGTCACACCCCGCCAAAGCGGAAACACGGAATGTGAAGAGCAATAGCATTCGATACACAAGTTTATAATTCCACACCAAATTATATTAAAAGAAACATAGCTTCAAAGGTTTACAAATGTTTAAAGCATCGTTTGCATATCCGAAATACAAGTTAAGTGTTCATAGCCAAGCCACCCGAACCCTTTCCCATTCTTGAAGTCATCAGCCCAAAGCATAAAGTCATCAGCCAGCTTAATCGTAACCTGAAAATACGAGTCAAGTGTTAACCACGGGAGACGTAGTTAGTGAGCTACAAAGTTTTAAGTAATCAAAGCGTTGACGCATAGCAATGCGTAAAGTATAAGTAAATCAAGTTTTGACGCATAGCAATGCGTAAAATATAGCATTCATGTAGTTGTCGCATAAGCATGCAAAAAGTATAGTATTCAAAAGTAGCCGCATAACAATGCGTAGTTTAGTTTTCGTGTTCGTAGGCATTGACCACATAGCGCGACTATGTGACAATCCTAGTATTGCCCAATGATCGTTGCTAAGCCTAAAGCCTACCCATTTAGTATTATGCACCATCGCTATAGGTCGTTGTGGTGAGGGTCAATCTACCCTAATAGCGCTATCCATATCTACTAACGGTCCTTTCCAAAGGGATTAATAGCAACTAATGTCCTTGGTAGTTTTCGGGAGTTTTCAATGGTTTCTCACGTCCATGTTGTACAAAGTCCGCAACATGACGATCGATTGCTTTAGTCATTGGCAAATATAGCTTTCGTGTCCTCGACATTGTTGGCAAAACCCTCAACAATGTCGGCAAAAATAGTTTTTCATATAAGTATTCAAGATATCAAAGTATTTCATAATAGCTTTCCCAAGTGTACAAGTGTTTTCGTAATAGCATTCAAAGTATTCAAGTGTTTTCATAAAAGCATTCGTGTATCAAATAGTTTTCGTTTTGCATTCAAGTATCAAAGCTTTTATCAGCTTAAATAGTGTTTAAGCCTAAGACTCGCATTTCACCCCAAAAAGTATTAAAAGCGTTTAAAGAGTAGGGGTTTGTAACTCACTGTTTGCGAAGATAATCGTAAGCGGGAACGGTCGGAACGCGTGTCGGGAATCACCGAAAGCCTAATAATACCAAGTTTTGTTCAAGTGTTATTACGTTATTGTGATAATATAATAGATAGTTTTTCGTTAAACTTTAGGTGTCAAAGTCAAATTTGTCCGAAAATCGTCCGTAGCGGTTATCGTTTTGTTTTAGTCCAAAAGTCCAAAATTAGCGTTTTTATTAATATGATATGTATAATTAGGTCGCTGAAGTGGTTTGGAATTTCTAATGAAATTTGGGCAGCGCTTCCGCGCCCAAATTTCACTTCCAAAAATTCCAAAGTCACTTCCCCGCTCACTATTCACATAAATCACATAATCATATTTATACATGTTCTTTTTATCTTATTAAGTCCATTATATGTCACCAATGTTATTGTTTTATCCAAACTCAGTCATATATATTAAGTCTTAAAAGTCAGAATGTGTAACCAAGTTTCAAACGGCCAAAACGACGATTTTCGGGAAGGACAGCAGGCCGGTGCTGCGCACCTAAGCATAGGTGCTGCGCACCTGCCCTGCTGTTCTTCCATTTTTCGAGTTTTTCTTGAAAATCGTTTATGTAAGTGATAGATCTTGACATGCAATCGGTATAAACCTTATTAATCATCATTTTATCAGTTTATAAGTAACTTTTAACCATAAATTTGAAGATCTAAGCATCATTTTAATATAAACCCGTTTTTGAATAAAAATGGTTATAAAACTTCATCAAAACTCATTTTTAGTTACTAGATCATACATGCAAATAGATATATCGGTAATATAAGTAAAAAGGAAGAGTTTCTACCGAATGAAAGTGTTTAGATGATGGTCTAGGCGGATTTAGAGCTCCAAAAGTGTAGAAAACGTGTTGTAATCGATATAGCTTTAATCCCTTTGCTTCCTTTTGATGAAAAACGTTTTTAGATGGTTTTTATGTGGTGTTTTCTCTGTGTTTTGTTGCTGGAAATGAAGAGTGGTGAGAGGGTTTTTGGAGAGAATTTGTTATGTGTGTGTAAAGAGTGTGTGTTTGTGTTTTTGATAAATGAAAAAGAAAAGGAAAAGAAAAGGATAGAAATGATAAAAGGGGTGTTAGAGTCTGCCAAAGTTGCAGTAACCATGTGCCAAGGTCGATTTTGATTGGGTGTTGGATTGCAAAAACGAGATAAGGACTAAATATGTAAGTTTTTTTGAATTCTGGCAGCCGGTGCTGCGCACCGGGCCAATTTTCAGCATTTTCTGATTTTTAGTTTTTACGTTTTCGCTTCGTTGGACCTTTTTGTTAACCGAAAGTTCTTAGTTATGATACGTTGTGAACTTAGGAAAGTTCATTAGGTGTTTTCTTGGTATTAGGACTTACATAATTTGATTCCGAAGTTGTTTTATGATTCCGATCCCGATCCGCGCTTAAAGGTTAAAATAGAGTAACTTTCGTTTAAGAGTTTTGTGTGAGTTACTACGAGCTTAGCTTAAGGGTTATGTCTACGTAACCACATAGCACATAAAATTAGTTATATCGGGCATCAAAACAAACACTTAGAAGTTATAAGTTAGCGTTTTCGACCTTAGTTTAGACGGTTGTCACAATCCCGTTTTGTGTTTTTCTTGCTAAAAACGTTTTGTGACTTATGGATTTCGACATGCAACCAGTAGATACCGTATAAAATAAAGTTTTCACAGTTTCTAAACAACTTTTAGCCACATAATATAGATCTAAGTACTATTTAGATAAAAATCGTTTTTGTATGAAAAGTGACATAAATCTTTATAAAACTTATTTTGTTGTTTAGATTGAACATGCAATTAGCAAATATCTTTTAAGACATCATTTTAACAGTTTATAAAGTGTTTTCATCCACAGATTCGTGGATCTAAAGAGTGTTTCGATTAAAAACGTTTTTGACCGTAAAAAGTCATAGATTTATGAAAAATCTTATTTTCAACCGTTAGATCTTACATGCAATTGATTATTTGTGTAAGAATAGTAAAAATAAAGAGATCTACCGAAGGAAAGGCTTGGATGATGAGTTTTGGTCGGATTTGAGCTTCAAAAATCTTTACAACGGTGGTCCTTTTTCGAAATAACAACACCCCCGAGCTTCTCTTGAAGTTTAGAACGATTTGTATGGTTTATAAATGGATTTTGATGGCTGGAATGCTTCTGGAGATGGAGTTTGCTAGAGAGAAAATAGAGAGAAAAGAAGTATGTGTGTGTTTTTTTGTTTTTGTAAAATGAATAAAGAAAATGAAATGAAAATGTGGGTATAGGGTGAATTGGGACTGTCACAATGCAGTAATTAGAGTAAAGGGACGTTTTTGATTGGAGGACTTGGGTGGTGGATGTGTAAAAACGAGGCAAGGACTAAAGTTGTAAAATTTTTGAATTCTGGCGTGAGGTGCTGCGCACCTCATCACTAGGTGCGGCGCACCGGGTGATTTTCAGCCTTTTTCAAGTTTTTCGTTTTTACGTTATGGCTTCGTTGGACCTTTTTGTTAATTACAAGTTCTTAATTATGATAAGTTATGAACTTAGGAAAGTTCAATGGGTGTTTTCTTGGTATTAGGACTTATAATTTGATTCCGAAAGTTATTCCGACACTGGTTCCGACAAAGTATAGACTCAAAAGTTACGAACTAGATTAAAGCGAACGAGACAAGGAAGTAACTAACGTTTCGAACAGATTCAATTAATTGAACAAGTACCTGAATTTTTGACGGTTGTCACATTCTCCCCGGGTTGAAAGAAATTTCGTCCCGAAATTTAGTGCGTACCATCAGGAAGAAGAGTTCTCGAACAGATGGGGATACTTCTGACGGAATTGGTCTTCACGCTCCCATGTGAATTCGTGACCACGTCGAGAGTTCCACCGAACCTTGATTATCGGGATACGGCTCTGCCTAAGTTGTTTGACCTCGCGGTCGACAACTTCGAGCGGTTCCTCGATGAAGTTTAGCTTGCTGTCGATTTTGACCTCGTCGAGAGGGATGACAATGGTCTCATCAGACAGACACTTTTTCAAGTGTGAGACATGGAACACGTTATGAACATTCGCAAGAGCCTGAGGGAGTTGAAGACGATAAGCAACGGGACCAATACGCTCAATGACTTCAAATGGACCGGTGTACCTCGGACTCAGTTTACC
>CAJVGC010000589.1:22687172-22724062 GCA_910822075.1 Senecio squalidus
GTAAAATGAATAAAGAAAATGAAATGAAAATGTGGGTATAGGGTGAATTGGGACTGTCACAATGCAGTAATTAGAGTAAAGGGACGTTTTTGATTGGAGGACTTGGGTGGTGGATGTGTAAAAACGAGGCAAGGACTAAAGTTGTAAAATTTTTGAATTCTGGCGTGAGGTGCTGCGCACCTCATCACTAGGTGCGGCGCACCGGGTGATTTTCAGCCTTTTTCAAGTTTTTTCGTTTTTACGTTATGGCTTCGTTGGACCTTTTTGTTAATTACAAATAAGTTATGAACTTAGGAAAGTTCAATGGGTGTTTTCTTGGTATTAGGACTTATAATTTGATTCCGAAAGTTATTCCGACACTGGTTCCGACAAAGTATAGACTCAAAAGTTACGAACTAGATTAAAGCGAACGAGACAAGGAAGTAACTAACGTTTCGAACAGATTCAATTAATTGAACAAGTACCTGAATTTTTGACGGTTGTCACAAGTAAACAAATAAATAAAGCATGATAAACGAAACAATAACAATAACAATAGGGTCAAAACAAAATATCGATAAAAAACAACAAATAGAACATCGAAATAATACCTAAAAAACGCGGTTGTTGCAGTATGAACATTTTGTACATAACCCTCAAAAGATATTCAACAAAACCACCCTATTATATACACTATTGAATAATTGAGTGGAGGATCTGACAACGATATAACCCCGTTTCTCAAGGGCTTCAAATATTTAGATGCTTATTAGAGCACCCGGAGTGGGGGAGGTTCTGGCCTCGTTCTCAACCCACAACGACCGTTGTGGTTGTTATGATACCGACGAGGCTCTTTGTGGGCTCGTTCGCACCGGAGCGTTGTGCCTACAACGAGCCGTTATCGGGTTTTTTTTTTTTTTTTTTTTTTTCTTGTTTCTTTTCTTTCTTTTCTTCGATTTCTTTTTTTTTTTTCTTCGATTTGTTAACCTCGATTTGGTTTTTTGTTTTTGCAGGTTGCTAGGAAGATGAATGGGAAGAAGGAGGTTTCTTTTAGTTTTTGTTTTCTAATGTAATTTGTCTTTTTCTAATCTAGTTTTCTTTTATTTTGCACTTCTAATTTTTTTTTAATTTTGTATTTTATAAAAAGTTAATTTGTTTTAAATTTGATTATATTTTATTTATTTGTAGTTTTGTTTTTTATTTTAATAAAATGTTATATATTTTTTATTTAAATGTTTAAAAAAAATATAATAATAATAAAATAATCCCACAAGCTCCACAACCCTCCCTATCATAACAACCCCACAATCTCACAACCCACATTCTCACTGCCACGTCATCACCTTTTTCCCCCACAACCACCACAACCCACGTTGTCACTCATTATCACTCCGGGTGCTCTTATAACTATAAGGCAGGGCTTTATATACATTGTTTTTACCGTATGTTTATGTTTTTTATGTTTATTCAAATTTTATAGCCTATCAGTATCCAAGTTCAAGTTCCGTTATGGATAAATATGTGTGAATATAGCCTTTCCGAAGAAAGAAAGAAAAAATCTCAGTATAAATCCTCCATTTAACGTTGAATTTTTTATGTTTTTAGAACATCAATTGCATTAAAAAAAACTAGTAGCAAAAAGCTATCGCCACGAATTAATTACAATTGGATTAGAGGTTTTCGGTTATAATTCAAATCTAACAAATTAATGTCATTTTTTTCCCTCTACTTGAAATCCAAGTAACAGAGATGAGCTTGACAACGTCCGACGAGGTGTTTTTCTTAGACAAAAAAGATAAGATCATTTTGGTATCACCATAAGAGCACCCGGAGTGATAATGAGTGACAATGAGGTTGTGGGTGGTTGTAGAGAAAAAGGTGATGATGTGGCAGTGAGAATGAGGGTTGTGAGTTGTTATGATAGGGAGGGTTGTGGGTGGTTGTGGGATTATTTTATTATTATTAATTTTTTTTTAAAATATAAATAAATAATTAAAAGAATATAAAATATTAAAACTTAATAATTAAAACATTAAATAACATAAATAAAAAAAATTACAAATAATTAAAACATAAATAAATAATTAAAACATAAATAAAAAATTACAAATAATTTAAAAACTAAACTAATTAATCCCGTATTTTTCTCGGATTTTATTTTTCTCGTCTTCGACCCAAGCCGCTTCTGCCGGAGGCATCCCCTCCGTGCTTTGTCGAAGAAACATCATATCGTCTCTTCGCGCACTAGAGTAAGCCGCTTCTTCTTGTCGCATAGCCGCTTGCTCTTGTCGGTGGAGGGTTTGCGCCTTCTTTTCCACGGTTTTCTTCTTCGTCTTCGTAATGCTTTTCAAGTGTGACGCGATGAGCCCGCAAAGCGTCGAGGACGAAGATGTTTGCGCCTTATCGGAGGCGTCGGATGATTCCTTTCTTTTGCTACCTCTCTTTTTCCCTGGAGGTCGTTGTTCCACATCATCCGCAAAGATATCGTCCCCGGCGTCAACGTCGTCTAGGTTGACGGTATCGAGTGGAGGATCTATCTTGACAAATGATCGCCATCTGCTGTGATCCCTCCAGATTTCCCAGGCCTTGTCATGCCTAAACGTCGATTTCTCGGACTCATAGTACATTTGTCGAGCCGCTTTGTAAACCGCATGGTCGTCGGTCCCGCTTCCTCGACATCTTACCGCCTCGGCATGATGGCCGATAAAAGCCTTGACCAAGGCACTCATCGCCATAAACTTGGAGTTGAGGGACTCCTTGCCTCTCTCCGGCAATCCTAGCTTCGCCGCCTCTTTGTTGTAACCCTCAACGATCCGTATCCAAAATCGAGGTCCGGGTTGGGCGTTTCCTACCCCCTCATCTTCCGAGACCGAGCACCACATCTCCGCCAAAAGTTCCTCCTCTTGGACCGTCCATGCAACCTTTGTGCACGTCTTTTTCTTTTTCGACGTGGACGTTCGTGCCGCGGTTACTTCGACCACATCGTCCGTTTCTTGGACGATCTCTTGGGTTTCTGGGACAAAAGTTTGTGTTTGGGGGGTTTGTGTTTGTTGGGTTGGAAAAGTTTGGGGAAGAAAAGTTTGGGATTGTGAGAGAAGTTGTTGATGCATGGCGTATTGTTCGGGATTGAACATTTGTTGTGGGTATTCTGGGTATTGTGGTGGAAGAGGTTGTTGCGTTAAAAAAGTGTTAAGAATATGTTGGGATTGTTGTGGCGAAAAGTTTGGTATTTGGGGAGGATATAAGGCGTTTGTTGTGCCGAAATAGTTGGCGAAACCGGATGGTGTTTGTGATTGTGGCGTCGAGGGATTGTTTGTGTTTGTTTGGGGAGCGTTTGATGAAGACGAAGACATTTCGTGATTATTTTGGGTTTGGGTATTAGATTGAATTGGATTAAGAATAAGATTGTTGAAAGAAGGTGTGATTTTTTTGGTTAAAATGGGGTTGTATTTATAGGTGAAATTGGTTGGTAAAAAAAAAAAAAAAAAAAAAAAAAATTGCCGATAACGGCTCGTTGTAGGCACAACGGCCGTTTGACAACGAGCCCACAACGAGAGTGGCGGAGTGATAACGAGCGAGAACGCTCGTTGTCAGTTGACAACGAGCCGAGAACACACCCCACTCCGGGTGCTCTAAGACCCATATTGTTGTTTGAACGACCACATTAAACATGCAACGACTTTTATGAAAGCAAGGTAATTCGAACAAGTAATCAATTTCGAGATGTTGGAGAAGTTAAGATCGATCAACGACCACCTCTTGAAAATACTAGCCCATACTTCTCTGGCTAGCCTACAAGCTCCAAAAGATGAATTTTATTTCTTGGTTTTCATCACAAATTGGACATCAAGTGGAGTTGAAATCCATACCGTGTTTATCTGGATTTATTCTTGAAAGTCTTTCTTTGTAAACTCTACAAGAAGAAATATTTATTTTTTAAGGAAGTAAAAAGTTACATCTAATTTGATCATTTTCAACATTCAAAGTCTTGGAATCAATATGGATTAAAAAGGAGCAAAGGTCAGATTAAAATGAGTATCCTTCGCTCTATAAGATGTTTCTCTATCAAACTTTTTATTAGTATGAATTTGAATTAGTGATGAAACAACCTTTTTAGATAATTATAACAATTTCGTAAAGTTAATAAGTCTTTTGAAGTGTTTTTTAAACCTATTATAAGTAAAGAGACTATGGGTGAGTTTTATGTAAAAACAATTATAATTATAAAAACGTTAAAAAAATTAAAAACATATTAAAATCAGCAAATAAATCATCAAAATATATATTTGTTTAAATTTTATTTGGAAGAATCCTTATTGAAGAACTTTTAGTAATTTTTCGTGAAAACAAAAATCTTTTTTTTTTTTTTTTTCGAGCTTAGAAATTTTTTTTCAAGTAGATTCATTTTTCATAAAATTGATGTATTTTACCCAATTTAAATGTAATTTTATCATAAAAAAGATATATAATATATTTAAGATAATATTTTATTTAAAAAGTTAAAAAAAAAGTAAGATGCATTTTTATATAATTAGATGCATTTTTCTATAATTTTTTTTTTTGTCAAATTTAAATGCATTTTTTCAATTAGATGCAATTTTCATAAAAAAAAAAATATGTATTTTACTCAAGTTTAGATTTAATTTAATCATAAAAAGATATATAATACATTTAAGATAATGTTTTATTTAAAAGGTTGAGAAAAAATTATATGAAGTTTATTAGATCTAGATACTTTTTTAATTCTTGAATTTTTTTATTTATTAAAAAAAAGTTAATTTTTTTTCTCTTTTAAAAGATTATAAAAGTTATATAAATAAGATTCTCCCAAGAAAAATTATAAACTAATGTGTTTTGGTTATTTTTTAGTCGATTTTAATAAGTTTTTAGAGTGTTTCTATCGTTTTTATTTTTTTTACCCCATTTGTATCCGATCCTATTTCAAGGGACTATTTTATAATTATCGCATGACTAAACCGATACTTATTTGTTAACACTGATATACATCACATGTTTTCCAATTACTCTGTAAGTACAAAGCGGGTTAAATTAATATATCAAACTAATATATTGAAACGGTATTAGTTGAATGAATCTGCAAGTACGGTTATGTTTATACGGATCAGAATCGAAAAGTGTCATTAAAAATATACCCGACAGTTATGAATTTGTATTTCCTTTTTTAATATTAAAAAGAATCTTAAGTTCTTGATTATGATCAAATGCATGCATGATGTTAATGTAACTAGACAATCAAAGGACAAGAAATTGCAAATTGAATAATATGCGTTTTTTATTCTAAAGTCGTAATTAATGGTTAGTTTCTTCAAACCTCAACTAAAAGAATAGAGATCCAACTGACGAATATTTGTGGCAAGACAACGTTCCAATTTACTAACATTCCCTAAAGATAACTTTTGGAGATGATATCGGATGACAAGTCATTGTTTCATCGTATATATGAAGATATAGTGTCTTACTCTCACGTCCCGCTTCATTCGTATTTTAGCTTTTTCATCAAAGACATTATTATACTGATAAACTTGGTTTTTAACATTGTTACAAAGTTCACTTATGGCGTACGCCAATTGGCATACAAATGTGTCGCCGATACGTTTGATGAATGCTTATACATGGGTCAACCAATATCATATAATTATTTGGACAACTTTTATAAATGTGTATTTCATCTATACTCGACAGCATACTCACTACAAGAATCGAGGCCTTTAGCGACGATTTCTACAGCGACGACATCAAATCGTCGCTAAAGGCCCGCTAAACGACAAAAAATTTCAACTTTTTGACTTTGTCAGACTTTAGCCTTTGGCGACGACATTTACCTTTAGCGACGACAATATATTAAATAAATAACTAAAATTATTAATAATTCCCGCCAAATCCCGCCAAAAGCTTCGGCGACGACAAATCGTCGCCAAAGCCAATTCTGGCATTTTTATTTGATTAATAAATAATTAAATGGTTATTTATATAATTTATAAAATATTAAAAATAATTAATTAATTTAGTTAAGCCTTTAGCGACGACAAATCGTCGCCAAAGGCTTAACTAAATTAATTAATATATTTAACAAACATTTAATTAAATGTTAAATAATTAATTAATTTAGTTGGACCTTTGGCGACGATTTGTCGTCGCTAAAGGCCTAACTAAATTAATTAATTATTTAATAAATAATTAAATGTTTATTAAATATATTAATTAATTTAAATAATATATAATGTATATATATTAAAATTATATAATGTTAATATATATAATGTTTTTTTAATTAAATAATTTTTAAAAAATGAAAATATAATATATCAAATTAAATAATATATAATGTTAATTTTAAATAATAATTTTTGTTTAAAATAAAATTAGTTGATAATAAGAAATAAAAAGTAATTATATTATTAATGTTAATATACTTAAAATAAATGTATATACATATTTTTAAAAATCTAATATCGTAATTAAATAATTAATACGATTAATAATCGTTTAATGTTATAACGAAAAGTTGTAATACGAAAAGTTGTAATACGACATGTTGTGGTATAACTATAACTTTAAACCATAAGCACCTAATGCTAGACCTTAAATCCTAAACTCGATCATATCCCTAAGTTATCGTAACGGTAAACCGGAACAACGTACATTCATCGACGACTATCGACTATTAAAGGTAACATGAGTTATGCCAGAGTTGTATAGACCATTCATCTATCGATCATTCATCGACAATTATGTTACATCATAACTACGTAATGCTAGACCTTAAATCCTAAACTCATATACCTAAACCATCGTAACCCTAGAAACCTAAACCATCGTAACCCTAAAAACCTAAACCATCGTAACCCTAGAAACCTAAACCATCGTAACCCTTAAACAATCCTAACCTCACCATTTTATCGACTATTAAAGGTAACATGAGTAAGACAAAGTTGTATATACCATTCATCTATCGACCATTCATCGACTGTTAGAACACCATTCATCGATAATTAGAGCTAATTAACGAGAACAACATTCATCGACTACGTACGTACACCATACATGACATCCAATTATCAATGATTTAATCGATCATTACATAACTTGTAACAATGTCAATGTATACTATCACACGTAGAGGTATTCAATCGACTACACCATTGATCATCGACAACGGTAAAACAAGTCGATATCGTATTTCTACACTTTATAATAACTTATACCTAATATAATTTAAATATTTAACTTATACCTAATATAATTTAACTTCATTTTCATTACTAATATTATTTAAACGTTTTCGTTAGTAATATAATTACATAATAAATAAAGAAAAAAAAAAAAAAATTCGGAAGGCCTTTGGCGACGATTTGTCGTCGCCGAAGCCCAGTCAACAAAAGTCAGCCTATTTGGCCCAGCCCGCCAAACTTTTGGGGATTTCCCGGGCTCCCCTACAGCGACGACATATCGTCGCCATAGGGCTACAGCGACGATTAAAAAAAGATGTCAATAATTGCAGATCCTTATCTCTTTCATTTACACCAAAACACAAACACGAATTTCAGATTGATTCCGCTGCCAAACCACCACCAAACCGCCGGTTTTGTTGATTTTGTGTTTCCTCCACCATTATTATCACTCCAACATTCCATTACCACCACCAAACATCCACCCCCGCCACCAACCACCACCTAACCGCCGGCACCCACCACCATCACCATCAAACCGCCACCACCCACCACCATCACCACCAATTCCTCCATTCCTCCACCACCATCTAGGTTTGTTTCTTTTTCTTTTTCTTTTTCATAAACTTAATTAATTTGTTCAATTTGTTAGATATTTTTCATCACTATATCCGGTTATTGATTTTATTGAGCATCTCTATTAAAAGGTTAGTATCAAAATTAATTTGGGTTTTATTTTTGTTAATAAGAGTTTGTATAGTTAGAATATGTATATAAGTTTGTATGATTTTTATGAAATGGGTCAAAGTGGGCAAAGTGGGTTAAGTGTAGAATTATATGATTTGTATGTATAAAGTTGTATGAATTAAGTGTAGAAGTTGTATGAATTAAGTGTAGAATTGTATGTATAAAATTGTATGAAGTTGTATGATTTTCATAAAGTGTAGAATTGTATGGTTTGTATGTATAAAATTGTATGATTTAAATGTGTAGAATTGTATGGTTTGTATGTATATAAGTTTGTATAATGTAGGTTTAGTGATTAATTTCGGAGTAATGATACCTTAGGTCTGAAATTAATCGATCCCGTAGAATACCCGTCCGAAATTAATTTATTAGAAATTAATTTCGGAAAGTCCCCATTTTGGGACTGCTTTTTGAATGTTTTGTCTCATTTAGGATATAGATGTGTATAATTGATATACTATTTAAGAAAAATTTGGTTATCATTTCTCCTTTACTCCTACGAATATGTGTTCAATACACATGTTTGGGGAGTTAAGGAGAAATGCTGCCGAATTTTTCTTAAATAGTATATCAATTATACACATCTATATATGAGACAAAACATTCAAAGAGTGGGTTAGGTTGCCTTCCATAGTTGGACTACCCGGCTTTGTAGAAATCGTAGTGATGTTTTTGACAACTTGATTAAATTATATAAAAAAATAGTATATAGTTCTCACTATAAATTTGAACAAATCTTACATCCGCAGAAATGACTATTGATAAGAGTTGGATTTATATTAGAAATCGTATTTCCCCCGAATTTAGAACCGGTCTTGACGCGTTTATCGAAAGGTGTAAGAACCACTTGAATCATGAAGGTAAATGTCGTTGCCCATGTCACGACTGTGGTAATACAAGATGGGGTACCCCTACACTAGTTGATATGCATATAGAAAGATACGGGTTTGACGAGTCTTATGAGACGTGGAACCATCACGGTGAACAAATACATACCATTGACACAAGTAATGATTCGTATATTATACACGACTCACCTCCCCAAATGGTAGATGTATTGAACGATGTTCGTCAAGAGAATACTCCCAATGAACCCGACACCGACACCAATGACACAAGTAATGATCCTACTGACGATACGAGTGATACAAATAACGATCTTGATAAATTATTAGCGTTTGCTGAAACCGAGCTATATCCTGGTTGTACTTGGATGTCTTCATTAGACTTTTTGGCTAAGATATTGCACATGAAGGTCATGAATAAATGGACAGATAGTTCATTTGACCAATTGTTGGAATTACTCAAAACATCATTTCCAAAAGATAACAAGATTCCGTCGTCACATTATGAAGCTAAGAGGTTGATGAAAGCGATCGGGTTAGGATATGAATCCATACATGCTTGTAAGAATGATTGTTGTTTGTTTTGGGAGGAGAACTTTGACTTGCAAGTGTGTCCAATATGTGGTGAAAGTAGATGGAAAAACAAAGACACGACGGGGAAGAAAGTTGCCAACAAGATTTTGCGTTATTTCCCTTTGACTCCAAGACTAAAACGTATGTACGGTTCTAGACACACCGCTAAGTCTATGACGTGGCATGCTACTGGAAAATCTAGGGAAGAGGGTACGATGCGTCATCCGGTGGATGGTGAAGCATGGAAAAGTTTTGATGAAAGATATCCAGATTTTGCAGCTGAACCAAGAAACGTCCGTTTAGGTTTGGCTGCTGATGGTTTCAATCCGTATGGCAACATGAGTTTGTCTTACAGCATGTGGCCTGTTATATTGACAACATACAATACCCCCCCATGGTTATGTATGAAGGAATCTTCTCTCATGTTAACGTTGTTAATTCCAGGTCCTAAATCACCGGGGAAGGACATTGATGTTTACTTGAGGCCATTGGTTGATGAATTAAAGACGCTATGGTCTCAAGGAGTTCGTACAAAAGACTCTGTAACGAACACCTTTTTCATAATGAAAGCAAATTTAATGTGGACCATCAATGATTTTCCTGCTCGTAGTAGTTTGTCTGGTTGGACTGGACAAGGATACAAAGCATGTCCTTCATGTAACGAGGACACTCCATCCACTCGTGTCATCGGTAAAACTGCTTATGTAGGTCATAGAAGATTCCTGCCCTCAAACCATCCTTGGAGAAAGAGCAAAAAATTCAATAATAAGACTGATCGAACAAAACCTCCTCGAACATTCAACCACGAAGCAGTCTTACGCCAACTTGCTCAATTACCTAATCGTATTCCTGGGAAACATTCTAGTAACTCGGGTGTAAAAAGAAAACGTGATGATAAGCTAGAACACAATTGGAGCAAAATTTCTATTTTTCGTGAGCTTGAATATTTTCAATTCTTCAACTTCCACACAACCTTGATGTCATGCATATCGAAAAGAATGTATGTGAGAGTCTGTTGGGTACTTTATTAATGAATGACAAATCCAAAGACACTCATAATGCAAGAAAGGACTTGGAAAATTTGGGGATTCGAGATGAGTTGTGGCTTAAGGAGAATGCTAAAAGAGACGGGAAGTTCTCAAAACCTCATCCAAAATACTCGTTCACAAATGAAGACAGGCAACGTTTTTGTCGGTTTATCAAAGAAGTCAAACTACCCGATGGATTTGGATCAAACTTTAAGCGGAAAGTCACCGATAATGATAACAACATAACGGGCATGAAGTCTCATGATTGTCATATTATGATGCAACGATTGTTACCGGTTGGAGTGAGAGGGTACTTGGATGAAAGTATTTCAACACCAATAGTCGAGCTCTGCGCATTTTTTAAGCAAATTTGTGCTAGAACTTTGACTGTTCCCGACATGTTGAAAGCTCAAGACCAGTTGATCAAACTTTTATGTACTTTCGAGCAAATATTTCCTCCAGCTTTTTTTGACATAATGATTCATTTGGTTATGCATCTACCGGGAGAAGCTATTCAAGGTGGGCCCGTTTACACTAGGTGGATGTATCCATTTGAAAGATACATGAAGAAGCTAAAAAATTATGTTAGAAATAAAGCTAGGCCTGAAGGTTCTATAGCTGAGGGATACGTTGCAGACGAAGCCTTAACATTCTGTTCAATGTATTTGCGGGGTGTGACTACGAAATTTAATCGTCCGGAGAGGAATGAGGACACTCCAGCTCAACCATGTAAGATTCATGTGTTCCAATCAGTATTTAGACCGACCAGTAAAAGTGTGAATACAACGTTGGATCCGGAACTTCAGAAGAGTCTACAATGGTATGTACTTAACAACTGTTCAGACATCGACGAATACAAGAAGTAAGTGTTTTTATTATGGCTAATCTTTCTATAAGTTAATTTTCTCTTCATTTGATCTACTAATTAATATGTTGATCATTTATAGTGAGTTTGAAACTAAACATCCCGGGAAAGATGCAAAAACTGAATTTCCTGGCTGGTTTAATCATAAGGTAAACTCATTGTTTATATTAACTTGTTATAATTTTCTATTTTAAACATTTTCTAATTTTTCTCTTTATTCATAGATACGTAATCTAGATGACCCATCTCGGTATAGTGATGAATTACTATCTTTGGCAAGTGGACCGTTAACTTATGCAAACTCTTACACCGCTTGTATAGTTAACGGTGTGAGGTTTGTGGTTCATAGTCGAGATAAACGTCGTACAACTCAAAATAGCGGAGTTTCAACACCTGGGGATGATGGCGTTATCTATTATGGTGTCTTAGAAGATATTGTGGAGCTAAATTATAAATGTGCATTTAACGTTGTGTTATTCAAATGTAAATGGTTCAATACTGTTAACACCGGTCGTACCGAACGTTCTATTAAAAAGAATAACATAACAAGTATTTGTACAAGTCACGAATGGTGTAAAAATGACAAACACATTCTTGCAACACAAGCAAAACAAGTCTTTTACCTCCAAGACCCCTCCAAAAACCAAAATTGGAAGGTCGTACAAGAGGTGAATCATCGAAAAATTTGGGAAGACATCATCGAGGAGGATGTTATACATGACATCAATTCATCAGATTTTCCATTGGATGCTAATTTGGAAAGTTTGACTTACACGAACTTGAGTATAGTTGGTCAATCATCGACAGTTGAAGTTATTTCTACAACAACCGATAACGATGATTTTATTGATGACGATGATGTTGATGCTAATGTTAATGATGATTCAGAACCCGAATATGTCGATTCCGATAATGAATGCGAACCAAATATTGTTTATTCCAGCGATGAGGCAGATTGATTTGTAATTGTTATATTTAATATGTAAAAGACTTGAAATGAAATGAAATTGTTCTTGCCGTGTTTAATTATGTTTTTTTATATGTTGGTTAATTTATATAGTTGTTACTTAATACACATATAATTGTTATGTTTATTGTACTTGTTCTATACAGATGACTAGTTTAGCTCACGGAGGAGATGTCGGAGGTGATCCACCCGGTGGCCATTGGGATCCCCCTAGGGGTCATAATATTGGTAAGAATATTACTTGTTGGTTTTATTATGTTTGTTTAATTTGTTCATTTGAATTTTTCAGATTCTGTAAAGAGGCAACGTGGAAAAACATCAAATAAAGAATTGCGAGACCTGTGGAAAAAAAATGGTAACAAGCCTTTGAAGATCGACTTTGATGACAGAGACTTAAAGACTTCTAAGCCCATTGGGCCACACGGCTCAAAGTTTATTTCTTTGATTGGTACCCTTGTGAGTGACAACGACTTCCCGAAACATTACGACAGCTGGGCAAGGGTGCCAATGGAATCGAAGAGGTTGATTATGCCCGAAGTGCAGGTTTGTTTTGGTTTTTATTACATTTTCGAATATTTATTAAATCTATACATTCTAACTATAATTGTAGAAATACTTCGATATTCGTAATTGGTTTGATGGTGGTCAGAGGGAGGTTTGGGCTAGAGCCGCGTTGGATTGGACATGTAAGGAGCGGTATAAGGATGCGAAAAATGATTTCAAGAAGGAGCATTTTATTGGACGGGGTGGATACGACAACATGGATTTTCTTAGGGAAAATCCCCCACCAGGAGTTGATTACAATTTGATTTGGCTTCCATTTTTGAACCGAATGGAAGACCCGAAGGTCATAAATCGTTCAGTGAAAAACTCGCAAAACAGGGGCAAACAAAAGTTTGCGAGTAAACATGGAAGTCGATCCTATGCATTAAGGAGGGACTTAAAGGTAAGTAACTTTTTAATTCTTAGTTTTAATATTATTCATATAATTTGTGTTTGATTTGATATTATACTAATTTATTTCATTTGTTTGAAGCAACGTGAGGACCCGGAACACAAATATCCAAGTCTTCTCGATGATTATCGAGATCATCATACGAATAAAGATGGATCTTGGGTCTCGGAGGAAGCTTTCGGTTTGCATGTAAGTAATTAGGGTAAAAGGGTAAAATGGGTCAAAGTGGGCAAAATGGGTTAAATGGATAAAAGGGGTCAAAGTGGGGGAAGATGGGTAAAATGGGTCAAAGTGGACAAAATGGGCTAAATATATAACGGGTCAATGTGGGCGAAATGGGTAAAATGAGAATAAACATGGTTAAAATTGGTCATTTGAGTCAAATGGGTCAAGGTGGGCGAAATGGGTGATATATTACTAACCAAATACAACTAACTTATAATTATTCTTATTTGGTTTATTTTGAAGCGACAAGTAATGGATTTGAGGACGAGCTCCCCCTCCGCAAGTGAAGGAGAAATAATGGATGAGGTATTGGGAACTCGAAGCGGTCACCAACGAGGTCGGGGAAGAAAATTACCGATCTCTATCACGGGAGAAGGATCTTTGATGACCCCGTCTTCGAGAGAAAAAGGAAAGAGGCCTATGCAAGAGCCAAATGTGATGACCACGGATGATTTCCAACGATACATGCAAGCACTCCAAGCCGCCAACCCGGGCATTCTTTTTCCCAACCTTTCAATGCCTAGTCAAAACGTGGAGGAGAACGAGGAGAACGAGGAGGAGGATGATGACGAGGATTGATGGTTAGTGTTTTTGTTGAATGTTTGTACTTGTTGACGGTTTGGAACGATTTGTAAGCGGTTTGTAACAATATTTAATATCGACGGTTTTGGAACAATTTGTAAGCGGATTTGAAGTTTATTATAATTTAGATTATTTGTTTATTGTTTTGTTTTTTAATTTTTGTTGGGAATAAGCTGTTTGGAATAAGCTGTTGGGAATAAGCTGTTTGAAATAAGCAGGAAGCCGGGAAATAAGCTGTAATTCAGCTGCTGTTTTTTTTTTCTGCATGGCCCTTTGGCGACGACAAATCGTCGCCAAAGGCTTATAAAAACCGTCGCTAAAGACCTATTATAATATTATTAATTAATTAAATAACTAATAATAAATAAATAAAAAATAAAAAATAAATAATTAAAAAAATAAAAAATAATAATTAATTAATTAATTAATTATTTAATTAATTAATTAATTAATTAATTAATTAATTATTTAATTAATTAATTAATTAAATAATTAATTAAAAAAACGGGTTTGAAAAAGTCAAAGTGGGTCCCGCCATCGTCGCTAAAGGTTTCCTTCAATCGTCGCCAAACACCTTTCGCCACGAACCTTTGGCGACGACCCTTTAGCAACGACTTGTCGTCGCCAGAGGGCTTTAGCGACGATTTTTTTACCTTTAGCAACGATTTGATGTCGTCGCTGTAGGCCCTATTTGTTGTAGTGACTTTAGAAATACTACCACTTCATGATGTTCAAGTATTACATACTAAAGATGAAGAATTTTCGTGGCTTCTGCAGAATGCTCAAAAGCAACGACTATATGGAGTGGGCTTAGAAAAGTTGTCAAAAAGCATGGACATGTCAATACACATGAGATGATCACGGTCATCTAACAATCATACTCCAAGCGCTTGCCTCGTACGATATATAGATTTGGCAGGCTTATTCTGGGGTATGTGGCTTTAAACAACGACATCAACATTATTGATGAATCATATATATTCAACCATTTACTACAAGATAGAGCTCCCGAGGTTGCGTATACCGTAAATTGTGTTGAATACAAGAAAGGATATTACCTCACAAACGAATTTATCAGGGAAGGACGACTCAAATTGTTTAAATGTCGATTGAGGAAAAGAATATCAAATTTAAGAATTCTAATAAGATGCAAGAAAAAGACATGAAAAGAGCATTTGGTGTGCTTCAAAGTTATTATGCAATCCCTAAAAACACGCAAAAGTAAATAACATTAACAAGATACGAAGAATCATGTACACTTCATAACATGATAATCGAAGAGAAGAAAGGCACAATATGTCCACTCGAGGAATTGAAGACAACAAACACACAAAAATGAAAATTTAAAATAATTGGTGGGGCCTAAAAAATGTTAAGTATTTTGTATGTCTTTTTAGAGAGTCGTGATTTAGTAGTCATGAGTTTATTATTAAGGCATCTCTTATAATGATTTTATAAAAAGCTTTAATAAATATAAAGAGATTTTGAATTTTTCATGTTTATATGAAATGAAGAGGTCCATAATTTTAAAAGAGGTTTATATTTAAATGCACTTAATATCTTGAGAGTAGTTAATGAGCTAATTAAATCATTTATATACTTCTAAAAGGTTTATATATATTGGAAGTTGTTTCATAAAGAGAAAATATAAATAATTTGCTTAGAGCGATGACTTGAAATGTCAATTATATAAAACTTTAGATTTTACTATTAGAGATGCATTTACCATTTAACCAATAGAGTAATTAGAAGTAGTAAACACAATGTTTTTTTTCATTATATATATATATATATATATATATATATATATATATATATATATATATATATATATATATATATATATATATATATATATATATATATATATATATATATATATATATACTTTTATACTTTGGTAAAGGTGGAAGAAAAGAGGACCTTGTAGAATAAGGGTAGTTTTTCAAACATGGACCACCATGGAAAAATACCCAAGCAAAAGTTTATACTTCTAAAGCCGCTATGTTAGACTTGTTAGCAGATTGGTACGTGGGACTAAAGATGAAGATCTGTAAGCAACCTTTTCTATGTATACCACCAATTCTAAAATGTTGGTCTATAAGCATTATGATTCTAAATTTCTAATAAACACAAAGTGATAAATAAAATGACATATGTGATGACGAATAATTCCGAGTGTACTTTTGTTTTTACAGAAATAATGATCATAGAAGAATTACGAGAAAGATACTTTAAACGTTTATAAACATATATATGACTTTGGTTATGATAATATTCGATCATCTCACTAACTACAACGACCGTACAATTCTTGATATCGCGATATATAAGCATTTCATCAAGTGGTACGTGAATGAATATCTTGAATCAATTATTTATAAACAGATATTTTCATGGAATGCATAGTAATAAAGACTGTCTTTAGATTGAGATCTTGAAACCTCTTTGAATGCAAATCCGACCACATTCATGACATGTTTCGTGCAAAATTTAGTAGAATCATATGCAAATGAATATGATATGAAAACCAAAATAAAGAAAGATATAGTCAAGAGACTAGAAGAAGCCACGTCTCCATGGTTTGAATAGCATTTCTTACTTTCCCCACCAAATCAATGTGCATATTGCATATACAGACTTCTAACCCCACATGCATGCCTGCCCAAACACCACACACATAAGTAACATGATTCATCATAAATTATGTCAACATAATGTATCAATTTCATTTAGTTTGTGTTGGTGTTTTTGTTATTTTTTATAAGGAAAACATAAAAACTCCTAGGTAAAGGTTTTATTTGGAAACTAGCTGTTTAATTAGTAGTATTAAATACCTTAATAGTATATGTCACAAAATGTAGGTTTAAGTCATGCTGATTGACAGGCAATTATTTATTTAAAGACACAAGGTTAAGCAAAACACTCCATAAATTTGGTTAATAAGATATTTAAAAAAAAAAAATTAATATTAATTCTGCAAAGATACTAACTTAAAGTATTTTATAACTATGGTTCTTAGCAAGTGAACTACCAAAAGTTGACTATCACTATAAGCAATCGGATCTAATGACTTTTAATCTGGAACGCCACAATTACCTATTTTTAATAGCCTTTGGATCAAAGTTTTTAATAGATATCAGCAAGTATTATGATAACTGCTACCCCACGTCTTCATAAACCGTTTTTCAACCCTGATTCTCCCATCCTGTAGTAGCTGCGGGTGGTTGAATTCATGAAGGAGAATGAAATCATATTTAGGGGTTCATAGTGTGATTCACGTAGTTAAAAAAAGAAGAAGAAAAGGTAATTTACAACTTTAGCCATTGGGTCACTCTTTAATTTTATGAATTTCTTTAAAACTAAGATTTATTTGAAATGAAACTTCAAATTCATATTATGATTAATACTTCAAGTTCACAGCACATAATAAATTAATAACAAAATATATTGGTCAGGTTTTTCATTTTTCCATACTCGTATATTTAATTCCTTAACTTTACTTATAAGAGTTGCTCCTAATTATCGATGCATATCACAAGTTGTTAGGGTTGTTTTCACCCATTCAACGTTTTACTTCTTAGTTAAATAACTTCATATGATTTGTTTCAACTTTTTGACATAAAACATAATCTGAATCTACACATTTATAAGTAAATTTGACAAATCTGACCAACGATTTAATTACAATTATTTTAATAAAGTTGACTTTTTTTCAAGTATAAATTGGATTAGTGATTTCAATGATCTTCCTTCTAAATAAATATGTTTGAAATTTTAATTTGAGCTTCATTAGATTGAAAAACAGTTTTAATTGGAAAACAGTTACTGAATAATTGATATACATACAAAAACTTTTCAAAATATTATATACAAAATAAGTTGTCATTTTATGAGTGGTGAAAAAAGATATGAAAAATAATGAGTACTTTTATGTGATTGATCACATATTAATAACTACTCATTTTATATGTAACATTTTGTAAATTATTTGTATATGTACAATTCCTCCTAGAAATTTAAGGGTTAGTGGTGTCAAGACTTCAACAGCAAATTCGGTTTTGGGGTATTATGCATTCATATGATATAATTATTCAATTTGTATCAAGCTAGATAGCTGAAGGATTATTTGCATAGTGTTATATTGTTTTTTTAGTATAACAACGTCATTAAGATCATGTTTGGTTTACAACAAGATCCATTGGTCCCTGTTATAAGTGTTTTCGTAAATATAACACTATTTTTTGGTGTCATTTTCATATAACAATGATTAAAAATAACAATAATTAGAAATGAGATAAGTGGATAAGCTAGCCTTAGAAGTTTGGTTCATATTAATTGCAAGTGTCTAAATGTTTTTCACTTTTGATTGTTTTTCTAGGTTTTTTTTGTTTTTGTTTTATAATCTCTAAATATACTATATTTTCGATCCAACAAATTTTAGGTGGCAATTCCAACTCATTTATAGGTGAACACGTTGATTTGAGCTTACACATCAACTCTAATCGGTAACATTGATGTCGACTTTTAAAAATTACCAAATAGGTTGAAATTGTTGGCGCAAATAAATTATATAAGTTTGTTACAAAAGCAAATATTTTTAATGAAAATATATAAGTTATATATTTTACTTTCTATGTTATAAGTAAAATATAATATAAATTGATACCGGACAAGGCCCGAGTATATATGAGATTCTTTTCCATAAATATTCGTCAATAATTGCTTAATCTTGATAGTTTCAATTTTATTTGCCTTTCATCTCTATTGTTTGTGTTGATTTATCGTTTAACCCAAAAATATTAAAGAAATTACAGAGTAACTACTGAATTCATTAACCCTTCAAGATATTAATAATAACCTGTTTTTCTTTTGTGAAAGACAAACTTATTTATTCTAAGGAAAAGGAGTTTGAAGTAGACTTATTTACCAGTAATAATTTTTCATTTCAATCAATATATTAAATCAATTTAGTCATTTTTCTTTTAAACAAAACTTAATTCATATATTGTTTCAACCAATATAATTAAAATCCCCCAAACTAAAAAAAAATCCACCATTCCCTATACTAACCATTAAAGGCTTTGATCGAAAACTTTTCCGACGGATAGTCCAGTACGTAGCTTGATTGTACTCGACAGCAAGTTTACGTACTTAAATTATATCTTGGGTAAATTACAGAAATCGTCCCTATGGTATGTAAAAATTGTTGATTTAGTCCTTATGGTGAGGAAACAACACTTTTAGTCCCTATGATTTAAGTTTTTGCCCAACTTCGTCCCTTATCAGTTAGATTTAACAGACTCGCAGTAAATATTTTTTAAATTTAACACTTTTAGTCCCTAATTTATAGTTTAATTAAGAAAATGACAAGTATATAGATATAAAATATTATAATATTTTGGACATGATATAATCAAATTATGCATAACTCATAAGGATATTGAGAGATAATATCATTAAATAAGATCTACAAGATCAAAATGTTATTAAAATAAATTGAAATGTATTTTAAAACTTATATGTTGACATTTTTAAAACTCATACATAAAGATATGATAGTGTTATTGTTTAGTATTTTAATTATTTTTCAATAAGCTACTTTATTGAGATAAAAAAAATATCGTCGGAGAAAGTTATGTTAAAATAAGAAGATAATGTTATAAGAACATGAAAACACCTCTAAATACTTTTTAGAGTTAATTACATAATTGGTCCCTGTGTTTGTTTCAAAACAACGGGTCCAGTCCCTGGGTCACAATTCGTTCGGGTCCAGTCCCTGGAGCCTATCTTTGGTTGCACGTTTGGTCCCTCTTCCTAACGTTCGTTTATTTTGGTCGTTAAGTAAGTCATGTGCTTCTCACGTGAGGGGTATATAGACATTCTCTATTTTACAGGGATCAATTATGTACCTTACGAATATCATATTTTAATTTATTATTTCTTCTTCTTTTATAAATTCATAAGCAAACAAAACCTAATCTCTCTCCCTCTTTCACTCCAAACCACCGCCATCACATTCCCGCTAAACTCCTCCCAAACCACAGCCACCACAAAAAGAGAAAAAAAAACACATACACAGAGTCTTTTCTAAAACACACCTGTCACATATTATTGTTAATTGTAAAAAAATACAAATTGCTAGTAACATCTTCGTTTGGTTTATTCAAGTTCATTGATTTCCTGTAATCGAAAATAATATTTTAAGATCCTCAAAACTTAGTACTAAATGAAAAGATCTGTGAACGTCCTGATCATGTTATCTTCACTTTCAACTTTCAACAAGTCAATACCCATGTGGGTTATGTATTAACAAAGTAAGATGTGGAGTTGTATACGATGTAAAAATAAAATATAATTTAATTTTTGCTAATCAAATTTCTGATCCAACAACTTCTTAGCCCTAACACATTCTTTATTTTTATAATACCTCAAAATCCTATGATTATATGTAACCAAATTCCCTTCCAGATCTCGAATCGGAGTCAATGGATGAATCACAACAGAGTCTCTATATTTCAAAGGCATAGTCACATTAACTCTCTGTTTCCTTTTAGCTTTCAATTTTCGTTTCGGTTTCGGTTTCGATTTGGATAACAGATCACTGACGGAAGACCGATTCATTCTCGGGAGACGATCCCGCCGCCGCCGCTGCCGTCGCAGATCAGATTTGAGGTTTGCTTGTGATTTTTGAAATCAGATTTGAGTTCGCTGCCGTCGCTGATGTATGTATATGTGTGTGTGTATTTTTTTTCTCTTTTTGTGGTGGCTGTGGTTTGGGAGGAGTTTAGCGGGAATGTGGTGGCGGTGGTTTGTGGTGGCGGTGGTTTGGAGTGAAAGAGGGAGAGAGATTAGGTTTTGTTTGCTTATGAATTTATAAAAGAAAAAGAAATAATAAATTAAAATATGATATTCGTAAGGTACATAATTGATCCCTGTAAAATAGAGAATGTCTATATACCCCTCACGTGAGAAGCACATGACTTACTTAACGACCAAAATAAACGAACGTTAGTAATAGGGACCAAACGTGCAACCAAAGATAGGCTCCAAAGACTGGACCCGAACGAATTGTGACCCAGGGACTGGACCCGTTGTTTTGGAACAAACACAAGGACCAATTATGTAATTAACTCTACTTTTTAAATATCAAAACACGTTTTTTTATTTTTTAACGTTTTCGGATATTTTTTTAATTAAATTAGTTATTGAACTCGATTTCTATTTTATTTATTATTTTTTTATTTTTTTGTTGGTGAAGATTATTACAAAATCTTCGAATATCAGTTTGTTAATTACGTAAATTAGTAACTATATAAATAACCAATTATTTACATATAATATTTAAGTATTTCTTATTAGCGTATTTATTATATAAATTATTAGTGATATATAAATTTCAATGCGTATAGGTTTTAATTTGGTATTGATAAGTTGGGATTTTCGTTTTTGAGAAATAAACATTGATAAAAGACCGATAAATAAACTCTTGGAATTATTTTTATTTTTTTAATTAAGTTATAAATTAGTGACTAAAAGTGTTAATTTCAAAAAATATATAACAAAAAGTCTGTTAAATCTAACCGAAGGGACGAATTTGGGCTAAAACTTAAACTATAAAGACAAAAGGTGTTGTTTCCTCAACATAAGGACTAAATCGAAAATTTGAACATACCACAAGGACGATTTCTATAATTTACCCTTATATTTGAGATTTATCTTTTGTTAAAGAATATAGAGTTAATTACATAATTGGTCCCTGTGTTTGTTCCAAAACAACGGGTCCAGTCCCTGGGTCACAATTCGTTCGGGTCCAGTCCCTGGAGCCTATCTTTGGTTGCACGTTTGGTCCCTCCCCCTAACGTTCGTTTATTTTGGTCGTTAAGTGAGTCATGTGCTTCTCACGTGAGGGGCATTATAGATATTCTTTCTTTTACAGGGGTCAGTTATGGTTAATATACAAAAACAAATCCAAAATCTTCAAAATCCAAAATCCATAAAAATTGTAAAGATCTCCAATTTTTTCTTCCCCTGTAAATTGAAATCGAGATGATATATCTTAGAAACATCTAAAAGCGAGTGCAATCACACGTTTAATCTCCAAAACCGCCATTAATTCCCCCAAATAAAACCCATTATTCGTTTCCCTATATCCTCCCCAATTCAATTTCTTAGAAAAATCCCCAATTCTCATTTCACAGCTATGTCATACTCCGGCTACAATTCCGGCCACAATTCCGTACATTGATTGAAAATCTGAAGAATTAGTATATATATATATCGAATGCAGAAAATAAAAAAATGGCGGATTTGATATTGGAGCAAAAGATGCAGACGATTGGATATACAGAGGAGAAGGAGCTGCAAATCTCATTCTTTCGTATACAGGATCATCTCTTTCATTCGTAATCTCCTCTTCTGTTTAATTGTTAATGAACCCTAAATCACATTTATATTTTACTTTAACACTAAGTTGTAGTTGTTTTCGATTTGTGTATTTTTGGGTTCGGTTTGGGAATTGAGGTACATCTAATTACTTTACGTAGGTTGGAAAAGTGTTAAGGGTACAAAAAGTTAAGAGCAACGGAATCAATAGTCACGAAGTTTCTTCAGATTTATCTCAACATGAATGTCTCCTATGGAAAGAAGATTGTGATCTTTTATCAGCTCCAACAAGGGAAATTGCAGAACATCTATACGTGCAGGATGTAATGTGCCCGCTATTAGGTTCCAATCATGTTGATGCTGGGGTATTTTCTTTTACTACATCTTTACCAAAAATCACTTGTCGGATTTGACCTTGACACGAGTTTAACAAACCCCGCAGATTCGTGTCCTTGTATCCACGGATTTCCTTCACTCAGTGGGGATTTTTCGAACAAAGAAAAAATCTCAAAACACAACCGTTTCTTCATCTTCTAGTTCTGATGACATGTTCGATTTAGAGGCTGGTTATGCAGAGTATTTGGAAAACATTGGATATAATCTCCAGACCGAATTGGATTTTGGGTAAGGATTTTGGATTTTGAAGATTTTGGATTTGTTTTTGTATTTTGGATTTTGAAGATTTTGGATTTTGAAGATTATGAATTCGGTTGAAGAGAAAGACGAAAAGGACGAAAAGAAGAAGGCGAGGTTAATAAGGAACAGAGAGAGTGCACAGCTGTCAAGACAAAGGAAAAAGCATCATAGTAATAATACATAACTGACCCCTGTAAAAGAAAGAATATCTATAATGCCCCTCACGTGAGAAGCACATGACTCATTTAACGACCAAAATAAACGAACGTTAGAGGGAGGGACCAAACGTGCAACCAAAGATAGGCTCCAGGGACTGGACCCGAACGAATTGTGACCCAGGGACTGGACCCGTTGTTTTGGAACAAACACAGGGACCAATTATGTAATTAACTCAAGAATATATATCTTTCCCTTTTTCTCTTCTCGTGTTATTTTCTTTCTTCGAATTTTGTGTTTTATCTTTTGTTTTTGGTTACGCTATAAATAAGGTGAGACTACCTCTTCATTTCAACTGATCGTTAATTCTTTAGTTTAAACCATTTCTTTTGTGTTATGTGTTTCCCTTTTTAAATATTTGGTTTTATCTTTCCATTTTGGATTACGCTATTCAATAAAGCAGTTAATTTTAATTCGATTATTTATTTATTTTAGGTTTAAGTTTTTGTATTACATTATGTAACTTTTTTTTTGAATTTTGTTTTTTTCTTTTCTTTTTATATTACGTTATTAAATAAATTATCAACGAGTTTAATTTTTCCCCATTATTATATAAAGTCCACCCAGTAATTATTTACATATATATATTTTTGTCTCAATGTTGTTTAACTATGAAATGTCCTAAAATTAATATTAACCCATTGTCTTCCAAAAGAAGAAAAAGCAATAACCTAGCTTGTTCTTTCAATAAATGCCGATATACATTTCTCCTTTCTTCCTTTACTAAATTTTTTTTCCTAAGAATGCATAATAACCCCTTACTTTTTAAAAATAAATTCTAAATAATAAACATTTTTTTCTTTCAGTAATTATCAGAAATAATATGATTATTTCTTACCTTCACTAAAATATGTTCGCCATTTAACAAAACAATATCCTCAAAATTAATTACAATATATTTTATTTTCGAAATATGAATAATAATCCGTTTTCTTATGTGTTCTTGATTTTTATTTTTAGGTGAAAGTGAAAAAAAAAAAACATTGAAAAAATAAAATAAAATAAAATCGTGTTCCCAAAATTTATTTTAATTCATTGCAATGTAAAAAGAAATATTAGAAACGAAAGTTTATGGAAATTCTTTAATAACATAATATGGTCATAATTGGTGTAATATATGCTATCTATAAAGCATTTGGTCTAAAATTCTTAAAGTTGAAATCTAAGAATGAAAAGACTACAATGGCCCTATTTACCATCTAAATACAATTTAATTTTTCAACTCACTTTCTTTACTTTTCATTATTTACCCTCTATTAAATTAAATTACAATTAATTTAACTAATATTTTTTATAAAAAATTTCAATACAAAAAATTTCTTACATTATTGCCATATCTAAAATGTGAATTAAATTTTTAGTTGTTAAGCTTCACATATAATAACTTGTTATGTTCAAAGATCTGGATTTGCAATCGCAACCGAATAATTGTTTTTATAGTCCGAAGATGATGGATGACCTAAAACTTTTACTGCGCAGATGATATATGAGTCAACAGGCTACTAAAAACTATTACACTTAAAATATAGTCGCAACATTAGAGTCGGAAACTATTAAATACAAATATGATTATGGTCATTCGGCTATATATTACTACTCATTTTTAACGGAAAGTTCGAGTTTGGACCGAAATCAATGTTTTCTTTAATAGAACACGGTTCAAACCAGAAACTATTAGACACAACATATAAGTAATATTTTATAGTTCGAACGATCGAATAAGAAAATTATGTATGTGAAATATATGGAGAGAATGAGTTTGAAGATTGATGGACCAAATCATAAACTATTACACTTTAAATATTAATCGTGAAACAAGACACTAACAAAAATCATTATCGCATATAAATAAATAAAATGATGGCCCGAAGGGGCTCACTACCATAAACGGTTACCGTATAATTCATTTTCTAGTTCGAAAGACCGAATAAGAAACTCTTACCATATAATTATTTTTATGCTCCGAGTGCCCGAACGGCTCGAACCATAACTATTATTTATCTTGAGAATGAGAAACTACCATAAACCGTTACCATAATTTTTCCGAATATAAGTTTTCTTTCCCGCTGCATCGCGCGGGTTTTATACTAGTTATAAAGGAAAGAAAATCTTACAAACCTCATATTTTGAGTAAAGACTAATTCAACCTTTAACCTTAATTAATAACAAAAAAATACATATATCATACAGGAAGGTCATAATAGTAAATTAAATATTTTATATGTTTTCCCTTCAATAAAATTGAGAATACGAATAAAATAAATGACTTTTAACTTTTTTCTTTTATCTTTTTTCTTTTATATTCATTCATTTTTCTTTTCTACTTTACTTTTATTTTAAACTCGAGAACTCACAATAAAGTCCGATAGTCTTCGATAATGTTTGTTAGTTTCTCACCTTCTCACCGACACATCGTTTTTTTCTTTCTTCATATGTTTATATGGAGTTGGATGTTTTGCGCTTTAGTAACCAAGTCTCTGTCTTCAATCTCCAATCTACGTCTTCTATGGGTGTTGATAGAGGCACCCCCCTAAACCATTTTTCGGTTATCAACACCCCCCCAAGGGTCACATCATTATTACTTTTTTTTTTAACGACAATGTTAGTGATTCGGGGCCACAGTGACATCTAATTGGGCAGTATACAACCCACGAATCTTACACACGAATCTTACACCAAAGTTAGTTATCTCCTAATATTCACCTAAGCACATCATTATTACTAAATATGATTTTCTTTCTTTCTAATTTTAGATATAGAAAGTATAGAATTGTTTATTTATTATCTACATATCATATTTTATTTATTTAAAATTTAAATATATATTTGTTTTTTAATTTTTTTTTTTTTTGTATTTTAAAGATTTTTTTAATAGGTTTTAACTCGTGTTTCAATAAGTAAACAATTAAATTTTATCAATTACAACTTTATATTTATTAATGTTTATTATAATTCAAATATACATGTTAATTTTAAATAATTAATATTTATTTTTTATACGTTAGGAAATATATTTAATAGGTTTTAACCTGTGTAATAATAACTAAAATAATAATTTACGATTTTATTTTATTAGATTTTATTAATAGTTTTTTTTATTTAAAATTATTTTAGTATACTTTTTTATATAAAATAAAATTTACAAACAAAAATAACTAATAAACTAATATATAATTATAAAATTTTAAAATAAAATAACATAAAACTAAAAAAGAAAAAAAAAATAGTAATAATAATAATTAAAGAGAGGGGGTGGAGATAACCATATGGGGGGTGAGGTTATCCCACCCCGTCTTCTATTTTACAATTTTTCAACATCATGGGTCTTTAGCTGAAGGAGTTTTAAGTTGTTATTGATAAATCTTTAGTGAGTGCTAAAGAAACTAAAATTTCAGTTGGTCACTAATGGACATTCAATTAAAAGTTACCACTTATAAATCTGAAGTATAAAATTTTGGCACATACAGAATGTACTGTGCGGATTTCAATATCCTTTAGTCGTATCTCAAATCTTTTGCAAACATGTTGTGAGATGGTTTCTTGGATTTGGGGTATGTTTGTTGTAAAATAGGGATGGCAATGGATAAAAAAAAAAATCCGTGACCCGTGGATATCCGTCCATTACGGATGGGTAAAACCCGTAATTTTTTACCCATGGATATGTTATGGGTAATAAAGTGTACTTGCCAACGGGTCGCGGGCGGATGGCGGGTATGCACTATCCGTCGCGGGTAAACCCTGCTCACGAACCCGTGAAACCCGTTTCATATACCCGCGGGTAATATCATATAATATATGTATTTTATTATATATTTTAGTATATTATAGCTAATAGTTAATAGAAAACAAGACAGATTATTTAATAAAATAGAGATTAATATTCAAATCTTAGCTAGTAACATCTTAAAAATTAAACAAAAAACTTTATCGAGAATTAAAAATAGCAAAACTTTTGTTTCGATGTTTATATGTTCTATATTTCAACAACAAACACTCTTTTCGATATTTATAATTGGTTGTTGTAGGTATGTTTTCAAAGGATTTTGTTTATAACAATCAAACTTTTTTATTTTATTTTTATTGATTTTCTTTTTATGTAAAACCCATGGGTTTATCAGTACCCGCGGATACCCGTGGGTCGCAGATATGGGTATAAAATAAAACCCGCTTGCGAATACCCGTGTATTCGTGGGTAGAAAGATCCCGCGGGTATGGATGGTGGGTAGAGGATATCCGCGCCCACGACCTGCGGGGGCCATCCTAGTCGTAAATGAGGTTAAAAGTTGTAGCTACATGCTGTCAGGCTGTAGCTGAAAGCTAGAAGCTGAAACTTTTATTTTTTAAAAGTTTTAAACTATTTGAAAGATTTTTTCATTTGGGATTTTTATTTTAAATTAAAAACATAAACCCCCTAATAACCAAACAAATCTTTTTGTATTTTAGCGCTCACTCTTTTTGTATTTTAGCGCTCACATTTTTGTATTTTAGCGTAGTAAATAATTCTCAATTATTTTTACACCTTAAATTGAAGTCGGAAATCTAAAGTAATTTAAATTGAGTGAAAATTGAAAAATTGATATTTGAGATAGAACCAAATGAGTAACCAAATGTAACATCACAACATCCTCAAACTGAACCAGATGTGCCTCATCACTGTTCATCTAAGAGTGCTACAATTATTACAAGTACATTGAACATAGCAAATAGTACTAATACCAGTACTTATATCGTGTTATTCAACACAGGTGTTTGTTGGATTCCATTTTATCTTTTTATTTGAAAATGACTGAATTTTGTTATGATAGGTATTTTTGTCCTAAATCAATTATTGGTGTTACCGATATGTCAATAAATTTGTACAAAATATTTTCAATCAGAAAATCATTACTTTACGACTTTACGCAACTAAAAACATATTACAAGTACAAATCCTAATCAAGATTCAAATCGTACTAAAAATAATAATAAAACATATAATATATGCTTGTTATTTCTAAAACCCCATTCGTTATAGTTATATTATAGAGTTCCTCCATAAATTTATTACTCATAACTCATAAATACATACGTCATAACTTATACTCCATCCATTTTTTTCTTAAATGTATATTTTTTTCATTTATATTTATTACAAAATTATTATATTTTAAAATATAGATAGGTAATATTAATAACTTTTCATTGTATCTTTAAATAGTTTTAACTTTTAAACTTAAAGGTAATTTATGTCTTAAATGGAAAAGAATAATAGCTAATGTTATAAAATAAAAAATATTTCATTAATTACATCTATTTTATTTCGATCGTATTTCGAACACTTTTTTGGAAACGAAAGGAGTATATAATAAAACAATTTTAGTTTTTAAAATGATGATGTATATATACTAAAAAAGTAGAATCATAGAAGATTTTGTTCACGGTATTGGGTTGCTCACAACTAGTGATAGCAACGGATTGAATATATATGAAATTTGAATGATGGATCAAATAGACTAAATGATGATCGGGTTGGATGAAGATTGTCATATCTAGTCACGAGTAGCAAGTTGGTGAATTTTGTTATGGCCGATATGGGTGAGGCTTAACTAGGGAGTGGTGTCCTAAAATTCAAGAATTGAGTGGTCCTATCATGGACCATATTATTTGGGCCACATCCCATCTGCTAGTTGATAGATATAGAGATTTTGAGCTTGTATTTATGTGACCACAGTAACATTCCAATTTTAAATTTACAAAAATCTGTAATGTTCTAATGAAACTATATGATAAGAGCATTAACTGATAATTGTATAGATGTTGTATAAATGGAACCTATAATTAAAAACTATAAAAAAAAATAAGAATTTATGAACCAAAAATGTTTATTTATTCACATAAAAACTATAAAAGAAACTAGAAACCAACTTTTACTTATCATAAGTCAAAAGTATTCGATTTTTAATAAATGATATGGTTATGATTTTTAATTTCTCACACTTAAAGTTAAGATTTTTCACTATTATTTTTTTGAGATATTTCTCATCTTCTTTTTTTCTTTTCTTTTATGTGTGTGTAAAATTGACATAAAGAAAATCAAAGTGATACTTTGACGATCAAACATTGATGTTGATCTATCTCAATAAACACTTTTGTGTTTTTACTTCAAGAAGCGCACGCATACATTATTTAACTAGCTTATATTGAACTTGTAATTTTGAAATTCATTTCATTAGGTCGTAACATTTTCTTTATTTCATAAATTCGGCATAGGACACGAAAAAATTAAGTAGGGCATCCATCTAGCATACCTTATACCATGAATGAGGTTCTTTTTCCATCAAATATCTGAAAACATCAACATCTGTAAGTTTTAACTCTTCCAATACAAACATGAAATTTTCTTCATATGTTGCCTTTGCAGCTTGCCAGAACAATGATCTCAATTCAACACTAGAAAAGGTCTTCCTAAAGTTTGCATAGATATGTCTTGAACATAATCTATGTTCTGCATATGGCAAGACTCTTCTAACAGATTCTATCAGCCCCTGCATGTTTTAAATACATACATATTAGAAGGTTTGGGAACAATTAAACATATACAAAAAATATCTATATAAAGTAGCTTGTGCCCGTCAGATAATAAAGCTAATCCACTTCATCCTTGTAAAGCTAGGTCATCATTAACAAGTCTCATGAACCATTCCAGTTTTCAATATCCTCCACCTCAACACATGCCCATGCTATTGGATAAATATGATTGTTTGCATCTCTTCCAATTGATGTTAAAAGTTGCCCATTGCTAATCCCTTTTAAGAAACACCCATCAAAGCCAATTACCTTCCTTCAACCAATCATCCAACCTTCTTTTAAGTTCTAAAAACATATAAACATTCTCCTGAACATGCAAGTCCCATCATCCAAGTTTTCAACATCCAATCTAACTGTAGTTCCAAGGTTAGATCTTTCAAGTGTTGCACCATAGTCCCATAACTTTGCATAATGGTCAAAAACACTCTGCTTTAGTGCATAAGTAGCCATTCTTTTTTCTCTGCAACATTGACCAATTAACACCGTAACCCTATATTTTTTTCATCACTTGTTCTTGCAGTTGAACAACTTTCATGTTTGGATTCAATCTCAACTTATCTTCATACTGGTTTGCAATAAATCCTGCAGAAACTAAGGATCCCAAATAAAAATGTCTAGTACACAAATATTTATCTTTAAGAGATCTTACTTACCATGAATTTTCAGTTGTCATCTTAACACCTCTAAGATAGAATGGACACCTAACTTGACTTCCATCTATTGCACCTTTATTCATTCTTTCTTCTTTTCTCATTAAAACCACACCTAACTATCATTCTATGTGAGTCACTTTTATCATACCAAAGTTGATACGCATTGTACACTGAGTAAAAAATCAAACAGTCTTTCAGTTCATATGCATTTGCATACCTTTCACCCAGGATTGGTCTCTTAAGTTTCCAGTGGGTTTTTGGGTTATGAACTGGAAATTCTTTGTCAAACTTGGCAAGTTGAGCACCCTCATCATCTGATTCTTTTATATAAGGCATCTCATCTTCACTGTTATGGTCTGGTTCAACATGAACACCCTCATTATCACCATTAACATTCTTGTCATTGTCACCAACACTGTTTATGGACGTATAAGTTGGATCCACAGTCTATGTTCCGGTGTTTTCTTGAACTACTTGTGTTTCAATGAGCCTCTTCCTCACATTTCTATCCTCATTATCACCATCAACATTCTTGTTCATTATCATTAAACCTTAATTTCCTTTTTTTCAATCTCACCTCTCTTAATTTGTCCTCGTCTTCTGATAAGTGGTCAAGTGAGTGATTTTCACTATCATCATCACTGGAACAGCTTTGCATATAATAAGCTTCATCGTCCCAAATGGTATGGTCAAGATAAATTGCAAACTTATAACCATGTTTCTTGGCTATTTCAACTGCTAGCGTAACATGTTCCTCTAACATCATCAACTTAAGCCCGTTTGTTAGAAGATTTTCGTCTTGGGGTTCATATAGATAGAACTCATTAATGGTCCCTTACACGCATCTTGATAAAGTCGATAAGTTGTTTCAAACTAAACTTACCTAATTCCATATCCTCGTAAGTATGTTTTACCCCATGTTCATAGCCCTCATTATTAAACTTAAAATTCCCTTGACAGATTACCTCTAGTGTTATCTTGTCAGGGGTAGAAGAGCACGAAGACGCCATTTGGGAACGATTTGGGAAGAATCAATTTAGGGTTGCGATTTGTGAATTGGGAAGGAATTGGGAAGAATCGATTTAGGGTTTTTGAATTGGGATGGATTGAGAAGAAGATGGAAACAAAATGATTTTGTGGGAAAATGGGGGTGGTGACCGGTTAACGGCTAGTTACCCTCTAAATGACCGAATTAAAAAAATTAAACCACTTTATGTGATTAAATTGAGAAAAAAAGAACTTTGGTATCTCAATTGGAAAAGGGATGTCTTTTTCATTTTACCCCACGGAAAACAACACAATATACATTATTTATTTTGTTGATGTAACACCCCTACATTTCCATAACCATGATATTGTCCATTTTGTCATCAAAACTCACTGATTTGCTTTTAATAGAGCTTCATAAGGGATCACCCATCCTGAAATTGTTTTGGCACAAACATGTTTAAGTACAAAATTTTTAAACTCTTCAATGCTACGTTGTGTCATGAAAGATTTAGTTTAGTGATATACCCAAGCATCAATATTATCCACGACCAAGCATCAATATTATACACGACCAATTAGCGATTGGGTGGTGGCTTAGTGTTTTTGCTCATTTATTACATCTGTAATTGACATGATTATTTTCTAAAGCCCAACTCGTTTCACAAAGACCTAACCCAAAATATCGGGTTGGTTTATCTAATAATTTAGACTGAGTTAGTTACATTTTCTTTTATAGTGGTTTAATAGGTTGTTTCACAAAATTAACTATTTCGTTAACAATATAAAATTCTTTGAACGATAATAGAATATTTAACTGCTTATTCATAGAAAATTAAATTTTAACAAACCAAAATAAACGGAGTTTGTAAGATCGTATTGTTGGGTTATAACTTAGCTAAAATAGTTTAACCAAGAACAACTCACTTAACAAACAAGAATAGTAATTCAGGTGATTAATACGGAAGATATTATGAGTTACTACGGAAGGCAAGTTACTACGGAAGTTCAACATGTTACTACGGATACTCAAGTTACTACGGTGACATTGAAGTTACTACGGGAAAAGTCAAAGTCAAGATACGGAGGAAGTCAAGTCAAGACACGGAAGACAAACTTATCTTGCAAGTATCAAATCTAATTAGATAGAGTTATAATTAGATTAGATTTCCTTTTGTTAATTAGATAGAGTTTCCTTAAATCTAGATAACGATTTATTTAGATAAGGATAGATGTAGAATTCTAGTTTATCTAGAACGAGCCTCAAGGTCTATAAATATAGATCCTTGGAGAATAGAGAAAACACGTTGAATTGATATTATTGATTAATGCAATTGAGGCTTACAATTCGACAATAACTTTGTTTATTCATTATTCATTATTAGTTGTTCGATAACTCGTAATATTGAAGTGTTCATCCGCTGCTGAACTTCTTCAATAGATCTGGATCTTAACGTTAGCAAACCTATTAGTTTACTTAGACTAATACGATCCTGACAAGTGGTATCAGAGCACAGGAGGTGCTTTAGATCCATTGATCAACGAGTTCATAATCCTCACAAGCAAGAATCATTACAACCATCATGACTGAAGTTGCAATTGGAAAAGTTCCTATTCTAAATAGCAACGAATTCGACTTATGGAAGCTACGAATCAAGCAACACATTCTACTGTCTGACTATACAGTATGGGATGTAATCATCAATGGTAACAAACGTCTTACCGCCAATGGAGCTGATGGAGAACCAGGAATGGCTGCTCGAGCACTGGTGACTGATCTTGAACGAAGGGAAAAAACAAACTGAGATCAAGGCACTCAGTATTCTTTTAATTGCAATCCCCAACGAATACCAATCGCAATTCGAAGAATATGAAGATGCCAAATCGCTATGGGAAGCTTTGGAGAAGAGATTCAGCGGAACAAAGAATACCAAAAAGAACAAGAAAGCTCTTCTCTAACAGGAGTATGAAAACTTCAACTCACTGCCTGGCGAACGAATGACTCAGACTTTTGATCGTTACAAAAAGCTCACTGGAGAGATGATTAGCGCAGGAATCAGGTATGATAAAGATGATCTAAACAGAAAGTTCATCCGAGCTCTAGGGAAGGAATGGATTATCTACACAGTTTCCTACAGACAAGGAGACACCCTAGAAGCACTTGAACTAGATGATCTTTACAACGATCTAAGAGTATTTGAAGCAGAAGTCGAAGCAGAAAAGGTTGCCAATAACAACCCTAGTATTACCAATGGTAATACTGCACTTGCCACAACATCTGGAGGACCAAAACATGAAATCAGCGAAGAAATTTCATTCGAAGCCTTTATTTGTAAGTGTTCAAATCTCACAGGTGAAGAGGTCAAACAGATGCATCCAGATGATTGTGATGAAATCGACCTCAAGTGGCAATCTGCTATGCTGGCACTACGAGCTAGAAAATTCTTGAATAGGACAGGAAGGCGATTCAATCCACGAAACAACGAACGAATTACCTTCGACAAAAGCAAAGTGAAGTGCTATGAATGCAGTGAATTAGGTCACTTCGCTAGAGACTGTCCAAACAAGTCAAGAACCAACAATCCACGAACCACTCAAGACACAAATCAGAGTGCACTCATGTCGCAGGACATCTTTGGATTTGATTGGAGTGACTTGGCTGAAGAAACAAGTCAAAATAGAGCGCTAATCTCTGAGGAACAAAATCACGGAGAAACTCCTGTTCACCATGCATGCATAGCCGTAGTAATGGATGATACGGACATCCTGGGAGATTTAGTTGCTACGGATGATCTATTTTCTACTGAGCTGTCTTATACTGACATTGGAATTCCTGAAATCAGCAACAACATACTGGGATATGACTGGAATGATGATGATCAAGGAGCACCACACGTGGATGCTCTCATGGCTATTGACTCCCCAACTCCAGATTCTTCATCTCTTATGGCCGAGGTAAAATCCAAATTATGTACTACTGAATGTAAAGATATAATTGTTAAGTACAAAGATCATAATCAATTAATGAGTGACTCCATTAAAAACTTAGAAGAACAAAGAAGGTCAGCTCATAGAGTAATTGATAATTTAGAAAACCAGATTAAGTCCCACAAAGTCAATGAACAAAGCTATCAAGAAAAGATCAATCTACTTGAATGGCAAAAAGAGGACTTACTTCTTAAACTCAAGGTGGCTAGGGATAAGAACAAACTACTAGAACAAGAACATAATAAAGTTGAATTAGATGTTGGGAAGTTAGAATTTGCTTCTAAATCTGTAAACGACCTATGTCAAAAACAAATTCATGGAAAAGTTAAAGCTGGCCTAGGTTACAAAGAAGTGGCCCCTCCAGTTAATCAAAACTACATCCCACCATCTTTAGATGACCCCCAGGATTCCCATCTCTCAGACACCTCCAAAGGAATCATTCAATGTTGATCCAATCAACTATGATGAAGTTCTAATTGAGGACTTAGTTGACGAAAGTAAAATCCATATTGTGAAGAATAAGGATATTCCATTGGAAAATCATTTACTCACAATAGAAGGAATAACTCTACCTTCTACACAAAGTTTAGTGTCTCTGCCATCCACTAACCCCATTAAGACTGCAAAAACACCCACCGAAAGCAAACACAAGATAGTCCCCAAGGAAAACACTAAGACTTGGAAACACATAGGCAAACGAGGAAATCAAAGAAACATGAACCAAGTCAAAACTCAAAAGGGTCAAGTTGTTAACAACACTAGGAAGGGATGTTTTATTTGTGGTAAAATAAATCACTATGCAAAGATCTGTTATCATAATCCACAAAATCAAGTGCAAGTGACTCAAAAACCACATTATGGGGTGGGATACAAGGGAAGGGCTGTCTCTAAAAACAACTTTGTTAAACAAGTCTCTTCAGAAAAGCAAGGTGTTAACAAAAGGAACAAAATTTCCAACAAGCAGAATAGGGTCAGTACTGTTAGACAAACCTTAGTTTCTACGGCTAAGGTTAATACGACCAAAAGTAAAGGTGTTAATACTGCCCGTATTAATACTGTGAAAACTAACCGTATGAACCCTGCTCGTGTTAATACTGCCAAAAGTAAGCTTGTTACTAAGGCTCCTATTAACAATAAGAAACAACGACATGTCCAAACAGCACCTATTCCAATTGTTAAATCAAAAGTGGTTAACACCAAAATTGTTCATAAAGATAAATCTTTCAAGAAAGTGTGGCAACCAAAGGTTCAAGTAACTCAACCACCTATCCCCACTGATTTTTCAAAACTTGTACAAAGGAAGGTGAGTTACTTCGATGATATGGGCAAACCCAAGTCAACTTTGGCTTGGGTTCCCACCAGAAACTAATCTCTAACGTTTATGTGCAGGTTCAGCCAACAAAGAGAGTGAGGACAGTTGGCATGTAGATAGTGGCTGCTCCAGGCACATGACGGGCAACATGTCATGCCTTCAGGACTTTGAAAAGTTCAACGGAGGATATGTTTCTTTTGGAGGCTATCCAAAGGGAGGAAAGATTACTGGAAAAGGAACAATCAGCAATGGTACACTACACTTCAAGGACGTGTACTATGTGCAACAGCTTCAATATAACTTGTTGAGTGTCTCTCAAGTCTGTGATGAGAAACACACACCGATCTTCACTGCAACAGAATGCATTATAATGAAGCCTGGGTATGTAATCGATGAAAGCATGATACTACTCAGAACACCAAGGAGGGACAATGTCTATTGTCTAGACATGTCCAAGGTTCATCTCAATTCACCTGAAGCTTGCTTTCTCTCAAAAGCAACTTTAGATGAATCAACTCTATGGCATAGGAGGATGTGCCACATGAACCTAAAGAACATCAATAAACTAGTTAAATCTAGTTTGGTTAGAGGTCTCCCAAACAAGCAGTGACAATTGCTTAGCTTGCTTGAAGGGAAAGCAACACAAGTCTTCACACACGACAAAGGAAGTTAACTCTAACACTACTCCTTTACATTTACTACATATGGACCTCTTTGGTCCCACTAATGTAAAGAGTATAGCAAAGAAGTCATACTGCTTGGTCATCACCGATGATTACACAAGATATACATGGGTATACTTTCTCAGTACCAAAGATGAAACAAGCCAGCTTCTCATCTCGTTTATCACTAAGATTGAACTTCAACTCAACCAGAAGATCAAGAAAATTCGATGTGATAATGGTACGGAATTCAAGAATAGTATGATGAATGACTTCTGTGACAAGAAAGGAATAGAACGCCAATTCAGTGCTGCCAGGGACTCCTCACAAAAACGGGTGTTGCTGAAAGACGGCAATAGGACACTGATTGAGGCAGCCAGAAGCATGTTGGCTGACTCCAACCTTCCTATCTTCTTCTGGGCAGAAGCAGTTAACACTGCCTTTGGCTAGTCAAGGCACACAACAAGACACCATATGAGCTACTTCACAAGAAACAACCCTTGATCAGCTTCCTTCGTGCCTTTGGAT